>JARYZH020000338.1:0-317483 GCA_030021035.2 Notholithocarpus densiflorus
CAAAAATGACATGAACAAAACCACCAGCTACTAAGATAGATCTTCCCAACTCATCATACAACAAATGGTATTACTTACAATTTTGTATTGGTAAGTTACGCACACATACCTAGTGAGTTTTGAACCCAAAAGCTTACCTCCACCTTTCTCTTAAAAGAGGAGGAGGCGCCATTTGAGCTGGACTATTCTTATACTTCAATTATAAATAAGTCACACTTTTTTCTTCTTTTATAGGTAAGAACACGTTTTATCAACACATTACCATAGAGAACTAACTGTAGCAAATTTTTTTTAACTTCATATTCAAAATGGAATAATGAGTCATTATACAAATACCATTAGCAAGTAATAACACTGTTGGTGACATTAACCTTACAGCCATAGTTCATAACAATAGGATGGCAACCATCAAACTAAATCTTAACATCAGATTTAGTAAGGTTTGAATTTCTCTCTCTTTATCGGGTCGGATTTAGTCTTATTTTTAGAACTACATTGATTAAAAGCTTCTACGTATCCTCCATGAATTTGTTCCCTAGTTTTCATAGAAAATTAGCAAATATTTAACAGACCCACAAATTAATAATGATAAAATCAGCACTTAAGTGCAATAGATGCTCTGGAATTTCAATCCTAAATTCAGAATAAGTAAAAACTAAGAGACTGGATGATAGAAAGCAATTTGTTAATTTCATACTTTTCATTGATTGGTATAGGATATACAAAACCTCCCTCGGCTCGACCAAGAATAATTTCAACTATTCAGCTTATAAGAGGATGAGGCTTTCTTTTTTCTGAACCCAACAACCACATACAAAACACAAGATTCAACACTTTGGTTTATAATTCTTTCCTTATTATCTCGGAACCAAAACAAAGGGTAATGAAAGGCTTAGAAAATAAAATTAAAACAATATCATCCAGTTAACAAAAATAAAGACCTTTACTACCAACTAATTAAAAAAAGTACAAAAGGGGTATATATAATAGAATTCTTAAAGCCATTTTCATGTGAATTTAACAACAAATGATGGAGTTTTGAGTTTTGAGGATTTTGTTCCAATCAAAACCTTTACTTGCCATGTTATGTATTTGACATAACAGCTTACACCTAATTATTTCTAAATCCACATATTATTAAGCCTATTAAGCTTTAACAAAAGTTGACCCAAGTCATAAAAATGAAATCTTTATCTTTCCCCTTTCATACTTCATTCTAAATCCTTTAGTTCAAACACTTGCATAGATGTAGATGAAATTCAAAAGTGAGAATTGAAACTATGAGAGGTTTAGAGTAGTACCTGAAAGGGAGTGTGAGTGTGAGAACCAGAGGAAGCACCACAGATGAGAAAGGAAAGCTTAGACCTTTTTGACATTGCTGTGCCTGAGCGGCTCAGCTGTGACCTTGACCCAGATGGGTGTGACCCCATGCAACTGTTGCCTGAACCCATGTTTGAGTTTTCACACTACTGCTTTTGCTTTTGGTTTTGCTTTTACTTTACCCCAACAACAAGAAGAACCAGACACAGAACACAGAGAAATGAAATATATTTTTTGGTCATGCAAAGAAGGAAGGAACAAGGAAGATAGAGTCAACCCACTAATCTAATTAAACCAGAATGGTTGTGTATCAGCATCAGCATCTGTATCTGGTGGACCCCCAGAATGCAGAAAGTTGAAACACTAAGCTAGACTAGACTCTTTTGGTCTTTGTTTTTTGTTTTGTTTTTGTTTTTGGTTTTTTTTTTTTTTTTTTTTTTTTTTTTTTCTGAAATTCAAATTACAACCTTAAAAGTTAGCAAATATATATATATATATATATTTGGTCTCCAAAATTTATTATTTTAATATTCATTTTTCACATAAGTGTATTATTAGATTTAACAACAATTTTATAAATAAACATGGATTGATTAGCTAAAGTTATATAAATTTTAAAGACTAAAATAGCAAAAAGAAATAGACTTTAAAGATATAAATGACTAGTTGTATCTTTCAAAAAAAGAAAAAAAAGAGACAAGACAAGACCAAAATGACAATTCATCCCAACTTTGGGTCATTCAAATACCCTTTTTTTTTTTTTTTAACACCTTTAATTATTTCAATAAGTTTAGATAAAACTGATCAATCGAGGGCCACAATATTGCGAAGGGTGATTTGTTTTATTGTAGACTTTTGTGGAGCAGTACAAAAAGTGTTTAAATTTTGAGAAGACCATTTTATGTTTTATTTTTCTTAACCATACAATTTATGAAGAAATAGAATAGAAGAAAATTTAAAAAATTTACGTGTATAATGAATCAAGATGGAATGAGAAGGGAAAAAAAAAGATAGAATAAAATAGTGAAGAAATGTTTTTTTTAAGAGAAAAATAGTGAAGAAATCTTAAATTGATTAATTTAGTACTCTAACGTAGAGTTTAATTTGGTTTTGAAGGAGTATTATTTTTTAATTTATCTAGTCAATTACTAATTGTGTCAATTTAGTTTCTTAACTTTTAAAGTAAAACCAATTCATGAGTATTTATTCTTGAATTTTTTTTCTATTTATTTAATTTTTTTAAGTCAATATAATGCATGAAGTATACATTGAAAGGTTATTATGAAAAATATAGAAAAAAAAACTATAAATAATTTTGCTAAATTTAAAATAGAAGGCACAAAGAGAACATTGATTTAATTAACCTTTTCTTTTATTCCAAAGGAAACCAGCAAAACCCAGAAAATTGAAAATAAATTCCCAAGTCAGAGACTAATAATTGATTAAGAGAAAATATTTTGGTTTCTCTTCAAAGTAAAGTAAATTTCAGGGAAAGCCACATGTGGGACTGAATACTTCACGGCTTTTTGCCTCATAATCACTGTCAGTGCTAAATTTATTGGTGGTGCAGGTGCCCACGAAGCTAAAAATAAAAAATAAAAAGAAATAAATTTGTGAATTGTATTTGGCATACACAAAAAGAAGTATGCTAGATTATGAATATAAAACTTGACTGGCAGGGGCTGGCTAATAGTTTTGAAGGTTTTCATGATATTTATGAAATCATGGGTTTGAAACCAAAGACCTAATAATAGGTCTTTATTACAACCCAGCCGAAATGTGGGTTTACTCAAAACAGTGCATCATTACTCCACAAATTTTTTTTTTTCTCAATTAGCACTGTTCAAACCTCCATTCACACTATTTATATAGAGTTATAGACTAATAGATATGGGGGCACCTTGTTAATCTAGGTAATCCACTAATTATAAAAATATATGTAATTTTTTTTTTCTCCTTGGTAAGTAAACAAGAAAACATATCTTTGCCTTTAAGAATACCCAAGCAAAAAGTTTCTTGAAAATTACGATAAAATAGAAACAAATCCTGAAGTCTTGCATCCATCAAAAGGGTTAAGAACAAAAACCAAAAAAGAGAAAGCTACTACAAAATTTAATCCAGGCCAATATCTCCAGCCTTCTCTATAACAATCAATCACTTTCACATCCCTGTAAATGCCTTCTTCCCAGCACTAGCAGAGCCAGCAGAGAGGACTTTCAACACATTGAACCTCACTGTTTTTGACAAAGGCCTGTAAAATAAATTAATCGTTTAAGATGTATGTGTGTGTATATATATAATAATAATAATAATAATAAGTACAGTCATAGTGAAAAAGAAGTGAAATTGGTATTCTAAAGAGGGAAATAAAATGATCAGGGAAAAAGAAAGATCAGACCCTGCAGTTTATAATACAAACCTGCATTGGCCAATAGTAACATAATCGCCTTCTTTCACACGGAAGCACGGGGAAATATGGGCTGGAATGTTCGAGTGCCTCTTCTCATATCTGAAAAACAATGTCAGAATGATGGATGAGAGAATTTACGTAAAGAAATTGAGAATGTAAAAAGGGGTCACAAACAACAAGTATTATATTCTTATTCATATACATGATATCACTAGCTATCACAGAACATATGAAGAAATGAAAAATTAAAAGATGACAAACTGAAGCGTATAAGAAGTTGTGTTCTTGCCTCTGATATTTCTTGACAAAGTGAAGGTAGTCCCTTCGAACAATTATGGTCCTCACCATCTTGGCACTTTGGCAAGTTCCAGAAATAATACGACCTCTGATAGAAACGTTGCCAGTGAATGGGCACTTCTTGTCAATATATGTTCCTGTAAACAATGGAGGGCAACGTCATTCTTCAAATGTGATTTTGAAGAAAAAAATGATGATTCATTAATGACCATTTCAGTATTACAGAGGCATGTACCACTGGCGAAAGGAGACTTAAGATGCCAAGTCCACTACTTTCATCGTCTAAGGCAAGAGACGCCTAACTCTATATACAATTATCATACATATAATGAACTCAAATCATATGTAACTAATGAATATTGGGCACAGTTTGAATTTTATATATTGTAGGAGGCTCTATTAGTTAATTCTAAGGACAGACTAAAAATAAAAAGAGAACAACTATTAAAAGCTGAAAAATTATTTATTAAAATAAAAATAAACTAAATTGGGGCTGAAAGAAAGTGAGGCGAGAGAGAAGAAAGATACATCCACATCCACTAACATGAATTAATTATAGAACTATCTGTTTTTGCAAAAGTACAAAACTTCCTTTTATTTGCTGAATTTCATTGAGGTTCTCAACTCAAATGTCTTACAGCCTGTTTACGGTGCTTTGGGCAATTGCCTAGGCTCTAAAGGCAAGGCACTCACTAAGGCACCTCACCTCACTCAAGCACCCAGCTCGCTTATGATTATACTGCACACACGTGTAAAGGAATTACACGCCAACAAGTTCAGCTCAAGTTAGAAATTTACAACTCATGATTGAAGTACAGGATGAAGCCAACAAATATGTAACAATCTCAACTCAGGTTGATATTGCAGAAAATGCCTAGACCTTCTAAGTTTATGCTAAGCTCATTAGTAGTTCTCTCAACTTGTACTGTGCTTAAATTGAGCAATAATTTGCTTATGACGCCATGCTTTCAATAGATTGGAACTTGGAAGTCTAAGTAGTAGCTAATCAACTATTTAGCTTAATGATACAAAACATGAAGAATTCCCAACTTTGAATTAGTACCCATCTCTCGGAAACCTCTAATATACTCATATTAATGAGTCCGATCCTAGTCATTCAACATAAAGCAATGATATTAAACCAAATGCCGAGCATTGAAAATTTTCTACAGATAAGGCCAAGTCTGAAACCAATTAAATTTTATTTTGAATAAAAACATCAAGGACCTTAGATATACCAACAAATGTGGAACTTTTGGTTTAAACATAGGCAGATAACAGACATTACATAGCAAAATGCAACATTAGGAAAAGAAATCTTAATAACTTCAGTTATAGATTAATTTGCAGCAGAAATTAGTGCCCAATAAAAAAAATTGCAAAACTAAATATGTCAAAGCAAGCAAACCTTCAATTGCCTCTCTGGGTGTCTTGAAATTCAAACCAATGTTCTTCCAATAGCGATTGCCACCCTTTCCAGGCCTCTTGGCCTTCCCAGATTTCTTTGAGCTAAAAAGAGAACAAACACATTCCCAACATAATCAAAAATCAGATCAAATAAACAAATAACTGCAACAAAAGAACACCCATTTAACAGTACCTTAGAAACACCTTGGGCTGCTTCAAAAAAGCCTTCTCAGTCTGAAAAACCAGAGCAAAAAACCAAAACCCATTAATAAAAATCCAATCTTGAAGTCTGTAAAGAGCTCAAGATACAAACTTTGTAACAGTTACTAACCCAACCAAACAGAACACAAAAGTAACACAAACAAATATATATATATATAGAGAGAGAGAGAGAGAGAGAGAGAGAGAGAGAGAGGATCTGAACCTGTTCAGCCATGGTTGATTGGATTGGGAGAAGTAGGAGGAGAAAGAGGAGGCAGAAAGAAAAGTGTTATAAAACCCTAAACCTGAAGTGAAACACAGTGAAAAGCTTAACGGATTTAGGTGATTTATAAATGGGCTATTTATGGGCCATAATTTGGGATTTTTGTTATTATATTTATTGGGCCAAATTGGGTGACCCGATACACTATTTCGTGTATTGAATGTAATTTAGTAATTTACAGAATTATTATTTATATTTTATAGAATAAGTATTATTGTTACATTAAGCTATCAACAAAATCAGAGTGGCGCAGCGGAAGCGTGGTGGGCCCATAACCCACAGGTCCCAGGATCGAAACCTGGCTCTGATATTTCCAGAGAAAAGCTTCCTTGTGGCACCAAACATTTTTTTGTTTATTTTCTTCAGTGGACCCAACTTTTTTTTTTGAGAATGACAGTGGACCCAACTTGATATGGGCTTTAGCCTTTATTTTCTATAATTTTTTTTAGTGGACGCATCTGGATATGGGCTTTATGTTCTCTAATTTTTCTTTTTTAAGAGTATTGAATGTTTAACCCGTATCAACAACAAAAGTAAATTGTTCAAGCTCGAACCAAGCCTACATACAATATTTAAGTTCGAGCTCATCAAAAAGTCCAAAAAATTAAGCTTGGCTTGGCTCAACTTATTTCATTAATTAAGTCAAGTTCGAGCTCAAGATCAAACATAAGTAAGGGTGTACAGAATATCTGCTTGACCCGCTAACTCGCCCGACCTGCAGCTGACTCGCCCGCCTCATGCAGGTTATTATGTTAGGTGATTTGGGTTGGGCGGGTTAGACCCCCAAAATAGCGGATTGAGTTGGGTAACAAATTGAAACATTGCCAACCCACTACAATTGACCCACTCGCTTAATTATAAATAAATAGAAAAATATATATTAGTTCGAAATTTTTAACCGTATATTTTCTTATTTAAATTTAATCAATTTTTACAACTAATCAGTAAAAATTCATTAAAGGAAATATAAAAAGTCAACATTGAAATTCTAAACTCACTTTAGCCATATACTACATACACTCTGTATTTAGCCTTCACCTTCAGCCAACATTGAAGCCTTTTTTTTTATTTTTTATTATTCCTTCGATTCTTCACCTTTTTTCAGCTGCGTACTCTCCTAGACAACTACAAATGTAATTGTTTTTTGTCTTGTATTGCTTAATGTTTGTATCTATATTTTTTTGAGTATGTTGTTTGTCTTTTTGATTTGGGCTCCATATATTCTTGTGAATCTACAAAATATTTTGTCTTTTGATCCATTATATATATTATAAAAAATGCTATGGTATTACATGTAAAGCCAGCTATACCTACAAACTCAAATCAATCCACTCAAGATGCAAACAAATACAAAATGACATGTAACATTAGATTGAAAAGCTAAAAGGTCATTTAGTTTCTAATAATAGAGTTAGTTTTGACTGTTGTGCACGTGTAGTACTCATAGTGGTTCTTAACTTCTTATAGTTTGTAATACGGTTAGTTTAGGCACCAATGTTGGTTATCCTTGTATGTAAGAATATATACTCTGTAACAAATTAACCGGATTTAGAATTTGGTGGCGGATTGGAATTTTCTCAACCCACTTGTGGCGGATTGGATAGAAATATTGGCCTTTACCCACTCAATCCGATCTGCGCACACCCCTAAACACAAGTACATTATCAAGCCAATTTTAGGCATATTATTAAAACCATTTGGCTTCGATTTAATACAATATGAGCTTATTTTTCAAATCCGTATGAATCTTACTACCAAGTTCATGAAACGAGCCTAGGCTCGACTTCTTTTTCATCGAGCCATGTTGCTCATGAGTATGTTCATGAACAATTGTTTTTGCTTCACTTGTAACAAACATGAGCGAAATTTTTATCGAGTTAAGTTCAAATTTTTTATGTACAACTTGTTTCTTTTACAGCCCTATGATAAGAAATTTTGGAGCACCTAACTGATGAGGAGAGAACACAGAAGAGGGTAAAATGGGTTCAACAAAAGAGTGAGGTAATTTAGAGGTAACAACCCAAAAAACCCCCCACAGTATTAAGAGTTTATTACTACTCTGTCTACTGTTGGTTAAGCTTCCCCAACAACCTTGCATTCGCCCTTCTCTCTTTGTCACCCAAAATTGGGGCTCCAACTCGCGTGACTCTTTACACCCAGAGAGAGAACCACTACAGCTCCCTAAGCTCTGATTTTATCATTTTTGCCAAACACTAACGATCACAGACAATAAACCAGTAATCAAGAAGGAGACATAATCAAGACAATCCTCTGATCATCACAAAAAACTGATAAGAACTACAAAATTCAAAAAAAGAAGGAGATGCACAATCAAGACCCCTTTTTTTAATATATAGATAAGATCCAAGATCTAATCAAGACAAAATTTATCTGGGCCATGAGCTTGGTGATCTCAACGACATTGTCAACAAAGATGTTGCTGACGTTCTTGCTCTTGTGATCACAATCAAAATCCTTGAGGGTCTTGATGATGAACATGGTGGTGGAGGGGACAAGCACGATGTTGTGCGGTGAACATGCCTCATCAAAGGCAGATATTAGGGTATCTTTCTGCATAATGATGCATTCAATGCGGTATTGCACAGCAACAAAAATCATTATGCATTCAATGAGGACAATGCACTTTGCATGTCATATTTCATGCAACGCAAATGTAACTCAAAAACATTATAAATTAGGAGATCTAATGATCCATCTTAACTGCCAGATCCAAGAGTACACGATCCCCAATCCACAATATATGGAGATCAACATAAGAGGTACAAAAGGAAGCATATCACCAAAAATTAAAGGATGCAAAAACTGGCTCCATATCTCAACCACCAAAAGGCCTACCAGATAACTCTTCTCAACCCCACCAATAACAAACCCTTCTTTCTTGTCAGCTCTACTGGAATTTCCCTTTAATTTTAATTGTTCATCTTTTTTCTTTATACGTGCAGCTGCTTTAGCTTCTTCACCCTTAGTGAATTGTGCAGAAAATGCTAACCACGTTATAATGGAGTGTAACAGCAGCAAAAGAACTTTAATTGGGTATTCTTGGGCTTCAAACAGAAGTGGGAACAATGAGTAGCAGGACACTGCAAGCAAACATAAAAGCATTTACCCACATTAGTGAATTGTTAAGGTTCTAATCTCAGTTAGGGTTCAGGGTAGCTCTATTATCTTGGTGAATTGTTAAGGTTCTAATCTAATTCATTTAAAAAGCTTAATTGCTTATAAATTTGAATTATTTTAGAACTACCAAGTCTACTATACATCTTGCATATTACTAAAAAAAAGTTAGAACTTTTCAGGATTTTGCTTTGGCCTAATATAGCATTCAAAATACCACCTTTTATGTACTCAACAAACCTTATCAAAGAACTACACCACTACTTGTTCATGATTCCTGCTCAATCTAGGGTCATATTTTTTAAGGATTAAATATAGGATTGAAATTTCAGAGTTTATGTTTGAATAATTTAAAGTAACGGATTCATGTTGGGTGCAAAAACAAGGAAAGTGCCTAGTAATAACGTAGGATTAGCTATGCAATATACATTGACTTCACATAGTAATCATGAGGGCAGAAACTGTCAAGGATAAAATAAATAGCAAGTAAGAAACTAAGCAGCAGAAAACATTTATCCTAGCAGAAAACAGTAATGGAGTTGGTAATGGAGTCTATGGCCAAGGTCAAAAAAAGAATAAAACATAACTTATTAACCTTTTAATCTGCCCTAGAAGGTAATCTGGGGATAGGGAGATTAAAAAAATAATAATAACAACAGAACTCATAATAATGATAGTTCTAGCTACTCCGGTACACACAGGAAATCATGAGAGATTATGCTTGTTCAGAGAATTACTTAAACCCCAAGAGCAACAAAAAACCAAACATCAACTAAAGACTTTATCTAATTCAGAATAAGTAAAGAGTTAGGAGGAAGCAAACGCTGAAATAACACAGCAGCATTTAGCTAATCCTAGACCATAACACATGCATTTTGAAGCATAATAACCTAAATAGAAGCCATAAGTCCCGCAACTATCCCCTAGTAGCTCGTAAAGAGATGACACAAGCAGGAAGAACCATACCTATTGATAGCCAGAAGTAATGCCTTGCATTTTCCAAACTTTGCACTGCTACAAAGGCAAGAGGAATGACAAAATGGAGTGATGCCTTCTCATGAACATGCCATCCAAATAAGAAACCACACGTGTAAGCATAGGTTACCCATCTAGTAATCATCCCTGGCCGGGGATCTCTCCAAGCCTTGATGAGGCAAGGAGATAAGGCTAGCAGGACCATTGCGAAAGTTGCCAAGGGGGTGATCTGCCATTGCATTCATTCAGATATAGAAACTATAAGTCTCTCCAACATTTGGAAACAAATTTAGATAAAATAGAAAAGGCAAAAATTTATCAATTAAATAGCTTGTTCCTTCATGCTGTAAGTGAAAAATGTCTAATAACCACTCAATAATCTCTTATAAAGTAATCACCTCATGAAAATAGAAGCTTAACAATTAATTGATAAGTTCCTCACCACCCCCCCCCCCCCCCCCAAGCTAGGTTATACTATATTGTTCATAAACTAGAATGAGTAACACCTAGCTGTGGAACTATGGCAAATTTGTAAGAGATCAAATATCCAATGCTCATGTATTCAACAATCTTGATCAGCTTTGGTAGATTACTGGCATTGGGTTTCATCCAATTACTGTCCATAATAAGTGCATCTTAGTCAAGTTTGCCATATATAATTACCTGAGGTAGTATAGCAAAAGGCGAGGAATCTCCAACTAGCCCACCAGTAAATGAAGCTTCTGGTGTCTGAATAGCAAACCCCAGCTTTCTAAGCAAAAAGGCGAGTCCTTTATCTAGTATAATATAAAACACCCAAAAATTTGGAGCCCAGTATGCATGGCAAAGTCCTCTGCCAAAAGGGAACATACGGCGAAGGATTTGTTGTATCTGCAAGGTAAGAATTGAATCAATACATATTAAAGATCAACATAAGTGAGGAGTAATGGCTTCCAGTTGTTATGGAATATGTATCCTCCATATTTACACAAAGCTCAACACACTTGCATGACATAAAATACAGCAGTTGTTTTTTCAATAAACTAAATTTGTTTTTTATTAATTGACTATAAATGTCAAGGACATGATGAGTTCCACGTGTATGATTATGATGTAGGTAAAACACGAGAAACTGATGTGAGATGAAGGAAAGTAGAAGTGCAGCAAGCTCTCTTTTAGCGAGGACAAAAATGTAAAGTAGTGAGCTAGTGTGTTTCATCCTATAGTCCACCTTTATCTAGTCTTTAACTGTCCAAACTAATGAATACTTGAATCCAGCTCATATTAACATAAATCACAGGTAATGCAAGGAAAAATAAGGGAGAAAAGTGGCATTCAGTCCTATAGAAAACGATTTCACATATAATTAAAAAATCCACTTAAATACATAGGATGTGCATAATTAAAAGTAAGATTTGCATGTAAAATATATAATGATAAGTTGCAAGTACTCATTACCACCATAAGAGCAATTAAACTAGTAGTAATTAGTTCACTGTAAGATTCTTGATCATGAAAAAAGAAATCCATGATGAAACTAAACATAATCATTTTGAACAGCTTTCTGACTATAGCATTTTGGTTCTAAAGTTGTCAAATTAGCCATCCCAAACCCAATCAAACATGCTGGACTTTTACAGCACATATTTCAATGGGTGATTATAATCACAAAAAATGATTACTTACACATCAGACAATAATTACTTATTAACCTAAAGCTTCATGAGAAGAACTGTTATTTGTACATTTAATACATATTTTTTACAAGTAATAAGAATTTTATTGAAAAAAGAAAAAAAGTAAAGCCTATAAAAGATAAAGCAAAGTTAGAACATTGTTACAGAGAAGTTTCAGTTCATTTTTTTCCTAATTTTCAAAAAATATTAAATAGATAAGCAAAAATATGACAACGAAACCAACATCTCAATTCAACCATAGAGATTCAAGATCAATTTTGACTATTTTGACCAAAATACTTTTAAAATGTTAAAAACCCCTAGAAAGTGGAATATTTTGTTCCTCAAATTCTTCATACACTCATGATAATGAATCTTGAACTTCTCCTTGCACCTTCAGGTTTTTAACAGTTTTTATGTGGATTGACCGATTGAGGATTCCATTACATGATTTTAGTAGTTTATTTCTGAATTAGAACCCAGTAGGATAGGACTTCATAATGTAGTTAATGGCCTAACATACAACTTAGCATT
Organism: Notholithocarpus densiflorus; assembly: GCA_030021035.2. NCBI lineage: Eukaryota > Viridiplantae > Streptophyta > Magnoliopsida > Fagales > Fagaceae > Notholithocarpus > Notholithocarpus densiflorus. The sequence goes on from JARYZH020000338.1 coordinate 12,218, forward strand.
TAAGCTTACATAATCAGAACAGATTTTGACCTCCAATCACCTTATGGGCAAGATTTTTGTTCAAAAATCATAAGTTTACCTCTTTCCTAAAAATATTTCTTAATTGACAATTTCCACGCCAACTCCTTAGACTCACATTAACAAAAAGAACTTATTTTATCCACCTAAACAAGCAATGGTTGCTACATTAACACAATACACTAAATAAACACAACATGCCTAGAAAACATTTTTGCAAAGTTTGACAAATAATAAACTCAAGTCTAAAGTCCAAAGATTTGAGTATTTAGCTACAAGCAAATACAAAATGAATGTATTGGCCAATTCCGAAAGAATAACACTCAATCAATCTCAAGTCTAAAGTTTGATTAACTAGCTACAAGCATAGACTGACCAGGCATAAATTTATAAAGCACAACACAATGTAGTACAAAACACCACACCAAATGAGAATTCAAGTCAAAATTCAATTCACCTGCCCATGATAGACAAAAGGCCCATACGCCACTGCGAAAACTGCCACAACCACGGCCCCCAAAACCGAAAGACGCCGGAATCCCTTCACCAATCCACACCAACAATAATGCTTAAACAAATACACAAAATAAACCGGCGCAGCCACGGCAAACAAGTGCTTAAAGCACAACAGAACCGCAAAGAAAAACCCACCAGCCAAATCCTTTCCTTGCTCCAAAAACGAAAGCGAGATCAACAAAATCCCCAACAGAAACCCATTGTACTGGAAATGCAAATGGTCCACAATCACAAGCATTGGGGACCAAACAACCAATACCCAGATCAAAATTCGCTTCCTTGAATCCAAATCCTTGGTCAATCTATAAACCCCATATAAAAGACACGAATCAGAGAGGATCACAGTGATTCCTTGGAAGAAAATGACAGAGTTGGAGGTATAGTTGAGACCCTTTTGGAGGTCAACGATTTGGGGGTCAATGAGGTAAGCGAAAATGGAGAGGAAGCGTTCGAAGTATGCGAAGAGAGGAGGATAGTCGAGGGTCCAAGGGCTGGTTTCGTCGAAGTACCATTGGGAGAGAGGGAGAGAGTGAGTGAGAGCAAGCCAGTTGCGGTGGACTTCGAAGTCAGTGCTGTGGTAGGAGGGGATGAGGAGGAGCTTTAAGCAGGTGGATATGGCGAAGAACCATAAGAGGTCTGACATTGATGGATTGGTGGGGGTGGGTTTGGGTTTCAGTTTGTCTGTTATTTCATTTTCATGTAGAAGAACTGAAAATTGAGAGAAATTATCCTTCATGGCTAATGCTTATTGGCTATATAGGGAAAGGAAAAGGAAAATCCAACAAGTCTTAAATTTTTATTTATTTATTTATTTTTTGTTATTGTTAATTTATTTATTTTTTGGCTAACTAGCAAAAAAGGAATCTCCATTCTGAAGTAGCTCATCGACCTCACGCTACGTGACGCCAGATCTGAAGCTTGGTGGTACACTACTCTTTTTGCTTTACAGCTTATAAGGCAGAAAGTGGAGGGGTTTTCTTTCGATATGGGATCATAAATTAAGCTGAGGACGTTGCACAAATCATGCCTTGTGCAAAAAATACACCCACATCTGTTGTTCTCAAAGTTATCAAAATCGAGATTTTACATGGAATTGATGAGAATGTTGAAGGATTGGCACGAGAATTGTAAGATCCTACTTTTCGATTAACAAAAAGTTCTAAGTTCTAACACCACAAAAATACATGATGTCTCATATAAACAACTCAAAACAAATAATAATACCTAATGTCTCACATAAATAACACAAAACAAATAACAATGTTTCAAACAACACCACAAACACACTCAATCATCAAGACCAAAATTTGGGTTATCTTGTCTATGTCAAGCAACTAAATAACTAATTAGCACCAAAATTACAAACCAAAAAAAAAAAAAAAAAAACCCTCATCATCGACGTTGGTCTTGATCATAGCAACACCACAGTGCTCACACTCACTCTCTAGTCTTTAGTCTCTTCTCTGCTCTTCTGTATTCCATGAATTTGTTGAGTAGGCTAAGCCGAGCACTCACTCTCTACTCTTTAGTCTCTTCTCTTCTATCTTCCATGAATTTGTTGAGTAGGCTAAGCCTTTAAGGTGATGTGAGACTTACAGGTTTTTTTTTTTTTTTTTTTTTTTTTTTTTATCAATTTGGTTTGGGGCTGCTAGGATGATTTTTTTTTTTTTTTAATCAGTTTGGAGTATTTGGGCTTCATTTGGAGGCCCAAAATAAGCACAAAAAGGTTGAATTTTTCTTCATAGGATAGGATATTTTGTATCTCTATGGGATCATGATCCCGCACAAATTCCACTTCAATAAAGATCATAGTGAAATCTAAGTACTGACCAATCACAATGAATTCGACAATTTAAAATTTTCTAGGCCGCTAGTTTTTGCTAACACTAAAATTAGTAAGGCTTAATTTTGGGGGAAAAAAAGATTTCATATTTTTTTTAAGCCATTGGTGCTATGTTTTCAAACCTTTATAGTTTTGGACTTTTTGAATAGAATATAGATTTGGGCGATATATATATAAAATTTAAACTTTAGAGTTTTAGAAGCCGTTTAGTATGGTTATTTGAGTAATACTTTTCAGTTTTTAAACAAAATTATATGTATTTTCACGTATATTTTCACCCACATATATTTTCAAAAAATATAAATAATATTACTAAAACAATGCTACCAAATGTCCCTTAATGCTTTCACACCTCCCTCTCATTTTTTTATACTTGTTTCTACTCACGTTGGAATGTTAACATGTACTGCGGGAGCAAGGAGGACAAGGGAAAGACAAGATTTAGTGGTAGCAAGAAGTAAACCGGTACCGATTTGATTTGATGTTTTGTTTAGTGATACCCTTCCTCTAAGGAGGGTGATGGGCCAGTGTGCTTTTGTTTTTTGATACTATTGGAAACTGTAATTACGAATTCATTGGGTGTAACGTTTTGTGAAACAATAAGTCTATTTAGATACTGCTTATTTGCTGAAAATTAAAAATTTATTGCTGAAAATACTGTAGCAAAATAAATTTTAAAAGTGTGAATAGTGCTGTGGGACCCAATTTTACCTAGAAATCTACGTTTTGCTGAGTTTGGTGGTCCATGAACAGTGCCGTGGGACTCACCATTTTTCAGCAAAATGTACAAAATTTTCATCCCAACGCTTCACAAACGGACACAATATACTATTTGTAAACACTCATTGATATATATATATATATTAGAAAGCACTCATCGATATTTTAATTCATGACAGATTGATTACCATTCATGTTTTGGTTGAGACTTTCTTCCGGAGACACAATTTTTAGTGCTTATTATATTTTTAAGCTTAATTTATGAATTAAAGCAATCGAATAAGGTGATATTGTAAGTATTAGTTGAGGAGAATGATTCAATTTCCCAATTTATGAATGGTAGTGACTTAATGCATGCCAATGACTTGTGTAAATCATATATTGACCTCTTTTTGATAGGATAAATTTCCACTATTTCCTCAATAATTTTCCTTAGAAATTTTCTTATGAATGTAACAAAGAATATGCATATCGTGCTCAAGTTAAGTGGATAAATGGGGACATAAGTATAATTTATCAACAAAAAATAAATGGTGACATAAAGCATTGTAACTAGAGTAATTGGGCATGTGAAATATTATTTCTATGGATTGTTCTATTAGTAATTCAAGTAATAAGCTTTCTCAAAAACTCATACAACAATGGAATGCCATTAATTTCATAAGTTGAACATTACATAGTTGTGAACACTTTTATATTACATTACAATAATGCAATGCCACTTGTTCTCTACGCATCAAACCCCTCTAGAATCTCTATTAATTTTCTAAACCAAGTAAGAGTTTGTTTCAGTACTCCAGTGCATTGGAGCCGACACGATGCAGACACATGACAAAAATTAAACATATGTTCGTATCATGTCGGTTCCAGTGCATTGGAGCCGACGCAATTCAGACACGTGGTATAAATTGGACAAATGCTCCTATTATGTTGGTTTCAGTGCATTAGAGCTAACATGTGTACTTCTAAACCACCCTATAATTTAGGAGGATATAATCTTATTGATCTATAACATTAAGATGATCAAAAAAGAAAGAAAGAAAAAATAAAAACCAATCCATCAAAAGAGAAAAGAAAAAAAAAGGACCAATCCAACACCACAGAAAAGGCCAACATGTTCAGGTGCCAAACAGCCCAGCCCACTAGACTAAAGCCTAAACATAAAAAAGCTGACTCTTCCAACAAAACAATCCAACTCCATTTCCACAAAGTACCAACCAAACCAAACACACACACACACACACTCACCCACGCACACACTCTCTCTCCGACCCTGCGAGACCCGAGCGATCCCACCTCTCTCCCACCACCATGTTCCGCCGAGCCACCGGCCTTCTGGCCCGACCCATTATCTCCTCAGCCAGAGCCAGGACTCGACCCTTCTCGACCGATCTCCCAGCTACTGAGACCGGCGATTCAAACTTCATTGAAGCCTGGAAGAAAGTGATCCCAAACATTGATCCCCCTAAGACCCCTCTCTCCTTTATGCAGCCTCGCCCAGCTACTCCATCTTCCATCCCTACCAAGCTCACCGTCAACTTTGTTCTTCCCTATGCTTCCGAGCTTGCCTCCAAAGAGGTCAGTCAAATCTCTCACTTTCTTTTTACTATTGGGTTTTGTTTGTTTTGGCGTAAATTTATGTGGGTCGAGTTTTGATTTTGATTCTGAGGCCTTGTTCTACGCTTTTTATGTCTGTTTGAGGAATTTTTTGACATGGGTTTGCTTTGTTTTTGTGTGATTTCAAATGGGTTTTCGTTAAAGTTTTTATATTTTCATTGGATTCTATGTGAATCACAGTGGCTTTATTGCAATAATAGAGTGACCCATGTTGGGAAATGGGATTTGTGGCTAGTTTTGACACATTTTTTTCGATTCTATTTGGGGTTTGTCCCAAAGAGAAAATAGGAGTAGGTTTGGGACTAATCAAAGATCAAGAAATGAAATAATGAAAAGAAGATAGTAGCTTTGGAGTGAGCTGTGAGCATGGGCATTACTACATCCCATAATGTTTTCTATACCTGTTTGGCATTTGGGTCATTAGGGTTTGAATTATCCAGATATGTTTTTTTTGTTGGCCTTCAATCAGGTTAGAATTAATTGTTTCTTCTGATTGGTAATTACTAATTACATGCGCAATGTGTGTGGCTTGAATGCGCGAACTTTCCCTCCAACTTGCTCTTAATAGTGGAGGAGGTGTCATTCGAGCTAGAGCTCATTGGCAAGAATTAAATTATTTCTTAAGTTTGGGTTTAGGAACCAAAATGTTAATTTTGAAGTCCTTCAATATTGAAGCCAGATGGATACACACTTTGTTGATTCTATTGACAAGTAATTGTCTTGAAAAATGTTAGTCTATTTGGTGTCTTAACATTTTCTGTCCCCGCAAACTTGGTTGGGATAGAGCTCTTGAATAATTCGGTCCTGCTTGCTATAGTGCTTCTATTTTGTGAAGAAGCATTTAATACCCAATAAGGTTCAAAGGTTGTTGCATCGAAGAGAATATTTTGAAAAATTCAAGAATTTATCAGTTTTTATTTCAAGCAAAATTTGTAGAGCATACTATCATTTAGAGATTGAAGTACCCAAATTATGTCTGAGATGAGTTTGAGATGATAATTTTGACGGAATAACTATGTTTAGTGACTGTCTAGGACTCAAAAGTGACATTTGTCTTGTAATATCAAAGAAAGTGGGTCCTTGTAATATCAAAGAAAGTGGATTAAGGACTTACTCATTTCTTAGTTTTGGAGCAGAATTGTAAATCCAGGAAAATATGGTAGTAGAAGGCTAGGTCATATGTTAAATCATTTAGTGCAACGTGGGTGATATCCAAAGACTAGGGGGCAGCTTGGTGAGAATCAAGGTTTAAGCCCCTGTTGGCACAGATCATGATGAGGTGGCTTCCAGACCACAACAGGCAGGTGTAATTGGATGAGTGCCATTAGATAGCATATTAAAGATTTAAAAAAATTTGTGCAAAATAGAGAGTTTTTGCCTACATATTCATGGTAACCTTTCACTACAAAAATTGTATACAATATTTGCCTTCATAATTCTACCACTTCTTGTTTCCCCAGAAAAGTCATAAATTATCAACAGGGCACTGCATATTCTTAGTAATTTCCTTTCACAACATGTATTGAGAAAGTGGAAGTAGGTTCTTGTAGATTCTGTTGAATGTTCTGAGGGTCCTTTGTCTTCAAAGCAAGTCATGATTCTTCAGATTTTGAGACCAAAAAATCACCGTAGTATACAGGATGTATACAAATGGGGACAATACAATCAATCATGCAAATTATAATGATCTATCAAATCACAAATCGACATAAAGATTAACAGCCCACTACTGACTTCCAATCCAACAAAGTTTTAAAGAAAAATAATTTAAGATCAGGCAGAGTTCTTTCAGAATCCTCAAAGCTCCGGTCATTCCGCTCCCTCCAAATATACCACATGAGACAATGGGAAATTGCCTTCCAAATAACACTGTTTAGATGATGACCTAATCTTCCTTGCCAAGAAGCTAGTAAACCACCACTGTCTTTGGCATTACCCAATAAACTCCAAAAAAACCAAACACCATAGATCACAACCCCTTAGCATCAGGGCAATGAAGTAAGAGATGATTCACTAATTCCCTGTTACATTTGCACAAATAACACCAATCCATTACCCACATATTCCTCTTACTCAGGTTGTCACATGATTCTTCAGATTTCCCCAGGAGACAAAAACGTTCTATGTGTTTCCTGCTTTCCTCTGTAAGAAGATTAAATATTTCGCAAGGAGCTTGTCAAATACAATTTTTGTTACAATATTTTCTTCATCATTTCTCATATAAACTAAGATTGCTCAAATTGTTGCCACTATATACTGTTGTACAAATCTTGGTACATATTATAACTAAAGTAAAAAAGAGCGAGCACACACATAAATCTTGGTAGCACTAGTCCTAGCATATTATATGAGCTTACGGTTTCCACATTTATATCTTGTTACCCATAAGAGATTGAGAAGAATTATCTTATATCTGCACCTTATTTATTTCTAGAAAGCTGTAGTCTTTCCACTTCTATTTTGCTTATCATGTTCACTGTTTATATAAAAGAAAGTTGATGGTACTTATAGTGCAATAGACTCTATTGTGCCTTAATTTGATAAATAGTTTTTAGCAAACCAAGGAATTGAAGGAAGAAGTTTGCTTGAAAGATGTAGCCAATGATTTGAATCTCAAACCTTCGCTTATAAGAATGGAGTGGAGTAAATTTCTGGGTTCTAAACACATCAGGTGCACGTGTAACTTACCAATAAATTGAAAATCAAAAGCCAAAGAGGTTTACTTGAAAGATTTAGGAGTTGATGACTTGTCAAAAAGATGCAGGAGTTGATGAGGGAACGATCATGTTGTAAAGGTGCTATATTGGCATCAACTTTCTTAATTGTCTTTTAAGGCTGTTAAAGTCTATCTTTCATTTTCTTTTCCTTTTTTCGGGTTTCTTCTCTGTCTCACTTTACCTTCGTACTCTTAAGTCTTAACTGTAGCTGCCAAGGTAGTGGACATAGCCTTCACCAATCTCTAGTACAGGCTTCTAGGCCATCCCCTAGCGAGTGAAGTGCTTATGCCCCTTTAGAGATAGGTGCGAGCAAAAGAACTCATTCTTTTCCCTTAAAAGTATGAGAGTATGAGTAATCACAAAATGTACTTTAATTGTTTACAAGGCTGTTGTGTTTCCATTGTTTGTTTTCATATATTTTAAAGGAACTCATATTGAACTTGTTTGGATTTGTGTTTCCCATTTTTCCTTTTTAAAGCTCTTCTAGCCAAGTTGCTTACCAATGTAAGCCTATTGATTGTGCTTATCGTTTTTGTTCTCAACTTTTGACTTATCCTTACCTTGAAGAGGAAAGATTGATTATGCCATTATTGCATACCACACAAACTAGTCAGCCAGCACTTTGGATTTTATGTAGGAGTCAAGTGGCTGCTCAGAAAGTGAAATCAATATGTTGAACTTTAAAGTTTGAATAGTAACATTGATTGGCCAGTTGTATTATGTTCATTATTTATTAAAGTTTACTTGGATGTACAGTAGTTGTAGAATCATTTTGAATGGTTTAAACAACAAAATGTCCCATTATAAATGCTATGCAAATCAAAATACTTGCATTTCTGCATGTGCAAGTGGATGAAGTATGTACTAGTACTAGCTTGTAGAGTATAATACTTGTTTTAGTGCATCTGAAGGAAGCTTTGTTGCCCATCGTTATAACTTACTGTTCTTGATGCTTGTGTCTTTACAGGTTGACATGATCATAATACCAGCAACAACTGGGCAAATGGGTGTTCTTCCTGGACATGTAGCAACAATTGCAGAGTTGAAACCTGGTGTCATGTCAGTGCATGAAGGAAATGACACAACAAAGTATTTCGTCAGCAGTGGCTTTGCTTTCATCCATGCAAATTCATTTGCAGATGTTATTGCTGTGGAGGCTGTGCCTCTTGATCATATTGACCAAAGCCTTGTCCAGAAAGGGCTTGCAGAGTTTACTCAGAAGCTGAGCTCAGCCTCTACTGACTTGGAGAAAGCCGAAGCTCAAATTGGAGTTGATGTGCACAGTGCTCTTAACTTCGCCCTCACAGGCTAGAGTTTCTTGTGTTTATGCTCCTCTTTTAATCAAAGACTTTTTCTCACTTTTTGTTTCTTTAAGGATGCCCCATTGACACTTTGATTTGTCTCCTGGAGCCAATATTTCTCATAACATTTGGTTCTTGTATGTCTCTGAATGTGGAATTGTTGGAAATAATCTTTGAAACATGTCTTCTGGCATTTAGAAAGTTGGAGCAGAACTTTCAAGGAACATGAAATTTTGCCATTATTCTTTCATTTAAATTTTTTTTTCCTTACTGTCTCTTTGGTTGTAAAAATATTTTCGACGTAAAATGTTTTCAGTTGAAGACATTTTAAGGGAAAATGTGTTCTTTTTTGGTGTTTGGTTGTATTTTTTAAAATGCTTCAAAACACATTATATGGTGTTTCGCATGATGAAAAAAAAAAATTCACATCTCACAACCCACTGGATCCACGTTCCAACTGACCAAATCCATCGAAATGGAGAAACAATGAGACCCACCAGAGAAACCCAAAGACCCCACAAAAAACCCCAGCAACATCTTAGCAACAACAAAAAAACACCCTCACCAAAACGCACAAAAAAAAAAAAAAAACCCAGCCACCACCGCACACAGCAGAGATAGATCACTACTACAAGTCAGCATAGGTGAAATCAACTATGCTTCAAAAGGCTCTATGCATGCTGGAGATTTCATCAGATACATCTCCACTGCGATGTCAAACATCGTTGAGAAACCTAGATATCCATGCAAGCCGGAGATTTTGTTGCGTAGGTGTTGCATGCCGCCTAAGAGAGAAAGAGGGGGGGAGACTTTGTTGTATGCCGCCTATGCAAGAAAGAGAGAAGGGGTGGGGTGGGGAGGGGAGATGTATGTGCTTGCATGTAAAACGTTTTGCAACTTTTTCTATTGTGTTTTTCTAATCAATCAAAAACATTTTTAATTTGACAAAGGTTTTATTTTTACAACAAAACAAACAGTCTTAATTATCAATCTAAGACCGAAATCGTCTACTGTTCCTAGGAAGAAGGTATTTGGTATCAAAAACTTAGTTCATTAGTTTGGGACCAATAGATTAATTAGCCCTTGTATATCTCATTTTAGTTTTTTTTTTTTTTTAGGAGATAATTTCAACTCATAATGTCTGCTTATGATAATTGTTCTTTATCATTAAACCAAAACACAAATGGAACAGGAAGATTGAAAAATTTCTTTTGCTTATTAGTAGACAAATGAGCACCATCTTTAAGAAGCTTATCTTGTTAACTCCATCCCACCAAATTAGTGGTGTTTGTAGTTATCACATGAGATACAATCATACAATACCATAATCCAATAACTATTTGATTCCCAAAATCTATCACAATAATTAATAATTAACTCTAAGGTGGGTTCTTTTACTTTTTAGTTTTTTTTTCTTCCCCTTCTGTTTGGGTTGTGGCCAACCTTCCCCATATCTATAATGGCCAAGTTATCTTGTAGCCACAAAACTCATGAATCACAAACATTTTTCTTTGAGAATCCATGAATTACAAACATGGTTGGACAGGACAAAAGAAGACATGATTACTTTTTGTTATATAAAGCTACAAAATTGGTGGGGGTTGACAGCAGCTAAACACGTCAGAAAATGCTTTTCTTTCAGTGCGTAATTGACATGTTATCAAGTCATTACACGACATAACTGTATCATTCTCCTAGTTTGTAAACAAACAGAAAAAGAATGGAAGATATTTGCAAGCACACATAGGCTTGACTCAGCCAAAACAAAATAAAAAGCACATATATAATAAGCTTCAGCTGTTTTGTTTTTAGCAGTAGATTCGTAGAAGGTGGAGATAGTTAAGCATTAGCTCATGAAAGCCAAGAGGATTACAATAATGATATACACACTAGTTAAGGATTCAATAATTTTAACTCTTAAATATCTATAAAATGTTATATTTATTTATCTTTCATTAAACATGCAGAAGAGTACACGAAGTTCATCCACTAAATTTTGGTAACAGCAATATTGAAACCACAAGACTAAAAAGTCATACAAGCAGCAGATGCCTGCACAAGCACAACAAAGTACAGCTCTCTTAAGGAAGCCACCAAATACAATGCAACACATTGTTCATTTTAACTCTTAAATATCTATAAAATGTTATATTTATTTATCTTTCTTTGCATGTTTCATGATCAGGGGATAGTATGGCAATATGAAAATTTATTATTAAGCTACATAAGCTTCACTCAACCAAAAAAAAAAAAAAAAAAAGCATATATAATAAGCTTTAGCTGTTTTCGTTTTTAGCAATAGATTCGTAGAAGTGGAGATTGTTAAGCATTAATTGAAAGCCAATAGGACTACAATAATAATACACACTAGTTAAGGATTCAATGATTTTAACTCTTAAATATCTATAACATGTTATATTTATTTATCTTTCTTTGCATGTTTCATGATCATGAGATAGTATGGCAACATGAGAATGTATTATTTAAGATACAATTTGATAGGCTAATAATGTATTAACCCCTTTGGTAACTTAATCAAATTAATTAGCCAAGTGAAATTAATTAGATTCAATTACATGCAATAAGCGTGGTAGTACAAACAAATCACCAAATAACTAAATGCAACGGAAAATAAATTTGACACGAGTGATTTGTTTACGAATGGGAAAAACCACTAAGACAAAACCCCATCGGGTGAATTTAAGGTCACCACTCCCGAGAATCCATAATTATCAAAACAAGCGGTTACAAGTAAAAGGAATCCCAATACCTAATACCAACCTACAATTGAATCCTTACCCCAATACACAATTGGACTTGCAATGTAGTGACAATCTCTCCTTTCAATGCATGGCTCCAAGTACGTGACTAACCAATCGATGTACGGATCCCAGTATGCGACTACCACACCAACTTGAGAAAAATGTTGGCTACAAAGTTTTTCAGTTCATCCAGACGATGAAGATCAAGAAGCTCCTTGATTACAAAACCCTTGGCGCAAAGACGCAGCAGCTTCTTCAAGAGAAAGATGAACTAGGGCAAATTGTCTTCGGTCACAATTTGAGTGAATAATCACTTTGCATCAAGTTACATCATCTTAGAAGGCCTTTAAAATAATCCTTATATATGTCTAGGGTTGTGAGAAAAGAAACCCTACACAAATGGTTTGGATATGCATGAAAAACAGATTTGGAAATCTGAATTTCGTAATTCTCGATAGATACAGCTTCTGTCGAGAGCTGTCGAGAATTAAACATTAAACCTCGATAGATTTATCTGTCGAGATATCTGTCGAGTTTTAATGAACAACACTTATTCACTTGTTTCTTGAACAGATTTGCATGGCTTTAATATTAGACTTAAACTCTTGTTCCTTAAAGTATTAAACACATCCTAGATCTACCCAAATACAAGTAAAGTGCGTTTTGTTAAATGATTAGTTACATAGCAATAAAATGATAATGATGATGAGAACAAGAAATCACATGATATATAGCTTAATTTGTACTTCTATACATAACATACCAACCAATATATTTGAATTCAGGAGGTCACATGTCTAAACCATAAGAATTATTTATTAGCTTGTAACATACAATTTCATCCAGATGGAAACACCATAGCTCACTTTGCAGGAAGGTCAAAGTAAAAATTCCTCTTTCACACTTAAGTTATATAATAACAACATATCAATCAATTGGGACATACCACATTTAGCAGAAGAAAAATCTATCAATGAGAATTCAATGTTCAGGCAGATGCAGGCAAAATGCAAACAAAGTTTCAAAACAAGTAAAAACTAGTGCAATAAAAGGATACTGCCTTGGTACTTAGATCGCGGGTAATAGATATCTTCACATTTGGGGCAGTAGATTTTTACGGTGCTTGAGCGGGGAATGTCTGATTGGCCAACAGGGAGGCAGGGTTGTCCACAGCAGTAAACTCTAGGGCATCTTCCAAAATCATAATTTTTGTACTTCTCTAACTGTAGGAGATTTAACTATGTTTTACTCAACCAGAAACATAAGAAACAAATAAAGTAAGTATAAATTGGCTCAGAAATTTACCATTGCGGCCATTCCCTTGCTGGTGAGTATGTACCGAACATGTATCAGACCATACAGCATCTCTGCTGCTGATTCGACCAATTCATTCTGCTCTTCGGTAAATATGTCACCTGCTCAAAACCATACCCATACCATTAAATAAGGCTAAATGGCAAGATCCTTCACATAAACACACACACACACACTTGGCAGCAGAAATTAGGTCAGAATTTTACTATAACAATAAAAGATATTTTTAAAATCACAGTCATAGGTGTCACTTGAATTTGTTGAAATGGATATTAGGTAATAAAATGTAGATACAGAGGACAACTCATTGATATGCAAGTTTCACTCAGAACCACCCACGTTAATGCTTGGATGTACTTTACTAAGTACTTTTTTAAATAAAGACATGGTTTGAGACGGAAGACATTATGATCTCAGTTTCTTACATGCTGTAGGAAATAGATCTTACCAAATTCTGACTTCCAAAACTCTAAATGACAAAATAGTTGAGATTGATAACTCCTTATCACAACAAAACAAAAATAAAGCTTGTCGATATGCTAAAATATTTTTATTCATTACATCTAGAATCAGACCAAAAAATTATAGTAGTTTGCTAAACAACACCTTTTAAGCCTAGCAATCATAAATCAGAGAAATCCTTTTTGTATGACAAAACATGCAGAGATAAAGTTAATCAGATTTGAGGAACTTTATTTTTCTGAAACCATGAAACAATGCTTAGTATAATTAATGCAGTTTCCAAACAACACCATGACATATTAGTAAAAACAAAAATGATATAAAATGTATACTTGTAGAGGTCACAAGAATAAGGGTGTGTTTGGATACCGCTTATTTTGCTGAAAACTAAAAACTGAAAACAATAAAAAAAAAAATTTCCGAATTACTGTTCACACCAAAAACACTGTTCATTTGCCTATTTGCACTGTTCATGGGAATAGGCGCTGGTTTAAAAAAAAAAAAAAAAAAAAAAAAAAGAAGCCGAAAACGCAAAACGTGGGACGTAGATGCTGAATCCAAACGCCTTCTAAGATGAGTGATCAAGAGTACATATTTGAGATTCTCGTTTATAAGCACCAAGGACAAACCCTTGCTTCCTTACCACCCTCAAAGGGTCGATGGGCAACTTATCTATGTTGACAAAAGCTACAAGTATGAGGAGATAAAAACCCATTCGCTTGAAATTGGTTAGGAATTCAAGAATGCAGAATTATCAAATTATTGTTGGCAAAAAGAGATAATTTCAAAATGCATAAACCTAAATACAATTTAGAACAGGACAGTTCTTACCATGAGAAGAGTCAACATCCAAAATCAGATCAAGTGCATAATCATAATAAGGAACTTGACTGCTCAAGCCACAAAGATTGAAATCATCTTGAATGTATTCATCATCGACTTCACAGAAAAATTCATTTCCTCGCAAATTGCAAAACCATGAAATCCACGATGTATCATCTCCATCAGAACCGCTAACATCCGATTCTTCACTGTCTGTTTCAGATTCCTCTGAAATTGATGCAAACAAGGTCATCATCAGCAAAAAAAGGTGAAAATACCTATTAAAAATTTTCAATCAGACTACTAAAATAGCTAAAATTCTTTATGTTTCTTCAAATGATGTAATGTTTTTTTTACTCTCAAAATGTAATTAAAAAGAATCCAACTACCCACCCCCACCCCCCCCCCCCCCAAAAAAAAAAGGGGGGGGGGGTGTTAAAGAAATCAAATCTAAAATCACCCAAATTTCCAATTTTAATCATATTAACCTGATGATATCATATTACAATGCAAGGGAAGCGCCGGGGGGTGTAAAGTACATTTGTTAGCTACCAGGGAACATCTAATTATTTTCACTCTTATTACAGGTTAGATCTAAGCAGAAGTACATGGAAAAAAAAAACCCTTAAAAATCCATACCTGAACATGAGCATCAAGGACACTTGAGCTTCATACTATATACTAAAACATCAGGATGATACTCTATTACATGAATTATGATCAAGGGACAATAGAAAGCAATTCTATTTGTCAAACAAAGGCCAAAAGGTAGGATAAGGAACCTTTGTTAATTAGGAAGTCATAATTGCAGCCAATGGGAATTGAACCCAAGACCTCACCCTCAACCTTGCACTTAGAAGGGAGGAGGTAGGATGGAGAATATCATCCCACTTGTTTGACAAATAGGGTGGAAGACCATCCTCCTTAGTACAAAATGTATCTACAAGGGGCAGTGCTAATGCTAGATGACTCCCTTTACATTTAGTAAATTACTCATGCACTTGGTCGCCGGTGAGTCTTGATTCCACAAACTAACTTTTCACCTTGCTTTTAAATGCCACATAACCTTTTGTTATGATATCTATTCTTAACAATGATACATCCATCTTCCGCTTGAATAGTCCGATCCAGTTGTTTGTAAAGACCTAATACTTTGTTAAGGGGACCAAAGTATAAGGATAAAATTTGGTTACAAACTTAGTTGTAGCCTAAGGCTACAACTCTCAAGAAACAAATTAACATGGTTACATATTTTGAAAATCTAACCAATGAATTGCATATTTTTTATGTTCCTAAAATGCATATCAAATTTTATGTCAATCAGATATTATTTACTTTTTAATTCATAAACTTATTTTTTATCTATAATTTTAGACTACAAAAACTAGAAATTTAAACATTTGATTGATGACATAGTTATTGATCTTTGATCTTCTTGAAATTTTGCAAGTATGAAGGATATAAGAAAAAAATATAATCCAATAGTGAATTTGTCAAAATTCACATCCAATAAAAAAAATATTAAGTGGAATTGTAATCTAAGTTTCCAAGACTACAATAAAGTTTTATGCCAAACTTTGTTCAAAGTTTAATTATGTTAGGTTTAAAAATTTAGGGTTGTCACAAATTTTTTTTTAAGGATTAAAAAAACATAAATTTTTAATTAATAATTATTTTTTTCCAAATCAGAGTAGTCCTATGACCACTTTGAATACGATGTGGAGCTGCCCCCTAAAAGTAGGTTTTTTTTGAAGTTTTGACTAGATACTTCCTTTGACTATTGAAGACATGATCATTTGATCTCTAGGTATTTTGGCAAGTAATTTTTTTTTTTTAATTATTGTGTAAAAGCTAAATTTAGCTCAAGATAATTCTTATACACACCAAATTTAGCTCCAACTATATATATATAAGTGTTAATAGTACTAGTTTCTCTTATTGGTATGTAGCTTTTTGAGTGCTTGGTACACTCAAATGATGTTTTCACGAGTTAGCAGTCATGCTAAACTAGAGGTAAAGAAGATTGATAAATTGTTATGGATTTTCTTATATGAACGAATGATAAGAAGGTGTGTTAGAGGCTTAGTGCTAAAGAGTTTTAAGAATCTTAATTTTTTTTTTTAAAAAGAAATTGTTAGGTACATTTTTAATTGTATTTATGCATATACGTGGAATTACAAACTAGTTAAGATTCAAAGAAATCATGATATCATGTGTTAGGAATCCTATAAATAAAAATACACTATACAAAAAAAGCAATAATAAATAAATAACGGAGATGACATAATCTTGATGAAAATTGAAGCTTAAACAGCAAGATTCGAACGATCTTGAATTTCCACTTGATCTTCAATTATACATACACATCTCTCCCTTCTTGTTGGCTATGTTCTCTCATATCTCTCTTGCTCGTTCTTTTTTTTTTTTTTGGTGATAATTTTAATTTATGGCGTCTACTCTTAATGATCAGACTAAGACTTCAATCAGTTTTTGGTGTAAACGAGGATTGAACTCCAAATCTCTTATACAACCATTAGAAACTTTACTAGTTGAGCTAACTGAAACCTACTCTCTTGCTCGTTCTTGTATCTCTTGTCTAGCCTATATATTATTGGAATAAAACATCTTGGTGTTCACTTTTGGAAAGTTTTCAAAATATATAGTAAGGAAAATGCTAAAATCATAACATTTGCCACAACCTCATGTGGCAAGTTGTGAGTGGTGGAATTGTGGACCCACCACTTTTACTCCATCACTCACGACTTGCCATGTGAGCGTTGTGGCAAAAATTATGATCTTAGCATTACTCATATGGTAAATTATTAAAATTAAGAATAAAAATATGATAAGTGTTAAAATAATCAAAACGTTGTTTCCCCCTTTCTTTAGCTTTTTCTTAATTTCGTGTATCTCATCCTTAAATTTAGTTCTAACCTGTAATTATTTTATATAAAAAACTATTAACTATATTGAAAAATTTTAAATTCAAACTCATGTAAAAAGAGTAAAAGCAATAAATTTTCTTCTATAGACATGTGAACTAAGAAAAAAAACAATATTCACACCCTCACAACAAGAAATTGGTGTTTCCCTGTTCAAAATTTTCTAATCAAAAGGGAAAAAAAAAATTTCCAATTACTGTTTTGAAAACTGATCTTCGGTCTTAACCACGTGTCGAAATTGTATTTATTCAATTAAAGAAAATTAAAAAAAAGGAGAAAATAACTCTAACACTACGTCATTGACTTCTTTTTAAGTAAAATAATCGGTAGAGCATCTCATTAAAAACTAAAATAATAACAACAAGTAAATATAATAGAAATAAATTAAATATTCACAGCCACCACCCAATTTGCTAACAATTTCTAAGCTCACATGAGCTTAGTAATTAAAATAAATTAAATATTCACAGCCACCACCCAATTTTTTTATTTAAATTTTTTAAACCCCCACTTGTGTTCGTGGCCACTCTTTCAATGACGAATTAAAAGATAACGTGGCACAAAATCCACCGTAGATTTCACTCAATCTCGAAAATCGTGGCCAATCTCCAAGAACATAGAGCGAGGAATCAATTATAATATTGTTTTTTATTTTATTTTATTTTTATATTTATTTATTTTTGATTTATAATTGAATGCCACGTTGCACGTGTAATAATTGTGTGTGCTGCGCTGGTGTGCCTGTATGGGACGCACGTGTGATGAGCAATGCTGAGCGTGTGACGCGGACATTGGCTGTGGGACCACCAGACAAGGACCCCCCATTCCTTAGTGGGCCCTACTACCAGCAAGACCATGAATCAGCGTGGGCCCCACCTTTTTGTTGGGTTTTTGAGACTGTGGGTCCCTGGCCTACTCAGCTCCAAATATTGGATTTGAAAATTTTTTTTTTATTTTTCCTAATTTTTTATTCCCAATTGGGCCATGTGGGGCCAACTGTTTGGGCCTGTGGGGCCTACTGAAAGCAACGGCTGAGAGTGGTCCAGCTCGAGAGAGATCTTGAAGTTTTATTTGAGTGTGACCCACACCAGAAGTTGACCTATTTGTCCTTGGGTTGGTTTGTGTTTTGTAACTTTTGTTTATGGTAATACTGTGATTTTGATGATTATGTGAGTTTGTGTGTTTTTTTCACATGTACCCCAGAGGTTTAGGCAAAACTCAGTTATTGGCCACAATGTTTTTTCTATTTCGATTATCGATGCAAATGTTTTCTTGTTTTATATTTTCAAATACCTTTTTTTTTTGAAGTTGTCATAAACTCATAATCCCCCACTAATAATCTCTTTATAGGTAATCTAAGCACGTGTTACTCCTATGAGTTGGGGCCTCCTCAAGTATTACTGCCATCTGATGTGACCCGCAATTGAAACTTCCATGATGTTTCCTAGCTAATTTAGTTTTTTATTTTTATTTTTATTTTTTTTAATTTTAGGTCCAATTAATATGGGCTTTTAGAGCATATATTAAATATCTATTATAAGAAAATTTTTATGAGAAATTAAAAAGGTTTTCAAAAAATTTAATCACTTTTTTTTTTTTTTTTCTTATAAAAAGTTTTTTAAAATAGTTTATTAGTGTATGCTTTTAGAGCATATATTAGTAAAACCCTTATATTTTTATATTTTTCAAGAAAGTAGTAATAGAATTTTCTTAAAATGACCTATTAATAAATGACCTAAGAGTACCCGTTAATCAGATTCTTTTTTCATATATATTATCATTTGATAAACGAAGCATTTGAGAGTATATTAAAAAAAATTGTTGGTATCTTAACTAATGTTCAATAATGTTTTTACATAATCTCGTATTGTTTTGGTGATAGTGTTGTGATTGTTTAACATGATGCAAATGTCAAGATATATCACACATATTTCCTTTAAAATATTATAAACCCAATAACAAAAACACCACAATTGAAGTGAATTTTGTTAATGTGATATTGAGATTTTTTTTTTGAGAAGATGATATTGAGAATTTGCTTACAAGTGAATATGAGAGTATGTTTGACTAACTTATATTTTGATAATTTTTTTGTTTAATTTTTTTTTTCATTTGTTTCAAGTCATTTTCTACCTCACATTTAAACATATAAAAGCTCACAAGACCTAAACATGCCAAACAAATACCAACCTTGACATATACCAAACAAGGTCGGTATTATAACCAAAAAAAAAAAAAACTAGCATCTTTCTTTCTAAAAAAAAAAGGAAAAAGAAAAAGAAACTAGCATCTAGGCTTAGGTTAAACATGCCTAAGAAGGAGAAAGATTCCAAGATTCCATAATTTACTTTTCCTTTGCAATTAAAGAAGTTTTGAGTCCTTTAATCAAGATCGAATCTTGTTAAAGAAAAAGGTTTCATCATCTTCTACAAACAAAAACCCATTCCTTGAACTAGGAAGTGAATGTACGGAAAGTAATTAATTCCTAGACTAGACTGTTACACATAAATCTATATAGGGGTATCAACATATAGGGTGAAGTGTCCTACTATTAATTACAAGAGTCTAGGTGAAGAGAACCCAATAAACATTGTGACAATAAAATAAAAATAACAAAGTTAATGGATGTACTAGAAATACCCAACAACAAAGGGGACCAAGTTCTAAAAAAGTAACCCAAAAAAGAGAAAAAAGAAGACAAAACAAATACCTTTTTAAAAGAGATGCATGTACTGCAGCCAATAGATTCAATCCCACGGGATACCAAAACAGCCAGTGGTCTTATAAACAATTCTAATAATGCCCACAAGGCTATAATTTTTAGCAAGAACTTTTTTCTGCTACGTTATGAACCACAAATTGAATCTATTTCCAGCTAATCAAATCATAATATAAGGTTTTAATTGGTGCAGACCACTAATCTAGAGTGATCCTTTGAAGCACTAGATTGTACCAAGTCAAGGCAACAAAGTCTTTATATACATGCTCATTTTGTCTATCACTCTCCTTCCCCTTCAAATTCACATACTCATTTCTCTCTCTCTGCAAGCCATTTTAACACACTAGCTAAGCCAATTCTAGCAAAGAGTTTCTGCATTTTTCTCTATAGCTTGTTTTCACTATGAGATCGGGCATGTTTCATTATGGTGGGTGTGAGGATTATTACAACGAGCCTCACTTCCTTGAAGCTTGTTTCCTTTGCAGGAAACCACTTGCTTCAAACAGTGACATCTTCATGTACAGGTTAGCTAATTTTTCATGCAATATTATTGTTAATCTTCAATACCCAGATGTGGATTTTGTTCAATAACACTTTATTGTAGCTTAAAGCTATTGTCTTTACAATACTGTGATGTGTTAGATTCTGATGGGTGTATTGGGTTGTGGTTAAATTTTGCAGAGGGAACACACCATTCTGTAGCAAAGAGTGCAGGCAAGAACAGATAGAGTTTGATGAATCCAAAGAGAAAAGCTTGAAACTTTCTTCTTCATCTTCTTCTGCTTCTTCTTCTTCTTCTTCTTCCACTAGAGCTATAAGAAAGTCAGACCCCAACAAGAACTCTACACCAAACAAGGCTGTAAGGACGGGTACAGTTGCAGTGGCCTAAGCTGAGACTTTGTCTACAGCAAGCAGAAAGAATAGTTATCTAAATCTTTCTATTTTAAGAAAGAAAAAACTTCCACTTGAAAATTAATAGAGGAAGAAGTTGGATCTAAAAGGGGTTGAGTAATATTGTAAAGAAATATTGGTGGGCTTAAAAGTTTGTGAAAAAAAAATGAAGGCCCATCCGAAAATTTTGTTCTTATTATTATTTTTTGTTGGTATTTACTTTTTTGTTATTCCTTGTTGGATGTTTGTTTAAGGAATAACTATTATGGAAGAGTGTCCTATGGGGACAGAGTGGTTTCTGTACTTTTTGTGTAATGAGATCTCTGTCTACAGTTTTCTCTCTTTTGCAAAAATATGAGGCGGTGAAAATTATCGAAGAGACTTTTTGTGTGACTGTCCACAAAGTTTTTTATTAAGATAAAGTTCATGGTTTCCTGCTAATTACTATGTCCACAAAGTTTTGTTTGTTTGGCAGATTGATCTTCTCTCTATTCATGTTATTTTGATCATGACTAATGAAATGATTTAAACAAATTTTATGACTAATAAATAGATTATTAATTGGAAATATATATATACAAAAACGATAATTCCCATGGAGTAAATCGAAATTTTTGTTTTAAACAAAATAGTTCAGAAATTTTTTTTTGGGTCCAAATTAAGGTCAAAAGACTCAAAAGAGCTAGCTTAGCAAGAAAAGGTGATAAAAGTGTCAAAAAGAAATTAGATTTTAGTTAGGCCATTCCAAACATGAAGGATTTGCATTAATCAATGGAACTCCCACTTCACAGTTCACACTACGTTAGTGCTCTTCTTTATTTACTCACGTGCTTGTTTAGCTTCAATTACCAATTACCGATAAAAGGAATAAGACCTTAAGGAGTGAAAAATCATTAAAGCTCTGTAAAAGGGATTTACTATAATTATTTAGGGTCACTGGCTTGATAGAAAAATTGGGATGATGATTCATGTCATGGGGTGATAATTTTGAATCTGAAAAGCCAAATTAGGGTAGGTGTAACTTAGTCCTTAAGGGGACATGATGATCTCAACATTTTTTTTTTGTTGCCAAATTAGGGTAGGTGTAACTTAGGCCTTAAGGGGACATGATGATCTTAACATTTGATCTTGAAACCATGTTCTCGAACATGGTTTTGGACGATAAATCATACCATCAATGGCCGGTTCATTAATTAAGAGTTTTGTAACTTAATTAGCACTTCCTAATATTTCTAATAAAATGTCTAGGGTTTAAATCTCACATTGCCCTAAAAGTTTATTTATATTTGTTGAGTCAAGTTTAAACTAAGGTTTGGGCTTGAAATCAACCAAGCTTGAACTTAATATTACTTTCATGAACAAATTTGAAAGTATGTTAGTCGATTTAAATATATATAATATTATATGCCCTTGTTTGGAGAAAAAAAATATAATATTATATGTTTACATGTAATAAAAATGCTCGTATATAGATTAAAGACAATTGTATAAGTTTGTATATAAATTTATAAGATATGAAATTATTGTTTGTAATTAAGTGATAATAAAAATCATTATAATTGTATATAACTTATAACAATACAGGGTTGAGGAATTAATTTTCTAAGTTCATAAACAAGAATCATCATATCTAATTATTTGCATTATTACAATTTTAACTATAATCTATTTATTAAGTATTAGCATAAATTTGTAAAGGGGGAAAAATAAGTCATACTACGGTTACTACCATTTATTATATATGAATAATAAATAACTTAATCAAACGAGAACAAGTTAGAGCTTGTACAACACAAAAATAAACCAAAGCTTGAATCTTTAGCATATATAGTTTAGTGACATTGTTTCAGTCAAAAGGAAAAAAAAAAAGTATAGTTTAGTGATGAGGTCAAGCTCGACTCGTATTCAAATAAAAAATAAATGAACCAAATCTTAAACTTTTTAATATTTGATTTGGTTGGACTCATTTACAATTCTACCATAGCATATAATAGGTTGCCTGTCCTTTAATTCATTGTGATAATCAACCTAGTTTGAGAGATTACGTTGTACTAGGCTTTGTAAAATTACTTATTCAAAAAGGCTATAGGCTTTGTACAAGTCAAAGACAGCAATTGAGTGAACAAATGACTAGCTACATGAGAAGAAAGTTGAGCTTGATAGAAGCCAGCTAAGTTTGTATTCTTTGTGGCATATATTTGTCCATTAAGGGCAAAGTTTGTCCTAAAGTTACCAAGAAGGACAAAAATTGAATTCTCGAAGGAGAAAACTAAAGAAGATGAAATGGATAACAAGAGAAACACTGTAATAGTAGGGCATGGATGACATTGACAATGGTGCTTGGAAGAAAGGAAGAAATTGTATGATAATGTTTTTGATTATAAGCTAAAGTGAAAGTAGATTATGGATGCAAGTGAAGAGCAAAAGGAGTTCGTGAAGGGTCCATTAGTCTTTGGATTTTCAATGTAGCAAATGATGCAGATTGCAGAGTACTATAGAATTAAAATTTCCCCACGTTTTCTTTTTTTGGTGTGTGTTTGTGTGTGTCAAAAATCTCAAGCTGTTTACAAATTTCTCACTTCTCATGATAACAGTCCTTCCTGTTATAATAGTTTGGTGGCTGACTTTAGGTTGTTGGTGGTGGCTAGACCCTGAAAAAAATCAATATCAAGCCAGCGAACATGGGTGACCAACTTTGGAATCATTTTCGTATATTTTAGCAATGTTCAAACTTTTATGTATCTTGATTTTTAATGAGATACCCAAATCTTATGTGCTCTGCTGCCCTATGTTTAATATTTACTATGTACTAACTTCTATACAATTAATAATACCTTAAAATGAGTTTTGAGTTGAATTTATAGTGTGTTTTTGTGATAGAATTTTATTTTTTGAGGTGAAAGACATGAACTTTTAATAAGAGAAATCAACTATATTAGCTTGAATTACAAAAAGGAACTACATGTGGTGGAATATCCTTTATCTACACAAAGAAATTTGGGACTTATTGCATGTCAACCAGACTATAACTATTGACTTACTTGTTTAATGAGTTGGATCAAGTTTATGTGAGAACTAACTGTTGGGCTTTGTGGAGCCTAGTTATGTTTGATCCGGTTGACAACTCGACCCGACCAGAATAATGTTGTGTGGTTTTTAATGAGAGATTTTCTGAGGCTTAGTCCATGGAGTGGAGGTTTGGGCCGATAGGCCCATTGTGAATCCTGTGTGCAGGATATAGAAACCATTTTTGGTGATTAGGGTTGTGTTGTTTTTTTTGTCGTCTTGAGAGAGCGTGAAACACTGTAGCTGCACTTTGTATTTTTTCCCCGATAATAGTGAAATCCCTGCAACTCCGTGGACATAGGTGCCAAACCACGTAAATATTGTCTTGTGCGTATAATTGTTTTTCTTTGGCGTGTGTTTTCTCTATTTTTTGTTTCTCATAGGTTGGGAATTTCGGGTTAATTCCTTACACTAACAAACCGTTTAATAAAAACATTTATACTTTCCGAACTTCCGGTTGTTGTCACACCACCAAAAAAATGTTCACAAAGATAACATGGTACCTAAATGTGCTTGATTTGATATAAACCAATTACATGCTTGTTAGTAAGCATGTCATACTTTTTCATAACTTGAGTCCATTGACCCTCAAATTCTTCACATGAATCTAACTTGTATAACTTGTAGAACTCTATGCACCAATTTGAATATTGATTACGAAGAATAGATGTAAACCAACCACTAAACTTAGCGGTAATATGCCATATACAAAAGGCATGTTTTGTGAGTGGTAATTCTTTTGATATTGCTTTTGTAATCCATGGATCTTGATCTGTCAAAATTGCCTTGGGTTGTTTCTTCATTAAACATGCAAAATTTTGCTAATAATTTTTTTTTTATATATTAGAATATGTAAACATTTCAAATGATATGTATTAATATTATTCCACTAATAAATTAAATAAAATGGAAAAATGGTTGTACAAATTAATAAGATAAATAGAGTACCTTCATTAGCCATCGAAAAGCACTAGTTGTTTCATTTCGAAGAAGTGCACAATCAAAGAGATTTATCTTTCCATGATTATTGACACCAACAAAAATACCAAAAGGCATATCATAAGCATTCACCTTGTAAGTAGTATAAAAAACAACCACATCTCCATATTTTTGGTACCAATCAAAACTATGAGGGTGTGCCCAAAAAATATCCTCTAACCTTTTCTCTTCATCGGTTGTGAATGCATATTGAAACTTAGAATTCCTTTCTTTAGCAACTTTTCAAAATTGTAAGAGATCCATAGCATCATTCACAGCATGCGTCTTTCTCATTTTCACATAAAGATTATGAATATCCCGTTGAAAAAAAATGGAAGATGCCCATGTTTCACATTTTTCTTAAGTTCAATAACACGTATTATTTCTCTAATTGAAAGTCCAGCTTCTTTGTATAAGAGAATGCAATTTTTATCATCTTCAGTGATAACTCGATTGGCCGGAAGAAATCATACACTCGAAGGGGACAACAATTCATGATTGAGATCTACAACAAAAATAGTGACATGCCATTCTTTCGGAAAAATGCCTATTGACTTTCGCAATACAATAGTTAGATGAGCTTTGCATCCACATTTTAAAGACTTCCTATTTCGTTGCTCCTTAGATGGATCCACCATTTTTAGTGGTTGCCTACCTTCTCGATGACAAAAGAAATTACGTCTTCCTATTTCTCCATTTTTTTTCTCTGAACGACCTTTCGAATTGTAAAACCATTTCGATTTGCATAATTTTTATAGAAAATGAAAGCTTCTTCTTCACTAAGAAAATATTGACCAACAAAAGGCTCAAATTCATTTTCTATTGAATTTATATCCTCATATTCTTCAATAACCCCCGTCTCATCTATTGGACATTCATTCTAATCAATTATTTCCCCTCCACATGTGTTATTATTTTTTCCATCATTCGGAAACTCATTTAACTCAACACAAAATAGTACCTTCTTGAGGTAGTTCATTTAAGTCAAATTAATTCATTGGAACAAGTTGATGAGTCTCACTTGCAACTAAATTGTCATCCATTTGTGCTACATTAAAACAAGATTAAAACAATCAATATTCAATATCATATTTTAGGATAAATGAAAAAAAAAATGATACAAATAAAATAAAATAATAGTTCATTCTTGAAGTAATTCATTTAAGTTAAAACAATTCCTTTTAACAACTTGATGAGTCTCACTTATAAGTAAATTCTCATCCATTGGTGCTATATTAAAACAAGATTAAAACAATCCACATCATATTTTAGGATAAATGAAAAAAAAAAAAAACATGATACAAATAAAATAAGATTAACCTCATATTCAAATATATTTAAAAATAAATCTGAATTTAATAAAATAAAATTATTATACCTTGCAAAATAATTGCTTAATCCTTCATTGAACATTTGAACTTTTCTTCATCTCTTATTTTTTTATTATTTTTTTTTGAAGTGGGTTTGATAATGGTAAGGTGAATAAAAGTGAGTTTGATATTGGTAAAGTGAAAGGAGACAAAGAGTAAAATATTGATAAAGTGAAATTGGGTGGGAAATAAAATGTGAAATGGAGGGAAATGTGTTACAGGTGTGTTAAAAGGGCATTTTTGTCTTATAATTATTGGAGAAACTAAGGTACATGTCTAACATAAACCGAAGCTAAAAAATAATTTTTTGCTTATTTCTTATGCAGGTGGAACCCAGAGGTTGATTCATTAACAGGTGCTGGCTGGCACCTGTTAACAAAACCGTACATGAAAGGATTAGTCTTAGTTTAATTAATATTAATATATTTATTTATTTAATATTTACATATAAAAAGTCCTACATAAATTTTTCACTTTTAGCCTCCAAATTATGTTGAGCGGGCCCTACTATTGCTACAGGTCAGTTGGTTGAGTTACATTAAATTCATTCTTGGTCATTCACTTCAACGCTTGGAGATTGATGATTTAAGTAAAAACAAAGTGGGGTTATGGATTGTGGGGTTTATCAATAATTTCTTTTGAAGCCGAGGGAATAAATTTCCTGCCATGATCATTGGGCATTTTAGATTGCATTAAAAAAAAAAGTAATTTCAAATTGTGGTGATCCAAAAATAAAACTTTAGCTACTTTAATAAAAGAAGTTGATCAATGGAGATGTGATTGATTTGTTGTAACTTAATCATGAATGACAAAATTTAAGAACAATTAATCAAGAATACTTTGAGTTTCCTATTTAAGTTTAATTATGTGGCTACATTGACCAATAAACCTCAAGAGATATTATTTTTCCGTAACAACAAGTAAATTCAACTATATAATTTAGGACAAAGCTTAACTATAAATTTGGTTGTAGCCCATAGCTACAATCCCTACTAAAAAACTAGCATGACTAGATATTTTGAAAATCTAAAAAATCTTGAAATTTAAATATTTGATTAATAACATAATTATTGATCTTTGATTTTTTAAAATCTTTGCAAGTATAGAAAATGTAAAAAGAAAATGTTATTCTATGGTGAATTTGTCGAAATTCACATCCAATAAAAATATTTTGAGTGAAGTTGTAGGTATTAGCTACAACCAATTTTGTAACCAAACTTTGTTCTATTATTTATGAGGCAATACTACCTCACAATTAAATTTAATTGGAAAATATGAGAAATGGGCACCAAGGACAATGGAAATATGATCCTCTCCATTTCAAATTTATCTATTATACGGTTCAATTTTTTATATTTTAGATCTAGCTATATACATATTGCCATATCATTTATTAGATTTGTAAAACAAAATCTGAATCATTATTGCACCGAACCGCATAATGTTGGCCTAATTCCAAGACCACACTTAACACTGTGTTGGGCCTTGGCCGACCGCTTTTGGTCAGCTGTTGTAACATTGGTGTAGTTGGTTAAATCAGTTCGTGTTGCTCAATTGGGCGGCCTTTTGAACCAAGTTGGGAAACACATGAATGATATGGTTCTCTAGGAGAATTGAGTAAATTCTCAACAATGATTTTGAAAGTGAATTTCGACAAATTCACTCAAAATACTTGAAATAGGCAGATTGGGACCGAATTCCAATCTGCCTATTTCAAGTATTTTTTTTCTCTCCTTCAACCTCATAACTTAACAATGATTTTGATATGATTTTTCTCTCTCTCTCTCCACTCCATACGTTTATAATGTTTGTGAATCTGTCATCTGTAAATCTGTGATTGTGTTTAGGAGTATCCGAGACTGTTATTTGTTTTTGCAACTGCTAAGTGTTTGAGATAGTGAGATGTGAGTTGTGATTTGTGAATAAAGTTATAATTATTGGCCCATTGGGTAATAGTGTGTTTGGGGCAGTGGGTGAGTGATGCATAATATAATAAAAATGTCACACAAATTTAACAAATTAAAATTGAGACTTGCCCACATTGCTAACTCATAACGCCATAACTAATATTTTTCATGTCCGTGTGAAGTGAAGAATGAAAGTAGCACGTTTTAGTGGGAAAAGACGTAAATCAATGAGTAAATGATTTTCTTGAACTTCTTTCAATCAGGGAAAACGGTGCGATTGAGCTCTTTGTTTCTTTCGCCGATGCATATGCCGACAAGGTGATAAGCGCACTTAATGTTGCTGAAGCATTCATTTCTAGGAACCTGGAAGTGGAGTCTCTGGAGGAAGAGTTTCAAGTTCTTCACAACCCTTTGTCAATCTCCACAAGCCCCTTACAACTACATAGTTTCTACCAACATTTTTATAACTAAGTACTGCAAAAATGGCCAGCTCGACTTTGCTCGGAACCTGTTCGATGAAATGCGTAGACGAATTGTTGTCTCATGGAACACCTTGATATCAGGTTACTCCAAATGGTGGCAATACTATGAAGCTCTGAAACTAACTTCCGTTATGAACGGTAGTAATATAAAGCTTA
Source organism: Notholithocarpus densiflorus (assembly GCA_030021035.2). NCBI lineage: Eukaryota > Viridiplantae > Streptophyta > Magnoliopsida > Fagales > Fagaceae > Notholithocarpus > Notholithocarpus densiflorus. Next base: position 40,821 of record JARYZH020000338.1, read on the forward strand.
ATGAGACCACTTTTTCAACTACGTTAAGTGTATGTACACATTCCTGGTCAATTTGTGAGGGAGAAGAGCTACATTGTCTAGTTTTGAAATCTGGGTTTGAGAGATTTGAGCTTGTCGGTAGTGCATTGTTGTACCTTTATGCATGTTGTATTGATATTGAAGGAGCAAAGCAGGTGTTTGATGAGTTGCACGGTGAAAATGAGTTGTTGTGGAGTTTGATGCTTGTGGGGTATGTGCAATGTAACTTGATGAGTGAGGCTTTGGATGTGTTTAATAAGATGCCATCTAGGGATGTTATGGCGTGGACTACGTTGATTTCTGGGTATGCGAGGAGTGAGGATGGGAATGAATGGGCTTTAGAGTTGTTTAGGAGGATGAGGGGGAGTTGTGAGGTGGAGCCTAATGAGTTTACTTTGGATTGTGTTATTAGGGCTTGTGGAAGACTAGGAAGCCTAAAAGAAGGGAGGATTGCTCATGGGCTTTTGATAAAATATGGGTTTGAATTTGATTAGTCGATTGCTAGTGCATTAATTGAATTCTATTGTGATTGTGAAGCTATTGGTAAGGCTAAGAGAGTTTATGATTGGATGGGAAACCCAGGTTTAAATGCTTCAAATTCACTTATTGGAGGGTTTATATTTATGGGTAGGATTGTAGATGCTGACTTTATTTTTGGTAGGCTAGTTGAAAAGAATCCAGTATCATATAATTTGATGATTAAAAGTTATGCAATGAGTGGCCAAGTCGAGGAATTCGAGAAACTGTTTAATAGAATGATGGAACGAACTATAATTTCTTTGAATACCATGATTTCTGTGTATTCTAGGAATGGAGAAATTGATAAAGCTTTGAAGCTGTTTGAAGAAACAAAAGGGGAAAGAAACCCAGTGACATGGAATTCAAAGATGTCAGGTTATATTCAAAATCATTGACATGAAGAGGCTTTCAAACTATACGTGACTATGCACAGATTATCAATAGACCATACTAGATCAACTTTTTCTGCTCTTTTTCATGCCTGTACATCCCTTGGATCTCTTCAGCTAGGAGAATTATTTCATGCCCATGTGATCAAAATGTCATTTGAATCAAATGCTTATTTTGGAACATCTCTTGTAGATATGTACTCCAAATGTGGGAGCATCTCCAATGCACAAAAATCATTTAGTAGCATCTCTTCACCCAATGTGGCAGCATGGACAGCTCTTATCAATGGGTATGCACATCATGGGCTTGGCTCCAAAGCAATTTTACTCTTTGAGGAAATGTTAAAGCAAGGAGTTGTTCCCAATGGAGCTACCTTTGTGGGGATTCTGTTTGCTTGTGGTCGTGCTGGTCTAGTTGATGAAGGGATGCAATTTTTCCACTTAATGCAAAAATGTTATAGAGTAACACCAACTTTGGAACACTATGCATGTGTGGTGGATCTTCTTGGCCGTTCAGGCTATCTACAAGAAGCTGAGGAGTTCAATAAAGCAATGCCTATTGAAGCAGATGGGGTTGTCTGGGGAGCTTTACTTAGTGCCTGTTGGTTCTGGACAAAAATGGAGTTGTTTGGGAGAGTGGCTGAGAAGATCTTCAATTTGGATCCTAAGGTAGTATTTGCTCATGTTACTCTGTCTAACATGCATTCGATATTGGGCAAATGGGGAGAGAAGATGAATGTGAGGAAGAGATTAAGGAGCTTAGGCATAAAAAAGGCCCCTGGGTGTAGTTGGATTGAGTTGGAAAGCAACGTTCATGCGTTCTCTGTAGAAGATAGAACCCATCCTCATTGTAATGCCATTTATGCAACTTTAGAGCATTTAACGTCAAATATAAATTCCCTTGTTCAATATGATTTTTATTTTGGTTTTAAATCAATAGTGGAGGCAGACTTCTTTAAAGCAAAATACCCTTATTAATAAAGGTCATGTTAGTTGTGTGATTCATTCTCCTATCTCATAAACAAGAGGAAGTGTGGGCCTTTTTTGTGATTTTTCCGTGCTTTCTTATGGAAGCAACCGGTTTAACCATTTCATGGGAGTAGCACTACTTGCACAATCCAGTCCTAGAAAATTGCAGTGGGTAAGGTGGACCTTCTATAGATTGCGGTATATACAGACTAGTGGATTGATTGTCTCCATTGTTTTTTATCTTTTCATTTTTGCTTCTCTCCTATGCATGTCATTCTCACTCTATGTGATAGTTTCTTCTCATACATGTCTCTCTACCAGATACTGCTCTCAAAGAGAGAAGAGTTATGCCATTAAAAGAGAAGGGAAATATTATGTTCTTGCTGAAATCTGAAGAAAAAGAGTAACACAAAATTTCTGTTTTTGCTGTAATTAAAAAAAAAAAAAAAAGGAGAAGAAACATGATTGAAAAGGGAGAAAAATCTGGATTGAAACTTGCAGGTAGAATTGAAGAACACTCAAGAGGATATTATTCTTGTATTCTTTATGTCCAAAACCAATTGTAGTAAATAAGGAAGTGTTCTTTAAATCTTATGTGCTTAAGTTTATGTTTTTTTTCCTTGTTTGGAATCGAAGGTTGTCTTTAGGAATAATTAACAATCAAGGTTTACCTTGATTGGAAGTAAAACTGTAAGTCAATAGAAAATACATGATACCTCTAGTCTTTGAAGTCAGTAGCTAGAAAAATTCACAGCAACCAACATAGTGTTGGAATGTTGCAACATAGATGTTCTGGGTTTAGCAAAACCAAATGGGCATTTTCTTTGGGCTTGTAATATAATGTCTCTAGAATGGAAGCACTTACCAGAAAAAAAAGGACTCTTGAATGGAAGAAATAATAGAATTTTCAAATGCAACTTCAGTGAGGGTGACTATTATCATCAGGGACTGCATATATTTAGGATTTGGACATTTAGGCTTCAGGGCATATTCATGTCTAAGGTCCAGACTAGAATCTGGCAGCCCTGTCCTAACCTATTGGGCATCCTGTTCATGTTGGTTGGACCTCTCTTGTTGAAAATTGAGAATTGATCGTAGATTCTCTCAGATGCCCTTGTCTGGTTTGATGTTCCTTCTTTACTACAGCCTTTCATCTTCCATACCAAAGAATGATTACTGCAAGTCTAGGGATGTAAACAAGCCAAGTGGCTTTGGCTTGGCTTGCCTCAATGAAGAACTACCAGAGCTCAGTCTCAGCTTGAGCTTGATTTGAGCCTCAAGACCAGCTTGTGGGGTGCTCGATTGGGTTCACGAGTAGCTTGAACTCATGAAATTTTATATTGGTCTGAATATCTTGAATCTGAAATGGTCGCTGGCCCAACATTGTGTCCAGTAGCAGCACCCCGAGAAACAAAACTAATTGTACTTGATCCATGTTGGAAAACCATCCTTCATGCTCGTTAGCAGAGAATGACACGGGTTCTTTTGTAACCTGACTTCACCGAATATGTCCCATTTTGTTCCAATGACCAATACAGGAAATTAGATTGTGGAGACATGCATATGGGAATAGCCTTTATCTGAGTTGCTTCGAAAGGGAGAAAGCATGCATCAACCACTTGTGCATTCCACAAACCCAAATAAGAGTACAACAACTCAGCCACCCTTGCCTCACTGCCCAAACTCGATGCATCAGATATGATTTTCCCCCCAGCAAGTCCAGGCGCCCAGCAGTCTTTGAAGACCCGAATTGACTGTCCATCCCCTACCCTCCATTTAGCTCCCATTAAAATAACTTTTCTCGCCTTCAAAATACTCTTCCAAGCAAATGAACTCGAGGACTGTTTTGTTTCAAAAATAGTGCCATTTGGAAAATATTTTGCCTTAAAGACACAATAAAACAAGGAGCTTTTATCATAAACAAGTCTCCACACCTGTTTTGCCAACATTGCATTGTTAAACTTTGCTAACACTTTGAAGCCCAAACCTCCTTTTTTCGGTTTGCAAAGTGTTTCCCAGTTTTTCCAATGGATTTTTCTTCGCTCACCCCGTTGACCCCACAAAAATTTCCGGATTAGCATCTCAATATCCCTACAAAGACCTAAAGGGAGTTTGAAACACCCCATCGCAAAGGTTGGTATGGCTTGCACCATTGCCTTCAATAACACTTCTTTATCTGCTTGAGAAAGAAGTTTTTCCTTCCACCTTTGCAATTTCCCCCAAACTCTATCTTTTATATAATTGAGGCTTGCTCTCCTATTCTTTCCCACCACCGCAAGCAGCCCCAAATATTTCTCATACTGCTTTATCTCTTGAACACCAAGGAGGTCTTTGATTGAATTTTTTGTGGACTCGCTCACTAATTTCCCAAAGAAGAGGGTTGTCTTATCGGAGTTTATTTGCTGCCTCGAAGCTTTCTCATAGGTCTTTAGAATGGAATGGGTGGTATTTATCTCAACCACCTTTGCCCGACAAAATAAGAGGCTGTCATCTGCAAAAAACAAGTGAGAAATTTTTGGCCCTCCCCTACAAAGAGAATAACCCTGAATATTCCCTTCATTTACAACATGTTGTATTAACCTATTTAGCCCTTCTGAACACAAAAGAAATATGTAGGGAGATAGAGGATCCCCCTGCCTCAACCCCCTAGTTGGTACAATATGACCCCTTGGTTCCCCATTAACCAAAATAGAGAAAGAAACAGAACTAACACACTCATAAATCCATCCAATCCATTTTTCATGAAACCCCATTTTCTCCATAATTTTAACCAAAAACATCTACTCCACCCTATCGTAGGCTTTACTCATATCTAGCATCATTGCCACAAACCCATTTTTTCCTGTTTGTTTTGTTTTCATGTGATGAAAAGTTTCAAAGGCAACTAATATATTATTTGAGATGGCTTTATCAGTTTGAAAAGCGCTTTGAGACTCAGAAATAATTAATGGCAGAATTTTTTATAACCTATTTGTTAGCACCTTTGAGATAATTTTATACAAAACATTACAAAGAGCTATAGGTTGAAAATCAAAAACTTTAACTGGACTTTTTTACTTTAGGGATGAGAGTAATGTAGGTGTGGTTCAAACCTGTAAAGATTTTCCTTGTGTTCAAGCATTCCAACACAGCCTCTGTAACTTCACCTCCAATGTCTTGCCAATAGTGTTGATAAAAAATTGGCGGCATTCCATCAAGACTTGGTGCCTTCAATGGTGCCATTTGATTTAGGGCCAGTTCTACCTCCTCCCGTGTGAAAACCCCAATGAATTCCATATTCATATCATCAGTTACAGCCTGGCTTGTATGTTGTGTTACATTCTCCATCTCTCTCGGGTTTGAAGAAGTAAACAATTGTTGGTAGAAGTTTTCTAATAGACCTACCACGTTCTCATCTCCCATGCACATAACACCATTTGAGTCTTGTAAACCCAAAATTTGGTTTCTTCTAAATCTTTGGGAAGCTTTATTATGGAAGAACTGAGAATTTTTATCACCTGATTTCATCCAATGAACCTTTGACCTTTGCTGCCACATTTTTTCTTCCTTTCGTACTAACTTTGCTAGACCATTTTTTAATTTCACCAATTCAGCCCCATTATTATCCCTCAAGGCCGCCCCCTCTGCCTCCTTCATTTTTCTTTTTTCTTTTTTCTTTTTTCTGTTATCTCCCAAGTAATATTACTGAAACATCTCCTACTCCACCATTTTAATTTTTCCTTACACTTCCCCACTTTTTCCACAACACTCCTCATTGGTGACACACCATCCCCACCTCTCCAAGCCGATGCCACTGTATCATGGCAGCCTTCATCTTCGGTATACCATCCGGGTTAATAATCAGGGGCTTGTGATCCGACGAGCCACATTCCAAAATCCTTACTTTTGTAGCTGGGAATTTTCAAACCAATCTATTGTACCCACTGCCCTATCCAGCCTCTCCCACACTGAAATCCCATTTGCAAATTTTTTGAACCATGTGAACTTGCTTCCCTCAAAACCCAAATCCCTCAAACCACATTCATCCAGCACTTCACGGAAATTTTCCATATGATTATAAGGTCTAAGTCTGCTTCCATGTTTCTCATTTGACTTAGTGATTTCATTAAAATCACTAGCACACAGCCAAGGCATCGAAAATCTACCACACAAATACCTCAGAAGGTTCCAAGATTCTAACCTTCTTGTTGTCTCCGGTGCACCATAGAAACCTGTAAACCTCCAACTATCATCTTTCCCTTTGTTAATTAAGGCATCAATGTGATTTAAGGAAGAAGACTCAACATCTAAATCAAAACTTTTTTTCCAAAATAGTGCTAAACCACCCCCTAACGTTGCCTTTGAAACTCCAAAATAATTACCCATCTGCAATCGATCTCTGATCTCACCTAGCCTTGTGCTCGGACCAAGTCCCCGAGCTCCTGAACTGTCTGTTGGTTCCCAAGCCACCGACAGTTCCAACATAAAATACTCATTGTGACTGGCGGGGTTGCGAACCAGCCTCCACCAATTCAATTTTTTCTCCTCCACTCTTCGAAACCATCTGCTTCTTTGGAGGTAACGTTGAGAGGCTTTCTTCCCCAGAAACATTCTGCTTTTTCCCGACCCCCACATCACTAGCTGGTAGACCTTCCACCCTTGCCCTTGTCCTCCTATTCCAAGTAGCAGGTGTGGGTTTGCTTTGCTGTCCATGAGACTCAATCGAACATCCACAAATCGAACTTGGTAGACTATATATTTGTATTGTTACGAGATGCAAGTTTATTAGTGCTCATGTGGCCCCTTAGGAACATCCAAATCCCAACGACTGCTATATTGAGTGTTTCTCTTTCAAAGCAAGCCAACTTTTTGTGTTTAGCAAGCATCCCAAGCTCCATATTTGGCCTACTGAAAGCCACTTTTAATTATTTCAGACATAAGACGTAGAGATCTTTTATATCACCCTATATAATAATGCCCTTTAGTCACTTACCTGAGTTACCAGCAGAATCGGCTGGAGGAAAAAAAAAAAAAAAAGGCAAAAAAACAAAGAAACAAGATCAACAATGGAAACAGAGAGAGTGACTGATAGTGGATGGGTGCTTTAAAGCTTTACCAGGAAAGGAGAACTGCTAAAGTAAATAGGATTGACTCTAGCCTACCCCTTAGGCAAGAGACTTGTAATGCCGTAGAGCTTCTAGCTATATTGTTGATTGATACCCTGCTGATTTAGCAATTATAAGTGGGTTTTGAACTGTGTTCTTTGGGGGAAGATGGGTCTGAAAGACCTCATAGGCGGGAATTTTATTCCTTTCTATTCTCAGGACAAGTTATTTCAAGAATGTTCATATCCTCAAACATATAAACATATAGAAGCTCAGGATTTGACTGTATCCTTAAGTGATTCACTGATAGAAATACTCATTCAGATATTTATATAAAAAAATAAAATAAAAAACTCATTATCAGATGAAAATTAAGATGTTTCTTTCTTTCTTGACATATTAGCATAAAAAATCAATGTAGTTCAAGAAAATTGAACTGTGAAGCAGGGACTTGTCCTGACTTGTTTTTGAACAAAAAAGTAGTTCTTTCACTGCACCTTAAATTTTCAGGTGATGTCACTGCCTTTGTTAGTTTACACAAGGAGTTCGTGCTATAGCATATGCTCCCTCATGCCCTTGAGTTAGAAATCTTGTGTTCAAAATTATTACCTTGAGGATATGGACACAAAATGGAACTTGGAACCTGGTGTACTAGGTTTAGGGGCAGAGATCCAGTGTGCTAGTCTTCCAGTTGTTTCATTATATTGTTTCTTTCATTTGCCATTCTAGTCACAATGATGCAAAAACATGGGATAAATTTCAGGTCTCAGGTACTGCACTTTTGATGGTATGCCTCCAGTTATCTGTCATTTGACTGTCTTTCACATATTATAACACTTTATTGTAGATTACTGTATAGTTAACTGATTTTAATATAAATTATGCATCAGTTTATACTTTTATTTTTGTGTGCCATCTTTTACCAATAAAATTGCATTTCTCTCTTTCTCTCTCTCTCATGCTTGTATTTTCTTTAAGGAACAATTTTAGATGACTATTCTTAATGAGAAATTTTTATTCTGATTAATTAAAATAGACTACCAGCCGCAGAAAACAGCAGAAATGCAGTATCACCAAAGTTCAAAGTGCTCAAAGATCTAGATCATTCTAAAAGATTGTTGTGTCAATGAATGTGTAGGAAGCAAAACAGGCATTAGAATTGATGGGTAAGTGGGTAATGATTGATGTCAGTGATGCACTTGAGCTTCTATCTCCTGATTTTGAAAGTGAAGAGGTACGTGTCTGAAAGATAAGGCCTTTGTTTAACAATTTTCTTAATGAATTCCTTTCTCACTCTCTCTATGAATGGCTACATACACGTACATGCGCTTACATATGGTTACTAATTTCATTTGTGCTTCAATTAGTGGATTAAAGGTGTCAATTTTGATTGATGTCACCCTACCAGCCATTTTTCCGATCAGTTATAGTAGGTACTAACGTATTTTCTTTGATATTCCACCTTCAGACCAGTTGTAGTAGGTAGTTACCAAAGAAAAATAATAGCTCTGTGCTTTCTAATTGGAAGCATTGTGGACTCAGTAGAGCCATTGCAAAAGTTAATGTGAATTATTTACTTGACACCCACATAATAGCTGAAAAGAAGATCAAGACAGCGTTTTTCCTCATTTTCACAGATAGGATATCCTGATTTATTAATATTTCCCCTTACTCTAGTCAGGCCTCTGATGTGGTTGCAGTAAGTTGGACTGAGCCAATCAATGTTAATACTAAGATTTATTACAATAATGTCTTTCTTAGAAATCTTACAATTTAAGAGAGAAAAATAGATGTAATAATTCATGGTTGATGTATGTAGGACTCCCTCTGTCCCATATGGGTATTGAACATTTAAATAAAGTAAACCATAAGTAGGAAATTTATAGGACTTCATTTTTGCATCCCAAAATAAAATAGAGGACTAACAATTTGGAACGGAGAGAGTAATATCTCACACATTTTATTTCTTAATGATAATGCCTAATTGTAGTACCTCTTAACAGGTACGTGCATATGCTGTTAGCATTCTTGAAAGAGCTGATGATGAAGAGCTCCAGTTTTATTTACTTCAATTGGTTAAGGCTCTGCGGTTTGAGCGCTCTGATAAATCTCGCCTTTCTCATTTCCTTGTGCAATGTGGTATGCACTATGTTATACACATATTTTGTGTGTGTGATAGCATCTCTCCTTCATCATTTCCTTGTGCAACGCATGTGCATGCGCGTTTGAGATAAAATCTTGCCTTTCTCATTTCCTTGTGCAAGGTGGTACACACTGTAATGTTCACGTATATTGTGTGTGCTCATGGGTGTGTGTATGTGTGTATACATGTTTAAGTGCTACACGTTGCAGTTAAATTGTTGTGGCATCTGAGTGTTCCCATGAACTTTGACAGCATTACGCAATATCGAGTTTGCTAGCTTTCGTCCCTGGTATGTTGCTGTGGAGCTTCATGATCCAGCCTATGCCAAACGTTTCTATTGTACCCAAGAAATTCTGGAAGAGAATATGATGAAGGTTTGGGATCATAAACTTTCATTTTTTGAGTGTTATGTCTATTCTGATCTGTATCATATTGGTTTTTGTTTTTATTATCAGGATATGTAATGTATGCCCTTATCTGTATCTAGTTGATAAAGTGCAAACAAATCTTTCTTTGGGTATTCAGAACTTATAATAATCTAAAACATGAAAATATCTTCCTTTAGCTACATCTGCTGCTTCTAGCATAGGAATATAAAAGGATAGAAGTTATAAATACTCATTCTATGAAAATATTTTAATTGTCATACATGACAATTGCCGTGTGGAACATTATTCTCTATCAAATGTAATTGTCTATGAAAATGGTATCATCCCAATGTAAGCTTGATGGTATGAATGAATGTCTTTGTGGTTTTGGAAATGTATAATTGAGTATCTCTACAGTCTTATAACTGTTGGGATAGGTCTTTTATACTTTCTGGTGTAATACTTTATCACTAATCTCCAGGCAACCTTTCTGATTGGATTTAATGAATTACAAACCTTTCTGTTTTTCCTAACAGGTCAGAGTTTGTGGAACAACTGCCTATGTTGCTTAAACATGATGGAGTATGGAGATCAAACTGAGATTGGAGAGCGTGGAATCAATTTAAGCGGTGGACAGAAGCAGCGGATACAACTTGCAAGGGCTGTATATTTAAGGTCATGGATTGTGATATTTATCTTCTTGATGATGTCTTTAGTGCGGTTGATGCACATAGTGGCTCAGAAATATTTAAGGTCATATTATTTTTTTACTTCCTTTGTAGTTTGGAAATGCCTTGGAAACAAAATAATTGATTTTTGTAAAGAAATTGGACTGCAATAATAATTTATCAAATTCAATAGTTACAAAAATATTATATATTCGATAATACAATAATTAAAACCGAAAGGAATAATTAATTCTTTTTCCTTTTAAAGAAGCCATAATTAAGTACCACTTTGATAATAAAATTTAAACTCTTTTGACTGATTGTGTTTTAATTTGCTTCTAAGGTTGAAAGTGGACATGACCCTCAAAAAAAAGGTTGAAAGTGGACACAAATCAACCTCTGCTTTATAAATGAAAATAATTTGGAGTTGGTAGACCCAAATGACGATCAGACGATCAATAATTCATCAACTCGATGATAGTACAGCTAAATGATAAAGCACTTCTGTTTTTGTTTCTCAACCCTATTAATAGTGGTTTTATCATTGAACTGAATTTGAGTTGGCATTTATTGGATAAATTATTTATATGGCGGTAAGTCGGTAACCTCTCCAAACTCTAGGGTATTCTTTGCCTTGTTGTTCTGTTCATGCATTATGTTATAATTCCTGTTTTAATAATATTCTATAGATTTTTTTTTATAAAAAATAATAATAAAAACCTCAATATTTGTAAAATAAATGTTATATGTTTAGTCATGCTCTAATTAAAACCGAAAGGAATGGACAACAGAACAAATGTTCCTATCAACGGGAATTTGTTGATATGCTTAGTATAATTCTCTTTCTCACACTTTTATCGGGTATTTGTTTTTTGGTTCACATTAATAATGGTGGGATTATTATTTTTCCCAGGATGTTGTGACTAAATTTGAGGTAAACTAATTAATTATTTCGCAGAGCTCAGTCTATCCTGTAACTCACTTACTAACTTAGCTACGCAACTTACCAATCTTAGTAATGAATTAATTATTGTTGGCCTTAAAACTAATATTATGGGCCCAGTGTTTTTTACTTTTATATTTTGCCCCCTTCGGTAATGGTATTTAAATAACGAAAACTATTGTTTAAACACTACAACATATATTTCCAAAAATTTTTTCATCCACATGTATTTGCACAAAACTTAAATAACGTTACTAAAAATCTCTTACAAAACTAGAGTATTGACTGTCCTTAAAATTTCCTTGGACCAGTTTAATATCTGTCATAGTTTAAATATTCCATCACTACTCAAGATCTATCATGCAGTCTACATATTCCTTATATAGAATCGTTTTGGATTACATGCACGATATATAGATTTTTATTATTTCACAATAATCCTGAATGATTGGGGTCATGTACTATCTCCAGTTCATTCACTTGGCTACAAGACATGCATGTAAGATAAATATTGAGGTCCATAATCCATTTTAGATTGTCTAGCGGTTAATTAAAAAGCACCTTCAAAGGTTAAAACTTAAAACCTCTAAATTGTATGGATGTAAAAGTATGTTGTTGGAATAATTGTTAAATTATTAAATTTACTTTTTTCTAAGTGGAGAAAAATGATGGTTTATTATGTCTTGAATCTTGCGTATTAAAAATGTTCTTATATTATTCTATACTTAGATTAAGTAACTCTTGCTTTGTACTTATTTTCCTAAAATCCTCTGCCAATTGATGGATATAAGTATGCATGACCCATTAATGAAACGATTCTGTAGAGAAAAGTTAACCTATTGAAATGACCATGTTGAAAAAAAGATAAGCTATTCTTTCTTCTTTTTTTGGTGAATAAGATAAGCTATATTCGATTTCTCTAGATCTGTGTGTGCCCTCACCCAAACCAAATATAGGAAGGAACTGCAATCTCTAGGGCTTCTCTTTTCGAAGTTTTCTATAGGTACATGCGATTTAATTTGGGTAGGACCAAATATAAATTATATCGGGTACTATTTAAACCTGTAATGTTTTTGTTATACCAAATATTTTTATTTGGGTTTCTTATTTCATTAGTTTATTAATTTATTGGTTATACCAAATATTTTACACCTCACTTCATTCCATTATTTGATAAAACCCAAAACCAGCCCAATGAGCCAATTCATACACTTCACCTCATTCCATTCAAAACCCAAAACCAGTAATGTTTGGGAAATACTTCATCAGTGCAACAATGGTTGATTTATATACAGAATTATTAGGTTAAGCTTTTAGGCCTCCAAAGCCCGTTTATTGTTTGATCACAATAGGGAAGGAGTGCATTTCTAGCTCGATAGTTTAATGTTAAAAATGTTAAAGATCATACTGGATGGCGTCCAATGACATTGATGATGCCGAGAAATCACCAATGAGCCACATGGTTTTCACACACTCGAAACAACACCTGCACAACAAAAAGAGAAGACCTAATAGAGAGCACCGATGTGGTGCTGGCCAAATACCCTCTGAAGGTCAAGTTAGAACTTCTCACAACTCTAGAGTGCCAGAGCGAGGTAAATTATGCGTACCTTGGTTAGTGAGGGTATTGAGGCTTTTATAGTAGTAGAGGGTTGACATCTTTCCCTTGGATTAGAAGTCTTTTCCTTATAGGAATCCTCATAAGCGTATTTTGTGGAATCCTTTCCTTGTGGGAGACTAACACTAACCGTGGGGCATAAGATATTTCCTTATACATGCAAGCATGGGGACCAAGTTAGGTTTATGTCAGAACCGTCAGTCTCATGCATACCCTTTAGCTTAGTGTCGTCAACTTTGCATCTCCTCCCAAGTTGACCTCGTCAGCATGGAGCCGTAGACTCCATATTATGTGATAGTGGATACAAGGCTGACGAGTTTAACTAGAACGTCGCTCTACACCTTATCAGCGAGTGTCCACATTTACAATTTTATCCTTATCAGTTGCCCCTACTCCATAGCTTCGTCAGCTTAAGCTGACATATTATGGAGTTGAACAAACTTTCTTTTGCCCAAGAGAGAGGGAAAATCATTTATGGGCGATTCCTCGAGCAGCCATAATTTAATGCTTGGACACATGGCGTAGCTCAATTGGCTCCACTTTTGGACGAGGGTGTCGCTTCGTACTCCGTGCATGTTCTCCCTTATAAATATCTCGTCCCCCCTCCCCCTCATTTTCCTTTATTTTACTGCTGTCAATCATCAGAGCGAACCTGTCACTTCATGAACTTTGCCCACGTCATCTTGCTTTAGCCAATACCGTCATCCTTAAGAGTCCGTTAGTTTTACTTGGTAAGTCACCCCCCTCTTATTATCTCCTGTCTTTACTTTTATCCTTTTCTTTTAGTTGTGAAAACTTATATTTTTTAGAAAAGGCCGTCAACTTAGGTTCTTAGAATGCCTCTATCGCTTGTAGGTAGTCAGATGTCTAGAGAGGCGACGAGTGAGCAGTTGTCAGTCCGTGATGGAGTGGACTACGACGAGGTCTTCCCATCAGGTCACGAGCCCGATGAGGGCTTCTCCTGGTTATCAGAGAGGGAAACGTCAACCCAATCTTCTGATGAAGAAGTGGAAAGTTATAGAGGAGAAGATGAGGGAGTGTTAAGTGATAAGGAAGATGAAGGGGAAGAAAGAGAGAGTGACGGGGATAATAGTGGTGGTGATGAGGAGACTTTAGATAGCACCTCGGGAGCCCTCGGAGATGACCATCCCTTCATCCTTCCCAAGATATGGACTGTTAATGACTTTCTACCGACAATGTTGGACAAAGTCTTTAAAACCTTACGAGATCGTTACCAGATTCCAGACGACATCCCAATCGGTCTCCCTAGAAAGTTCTAGAAATGCTACCCGGGGAAGACCGCAGACGTGGGCATGTATGATGCCATGTTTGCAGCAGGATTGAGGCTGCCGCTGACGGCGCTTCATCGTTAGCTGGCCAACTTTTTGGGTTTGTCCGTCAGCCAAATCGCTCCCAACGCTTGGAGGATATTTATTGGGGTTGAGATTTTGTGAGGTCGTCTAAGTGGCGGGAACCGTCAGTTAACCATTGACGAGTTCTTTTGGTGCTATCGACCTCAACATATAGTCTCGTCTCAGGGGATATACCACTTTGCGGCGAGGAAGAAGGGGCTGAAGCTTGTGTCTGATATGCCCGACTCCAATAGGAATTAGAAGGGTAGGTATTTCTTTGTAAAAGGGACGAACTGGGTATGTCGTCAAGAGGAATGGGAGACGATGCCCCATGGTTTTTTTGACAACACTTGGGCTTTTGTCAAGGATTCAGGTTAATCCCATCTGCTTTTTTTCATTTTTTTGTTTGCTTCAAACTTCTAACACCGTTTACTTTCCTTATTTCCATCTAGCATTTGTCCTTGCATTACAGAGGAGTAGGAAGACTTCATCCGTCGGGTAACAGAGATCCCGTTGGAGGAGCGAAAGTGTCGAGATCTTATTACACTTGACACTTTGCACCTTTACTGCGGAGGTCCTGAGCCAACGCCGGTAGCTCGTAATCTGAACCCCTATTCCCGTCGACGTAAGTATTCCTTAATTCCTCCGGTCGTTTTATACATGTTTTTCTTTTTTTATTCTCACTTGTGCGAATACTCGTCATTTATTTTTTGTAGAAATGGAGGTAGCTAGACAGAGGGTGAGGGCAGTTGCTGCTCGTAAAAAGGAGGAAGAGAAGAAACTAAGGCGGGGGAGTCCTCGTCAGCCCCTAAGACCGTTGGCAAGGGGGCGGCTAAGAGGAAAAATGACGGGATTGACAATCGTCCGTCTAAAAAGGCGTTCGTCACTGCTTGAGAGAAGCTACTTAAGAAGCCGTCACCTAAAAAGCACGGGGCTGACAAGGGGTTGATGACGATGTCCGGCCCCGTTACTCAAGATTCTGAGTACCGTCTCCTTACCCACTAGAGTTATGCTGTTAAGATGCTTGAGTCCATTATCAAAGACAAAGACACAGACCCTTGTGTTGGCTAGACGACGAAGGAGCTGGGGGATTCAGGTCTCTTTGACCTGGCTCGGGTAAGTACTTTTCGTTCTTTTATTTATTCATTTTCATACTAATCAATTGACGGCTGCTCTGTCTTGTAGGAACTGGTTCATATGAAGGCTTTACAGGTCAAAGGTGTTGCCAATGAAGGGGTGATTGCCCGTTAGGAAAAGTGTATCAAGAACCTGACTGACGAGCAAGATCAGTATAAGGACGCCCTCCGTACTCTTAATAAAGAGGTGAAGGAATTGAAAGAGAAATTGGAGGAGGGGGATCGTCAGAGGAAAAAATATCAGGACGCCAAAGAGACGGCGGAGAAGGAGTTGACGGCTTTACTAGGCCAGGTGGAGACGGCCAAGGTTGACACTGTAAAAGAGTTTAAGGAGTCGCAGGCATTCATTGATTCTTGCGCCGAATATTATGGTGTGGGGTTTGAGGATTGCCTCAAACAGGTTAAATCTAATTACCCTCACCTGGATTTGGCGAAGGTCTCAAGGGATGATCCTTTGCCAACAACTCCTGCAGGCGACGCCATTCCTGATAGTGCTGACAGCGCCATTGAGTCAGAGTAGGATACTTAAGATGACGGCGTCATCCTTGCTCAGCCTGCGGTGAATCCTCCCGTCATTCCTCTGACTCCGTCGGCCAATCCCCCAGTTGTCGACGACCCTTCATCTCAGGATGCCCCAAATCAGACCAAGGGCGATGGGACCCCACAAGACCTCCCGGCCTCATGAACTTAAGATCTTTCTTTTCCTTGTAAATTTTATCTAATTTCTGGACAATGTTTTATGCCCTTTTGTTTTTTGGGCTTTGTTTGTAAAAACGTCATCTTATTTATATATCTGTTGTTTTAAGCATGTATGCATTGCTCTTTATCTATATGCTCGTTCCTCGTGCTTGTATGATATGTTTTCATAGGTTAGAGACGAACCCGTCTGTCTTATATGATAGGCTCGTCCACCTAAGGACGTCTACTTTGTAGACTTGATCTCGTTTCTTGGCTTTTTACTGAGCCTGTCAGTTTCGTTAGATCCGTCTACCTTATAACCTCGTCCACTTTTATGGACTCGTCTAATTTTTAGAATTGGCTAACAAACTTGCCTACTTTTGTGGACTTTATTATTAAACTTGTCCACTTTGTTAAGCAATGGCAATTTTATGAAGTCGTTAACCTTGAATGACCTTGTCCATTTTATTAAGTAATGGATTCGTTCACTTTGTGGACCAATGAACCCGTCCACTTTATGGACATAATAAACTTGTCCACTTGATGGACTTTGTAATATTTCATCCTTCTAGGATTAAGTTGTCCACTTTATGGACTTTAATAAATTCTTCCACTTTATGGACAATAATAATAAGTTCGTCCACTTTGTGGATTTGATAATATTTCATCCTTCTGGGATGAAGTCATCCACCTTATGGACTTTAATAATAAGTTCGTCCACTTTATGGTGTTGGCTTATTTCATCCTTCTGGGATGAAGTTGTCCACTTTATGGACTTTAATCAATTCGTTCACTTTATGGGCTAATGAACTCATCCTCTTTGATGATAATGACTGTTTACTTTAGTAGTAAACTTGTCCTCTTTGTGGAGTCGTCTACTTTATGGACTTATATTGACTTCGTTTACTTAGTAGTAAACTCGTCAACTTTTTGGAGTCGTCTACTTTTATAGATTTATATTGACTTTGTTTACTTAGTAGTAAACTCGTTCACTTTGTGGAGTCGTCCACTTTATAGACTTAATAATATTTCATCCTTTTGGGATGAGGTCGTCCACTTTTTGGACTGCATTTTAGGGTCGTCTATTTTGTAGATTCGTCCACTTCGTGGACTATTTTTTGTAGATAAACACTTCAGCCATATCTGAATGAACTCCTCTTATTATAATAAACCATGCATTCGTAGAAAAAGTAGTCATTAAAAAAGAAGAAGACCTGCCCTTTGGTCTTTAAAAGATTTATTGTAGCAAAATCTAAAGTAAAATAGAAAAACTGAGTGTAGCTAAAATTAACTAAGGCATACTAAAAATAAAAGGGGTGCTGCTTTTCATGCCATCCTCTCTACTGGTAGTACTTCCGTAGGTGCTCGGTGTTCCATGGGTGGTGTAGCTTCCGTCCGTCCATCGTCTCCAGGTGGTAGGTGCCCTTCCTCCGCCATGATGTGACTCAGTAAGGTCCTTCCCAATTGGGGCCAAGCTTTCCTTGGGTAGGGTCTCTAGTAGCGCCCATGACTTTTCTCAAAACGAGATCTCTGACCTAAAAGTCTCTGTGTCGGACCAGGGAGTTGTAGTGCTTAGCTATGCGGTCCTGGTACCGTGCGAGCCTTTGTTCTGCTGTCGCCCTGACTTCGTCAACTAGATCAAGCTGTAGACGTATAGCCTCGTCGTTTTTTCTTTCATCATGATTTTCCACCCTGTAGCTTGCGAGTCCGACCTCGGCTGGAATGACTGCTTCGTTCCCATATGTTAGCCGAAATGGTGTTTCTCCTGTGGGCGTTCTCGCCGTTGTCCTATACGCCCATAGTATGCTTGGCAACTCTTCAGGCCATATACCCTTTGCCCCCTCGAGCCGAGTCTTGATAATTTTGAGCAAGGATCAGTTCGTAACTTCAACCTGTCCGTTAGCTTGAGGGTGGGCGGGGGAGGAGTAGTGATTTTTGATCCCCAATTGCGAGCAAAAATCCCGGAAGGAGTCGTTGTTGAATTGTTTCCCGTTGTCCGAGACTAAGACTCTAGGGATCCCAAACCTACATATGATGGACCTCCAGACGAAGCTTCTTACGTTCTTCTCTGTAATGGTGGCTAAGGCTTCAGCTTCCACCTATTTTGTAAAGTAGTCTATGCCCACTATCAGGAACTTCAGCTGTCGCACCGCTATTGGGAATGGCCCCATGATGTCTAACCCCCACTGAGCGAACGGCCATGGGGCTGTCATAGGGGTCAACTCTTCGGACGACTGTTTGATGATATTGCTGAATCTTTGGCATTTGTCACAGGCTTTGACATAAGTCTGAGCGTCTTTTTGCATGGTAGGCTAGTAGTATCCCGCTCGAATCAGCTTGTGTGCTAATGATCGTGACCCTGAGTGATTTCCGTAGATCCCTTCGTGGACTTCTCTCATGACGTAGTCTGCTTCCTCAGGACCCAAACACCTTAGGTACAGGCGGGAGAAGCCTCTCTTATATAAGACGTCCTTCATCAAGATGAATCGCGCTGCTTGGACTTTCAGCTTTCTTGCGACCTCCCTTCCATCTGGTAAGACGCCATTTTTCAAGTAAGAGACTAATGGCGTGGTTCAATTGCTTTCGGAACTTATCTCCTAGACATCGACGGAATTTATTAGTGGAGAAAGCTGAACAAAAGAGAGTACGTTATCAAGGGTAGTCATATGTTCGGCTGAAGCGACTTTGGCAAGGCGGTCGGCTTGTTCGTTTTCTCCTCTAGGGATCTGGATAATTTTGGCCTTCAACTCGTCTACCCTTCCCCTTACTTGGTCCAGATATCTCTTCATTCTTTCGCCTCTGCACTCATAATCCCAGTTTACTTGGTTAGTGATGACCTGAAAGTCGCAGTAAAGAACCACGCTTGCAGCTCCTACTGCTTTGGCGAGATCAAGCCCTGCCACTAAAGCTTCTTATTCCGCTTCATTGTTGGTGGTAAGGAAGTCGAGGCGGACCATACATTTGATCTGGTCTCCTTCAGGGGAGAGAAGCACGACACCTACACCCCCGGCCTGCCTGTTGGACGACCTGTCTGTATGTATACTCCACTGCGGACATTCATCTGCCCCCTTGTCTTCCCCGTTGGTGAACTCTGCTATGAAGTCAGCGACGACCTGCCCCTTGATGGCGGTGTGCAGGCGGTACTGAATGTCAAACTCACTAAACTCTATCGCCCATAGTGCCAACCGACTAGTAGCTTCGAGGTTGCTCATTGCCCGTTGTAAGGGCTTGTCGGTTAGGACGATTATCGTGTGGGCTTGGAAGTACGGCTTGAGTTTGCGGGTTGCCGTAACTAAAGCGAAGGCGAGCTTTTCCATGGGTGGATACCTTTCCTCTGCACCACGAAATGCCCGGTTGGCGTAGTATACGGGCTTTTGAACCTTGTCTTCTTCTCTAACTAAGGCCGCGCTGACGGCTACTAGGGAGACAGCCAAATACAGGAAAAGCTCTTCCTTCGGTTGCGAAGGACTTAGCAGCGGTGAGGAAGAGAGGTAGGCCTTTAGCTCCTCGAATGCTTGCTGACACTCGACAGTCCACTCGAAAAATTTCTTCAGCGTGCGAAAGAAGGGTAAACATTTATCCGTCGCCCTTGGTACGAACTTGTTCAGGGCGGCTACTTTATCGTTTAAACTCTGCACCTCTTTCACGTTCTTCGGGGGGGCCATCTCTACTATGGCTCTGATCTTGTCTAGGTTGGCCTTAATACCTCTTTGAGACACCATAAAGCCTAGGAATTTTCCCGCTGTTACTCCGAATGCACACTTACTCGGATATAGCTTTATGTTGTAGGAGCGAAGGGTGTCGAATGTTTCCTCGAGATCCTTCAAATGGTCCTCTTCTCTTCGGCTTTTTACTAACATGTCGTTGACGTAGACCTGAACATTCCTTCCGATTTGGTTCGCAAACATCTTGTTCATGAGCCTTTGATACGTCGCGCCCGCGTTCTTAAGGCCGAATGGCATCACTTTTTAACAAAAAAAACCTTGGCTGGTAATAAATGAAGTCTTCTCTTGATCCACTTCATCCATCCGGATCTGATTATACCCTGAAAAGGTGTCCATGAAGCTCAGTAGCTGGTGCTGAGCTGTAAAGTCTACCAATACGTCGACTCGAGGGAGAGGGTAGCTATCCTTGGGGCATGCTTTGTTCAGATCCATAAAGTCTACGCACATCCTCCATTTTCCGTTGGCTTTTTTGACCATTACCACATTTGCTAGCCAATCGGGATAGTATACTTCCTTGATGAAGCCCGCCTCTTGTAACTTGCTGACTTCTTCTGCTATTACTTGGTCTCGTTCTTGGGCGAACACTTGTTTCTTCTGTCGAATGGGTGGAAAAGAAGGCCACACATTCAACCTATGTACCATGACTGACGGGTCGATTCCTGGCATGTCTTCATGACTCCAGGTGAACATGTCCTGATTCTACTTGAGGAAGGCTACGAGCGCTAGGCGAACCGTTGGGCTGGCGAGAGTGCCGATCCTCGTGGTTCTGTCTAATTTGGAGCTATCGAGGGGTATCTCCTCAAGCCTCTCTATGGGTACTGCTCCCGTCCGCTGTTCCTCTATGCTTATGGTTTGCAGGTGGTCGTCTATCTCCAGCATCGCAATATAGCATTCGCGCGCAGCTACTTGATCTCCTCGCAATTCCCCTACTCCGTACTTAGTGGAGAATTTAATCATTAGGTGGTAGGTTGAAGTTACGGCCTTCCATGAGTTAAGGGTTGGTCGTCCTATGATGGCATTGTAGGCGGAGGAGCAATCGACAACAAGGAACGTAATATCCCTAGTGATTTGCTGTGGATAATCCCCAATTGTTACAGGCAATGTGACTGCGCCAAGGGGGTATACTTTTATTCCTCCAAACCCAACAAGTTGAGTGTTGGTTGGAACTAGGCGTTCTCTGTCGATCTGCATCTGTTGGAACACCGGGTAGTAGAGAATGTCTGCGGAACTTCCATTGTCAACTAAGACCCGGTATGTGTTATAGTCTCCTACTCGGATGCTAACGACGAGCGCGTCGTCATGCGGGTGGTGAAGACGTTGAACATCTTCTTCCGAGAAACCAATAATGGGGTTATCGACCCGTGGCATCTTCGGGACGACGCCTATTAGCTGAACATTCTGAACCATTCTGAGGTAAGTCTTTCGGGCCTTTTTGGACGAGCCGGTGGTCGCCGTGCCTCCCACAATCATCCTTATATCTCCTAGGGGTGGTTTGGGATGCTCGTAGTCTAGTCGGGGGGCTTGCCCTTGAGGAGGCGGATTTGTTTTCTCCTTGCTGACGAACTTCTGTAACTTCCCTTGCCTGATAAGGGCTTCAATCTACTGTTTTAAGTCGTAGCAGTCGGCCGTGTCATGACCGTGATCACGGTGGAAACGGCAGTATTTGTCTTTAGTTCGTTTGTTGGGATTTCCCTTCAGCTTTCCGGGGAAGGTTAAGGCTCCTTCGTCCTTGATTTGCATTAGAATTTGGTCAATTGGGGCGGTCAGCAGGGTGAAGCTCATGAACTTCTCCGTAGGGGGCTTAGAGCGCCTGTCATCCCTTCGTTCTCCAATTCTTGCCATCTTCCGCCCTCTGTCCTGTCGCGTATCTTCCTGCTTCTCTCTCTTCTTAGGCTTTTCCTCGCGAGCCAGCAGCGCGTCTTCGGCATTCATGTACTTGGTGGCCCTGTAAAGCACATCTGACATGGTTTTCGGGTCGTTCTTGTATAAAGAAAACATAAACTTACCTTTCCGCAACCCATTTGTGAAGGTTGCTACAAGTATCTTGTCGTCAGCTTCATCGATCGAGAGCGCTTCCTTGTTAAAGCGGGCTATGTAAGATCTCAGCGTCTCGTCCTCTCGTTGCCTGATACTCATCAAGCATGCAGTAGACTTCTTATACCTATGCCTCACAATAAAGTGCGAAGTGAACTGGGCGCTTAGCTCCTTGAAAGTACTGATGGAGTTAGGCGTCAGCCGACTGAACCAAATTCTCGCTGGACCCTTCAAAATTGTAGGGAAGGCCCTACATATGATTTCGTCGGCTACTCCTTGAAGGTGCATCAAGGTCTTGAAAGTCTCTAGGTGATCAAGAGGGTCCTTGGCTCCGTCGTAGCTTTCTATCTGCGGCATGCAAAACTTCTGCGGTAAGGGGAAAGAGTTGACGGATGTGGTGAAAGGCGAATCGGTTCGATGAACCAGATCATCGAGGTCGCTGGACACCCGTCCTTTGAGGGCGTTCATCATAAAGTCCATCTGTTCTTTCATCATTTGCATTTCTGCGACAATGTGGGGTGGAGCTGTATCAGTGACGGATGGACGGCTCATGTCCTGTCGTTCTGGTCTACTTGGGGCGTTGCTACCTTCCGGCCCTTCTTGGTTCCTTCTCTCAGCGCTGGTACCTTCTTGATCTTCCTCTTGGGTACCCATCGCTGTGTTTTTCTATCATAGCTGTTCTTCAAGGTCTTGATTCTGTTTAGTGAGACGTTCCATTGCCGTTGTGAAGGTTTGGACCTGCCTCTCTAGTGCAGTGGGTTGTGGCTTGTCTCCCTGAACGTTGTTGGTGGTCTCCATCGAGCGAGTAAGTACCATGCAACTCTTTGTCTGGGAAGCGATAGTATGGCTTACAAGTCGCTAAGTTCCCACAGACGGCGCCAACTGATGATGCCGAGAAATCACCAATGAGCCACATGGTTCTCACACACTCGAAACAACACCTGCACAACAAAAAGAGAAGACCTAATAGAGAGCACCGGTGTGGCGCCGGCCAAATACCCTCCGAAGGTCAAGTTAGAACTTCTCACAACTCTAAAGTGCCAGAGCGGAGTAAATTATGCGTACCTTGGTTAGTGAGGGTATTGGGGCTTTTATAGTAGTAGAGGGTTGACATCTTTCCCTTAGATTAGAAGTCTTTTCCTTATAGGAATCCTCATAAGCGTATTTTGCGGTATCCTTTCCTTGTAGGAGACTAACACTAGCCGTGGGGCACAAGATATTTCCTTATACATGCAAGCGTGGGGACCAAGTTAGGTTTATGTCAGAACCGTCAGTCTTATGCATACCCTTCAGCTTAGTGTCGTCAGCTTTACATCTCCTCCCAAGTTGACCTCGTCAGCATGGAGCTGTAGACTCCATATTATGTGATAGTGGATACAAGGCCGATGGGTTTAACTGGAACGTCGCTCTACACCTTATTAGCGAGTGTCCACATTTACAATTTTATCCTTATCAGACATTGTTATAATTGTTGAAAGTGTATAGTGATTGAGATGCAATCCCATACTTGAGTGTGAAGTGCATGCATTCTTCTTTTAATGTCACGTGGGACTACAATCTCTAATGTTGTAATTATAGTCTGATATGATTTGAGATTCAAGTAGATACAAAACTCTAGGATTAAAAGTTTTAAAGTTCGTTTGTTATAAAAATATTCGAGTGCCTTCTAGCATACGATTTGAATTAAAGATCGATGTTTACGAAGTTACTTATCCTGTCAATAATTAAACGATTGATTAGACTATAAATTTCTCTCCAATTAGGAAATAAATAACATACAAGTGAGTAATTCAATCTCGGAAAAAAAAAAAAGTGAACAACAGCTCATAATCATCGCCAAATCAGATATTAAGCAAAAGTTTCCATACCAGCACGACAACTAGCAGAATTTTTTTTGTGCAAAATGCGCGTACACACGTATATATTATTAGTTTTTACTTTCCTTTTTAATACACATTTCAAAGAAGCCAATCACTACTAGTCAGTTTGCACATCAACCAACTGCTTGAAAATGGATATAAATATCTTACATTAAAGCTAGATAACACCATCATAGCTAGACTACTCAATTGAATACAAATATGGTCATTTTTGTTTTTGCTATAAAAATTAAAAAAAAAATTAAAAAGGGGAAGAAGATATGCTCATGGCACCTCAGCATTTCAAAATAATAAACAAAATCCAGAAAAATAATAATCGAATGAAGGGTTCCATTTATATTTTATAAACATATGCGTTTGTGGTGTGATGAGTATTATGCGTTTCATCACACCCCTAGATTTTTTTGTGATTGAAAAATGTAGTAATCTCAAATTATAATGGATGCAAATTATTAACTTTTTTTCAAAAAAATAGAAGAGTCTCTGAGCATGTCCATATTATACATTCGTGGTGTGATGAGTATTATGCATTTCATCACACCCCTAGATTATTTTGTGATTGAAAAATGTAGTAATCTTAAATTATAATAGATGCAAATTATTAATTTTTTCTCAAAAAAATAGAAGAGCCTCTGAGCACGTGCATGAGCGCATGGTCAGAGGCTAGTTAATATATTGATTAAGATAAAAAAAAAAGTGTTTAAACTTTAAAATAATAAAATATTGATTATGTTGTCATCTAATGGAATGAGATTGGATAAATTCACTTACTCTATAAAATTAGATTGCTTGGCTTTCTAGAAATAACATATAGTAGATTTATGAGATATCGAAGAAGAAGAAGGATTGTTGGAAAGAAGCAAGTGGAATCTGAAAAATACTTTAAAAACGATATTGGGAGATAATTCAATCAAAATCACCTCAATGTACAACGTAATAATTCCAAACATTCCAAAAGAAAACACCAGCATTCAATCTTTACAAAAAGTACATCACATTCAGTGGCGGCGCCACGTTATGGTCAGGGTGTTCCCAGGAACACCCTGACTTGAAAAAAAAAAAAAAATTTATATATAATAATTAATTAATTTTTATTTGTTTACCCTTAAAAAACAAATATAGGAACACCCTCAACAAAAAAAAAAGGAATACCCTCAAAAAAAAAATAAGAACACCCTCAAATTAAAAAAAAAAAAAAAAAAGCCCAAAAAAAATTTCAACTAAAATCTGAAAAAAAAAAGAAAAGAAAATTGTAACAGAGCAAAACAACGGACGGCCAGCCCAACATCAAGCCCACGGCAAGCCCAACAGAGTCCAACAGATTACAGAGAAGCAAACCCACGGATTTAAAAAAAAAAAAAAAAAAAACCAAAACCCCAATACGGAGCAAATCCTAAATAAAAAACCTCAAATCAGTAAATCAGTACATCAGAAATCACTAAAGCTAAAGCAAACCTAAAAACAGAGCAACAGAGCAAGTGAGCAATGCCTCCCCTTAGAAGTTACTAAGTTAGATCGGTCCAGTCGCACGTCGCAGTCCAGACTCCAGCACATCGTCGCCCGACTCGACTCGCCCCTCATCGGAGATCGGTCCAGTCGCAGTCTAGAGCACATCGTCGCTCATCGAAGATCGCTCGTCGGAGATCGCTCGCACATCGCGTCGCACATCGTCGCACATCGCTCGACGGTCACTGCCTCAGCCTTAGCCTTCACTCTTCTGGCCTCCCTGCTCCACTGCTCCGGTGCTCCCTCAAGGTATTTCTCTCACTTTTTCTCTCTGACTCTCACTCTCTCTCTCTCTCTCTCTCTCTCTCTATCTGAAATCTGAAATGAAATGAAGCTTTAGCTCTGTCTCTGCCTCTCTCTCTCTTTATTCTTTTTAAGAGTAACTTTAAGTCTTTATCTGAACTGTGAGGAGTAACTTTATTTGAACTGTGATGGGCTGAAGCAGTGAAGCTTTTAAGTTTATTAATATTTTGCCTATTTTTTGACTTTTTGAATTTGGTTTTATCTTATGATTCTTATCCGTTGGTTGGTGTGTGTTGGTGTTGGTGTTGGTGTTGGTGTTGGTGTTAGTGAGTTGGTTAGATATTGTCTTTTAGTGTAATATTATTGTGATATGTGATTGTGAAATTTTCTAATTGGCAGCTGATTCATGATCCTAATAATTAATAATTTAATTAATCAATACATTATAAAAGACAAACAAATTAAATTATGTTAGGCTAAATAACAATTAATAATTTTATAATTAATGAAATAACAATATAACAAATTATAGTTTATAAAAGACAAACAAATTAATAAAACAACTAAACAACAATAATTAATAATTTTATTAATATTTTAAACGAACTTATAGTTTATTGTACAGCTACCTTTGTTTATTTATTTTCTTTTCATTTTTTTTTTCCTTTTGAGGTTTTTGGGTGTACAAAATGCAAAATTGTTTTGGTTTTAAGAACATTTTTTTTTTTAAAGCACAAACTTCATACCGACCAAATCTTGAATTTCGGCCGGTATTTACCGAAACGTCCCAAAACACTCGAAATATACTGAAATGACCCGAAATTTTTTCAAAGTAAAATAGGAATACCCTGGACAAAATTCCTGGAGTCGCCACTGATCACATTCATATCATTCACTAAAGAGAATGAGAGACATAAGGACTTCATGAAATAAGAATGAATGTCAAAGAAAAATATATATACCAAAAGTACCCTAAACAAAAGGCGAGATTTTGGATTCCATCTTATTTTTGTTGTTGAGTTTGAGCTGTTTGTCTTAAAAAGCTTTCCTCCTTGTATCCTTGCTCATTTAGCCACATGCATAACACCCATTTGAAATCCTTCTTCTTCAAAGAGAGAGATTTATAGTTACATATCTTTTAAGTAAATCAAACCCAAAAATAACTCTGCTATAAGCATGTTACTGCTATAAAATGTTGAGATACCAATGTAACACACACATATAAGAAGAATTTGAATAATGATCAATATTCACTTAGTGTGAGTAGCAACTCTTACTCCATCTTGACTGTTGGGAAATTTAGATCCCGGTTGATAGAATTAACAAGTTTTAAACCCAAGTTATTAATTAAATTTATTATGAATAAAGCTTGTTAAAAAGAAACAAACATCAATATCATGTCAATAATGAATGCAGCGGAAAAGTAAATAAAACAAGATATGATGACCTAGGAAAACCAATGAAACAAACTAGTTTCACAGTAAAAAACCTGGGGGGAAACCTTCCCGAAAAGCAATTCACTATAGTAAAGAGAAGTTTCAGATCTAATACAAAACCTTTGTCCCTAGACTCTACAATCCCCGAAGATGAACTCACAGCAGAAACCTTCTACCGCTTCAGAACCTCTGAACTCTTTAATATATGAATGCCACCCTTTGATGCACGAATCCCAGTACGTGACTAACCAATTACGCGGATCCCAGAACGCGACTTAATCACCAACTAGAAGAAGATTGTTGTCTACAAAGTTTTTCACTTCATCAACAATGAAGATCAAGAAGCACTTGGTTACAAAACCCTAAGGCGCAAAGACGCAGTAGCTTCTTTCAGAGAGAATAAGGCATCGGTCACCTTTTTCATATGTTCTCCTTGTATTCACTTATGTGACGGTCTCTAAAATAAGCCTTATATAGGTCTAGGGTTGTGAGAAAAGAAACCCTACACATACATGTCATCATGGGCCGAAAATCAGATCTGAAAATCTGAATTCCCGTAACCTCGATCGATCGGGAGGTGTCGAGATTTAAACTTCGACAGATACAGCTATCGAGAAGCTATCGAGGAGCTGTCGAGGAGATAGGAGCTTTCTTGATATATCCACCAGCCATCGAGAGGTGTCGAGATTGTGATATCTCTCAACTGAAGAGCTCGATAGATAGCCTAGCTGTCGAGAGGTGTCGAGAAGCTGTCGAGATATCTGTCCGCAGGTGTCGAGCTATCTGTCCAGCTTTAATGAACAGCTTTTCTTCACTTGTTTCTTGGTCCAATCTTCATGGCTTTAATACTAGACTTGAACAACATGTTTCTTGAAGTATTAAACACATCATAGATTTACCCAAATACAAGTAAAGTGTGTTTTGTCAAAGGATTAGCCAATTACATAAAAGAATGACATATGTTCTTAACAAGTGAAACACATATGTCCTAACATTGACCAATGCGTTCCTTCAATTATTGTTATTTTTGGTCTTCCTCTACAAAGCAAAAACAAAATTAATAGGTCTGTTACCTATGCCATAGACCTTGAAAACCCCTGAAATGAAATTGATAATTAATTTGTTATCTTAACTTTGGTACTAATAATGCCCCTTAAACTATCTCGTGTCGAATCCAAAGTGTGTAAAGTTGTAGCCACCAACCTGTCAAGCTTTAGGTAAGATAACATCTTAACCCTTTTCTGCATGCAAGTAGGTGGGTTTCAACTTAACTGATCAGTCCATTATAGTCAAAATTACCAACACGTGCACAAAATCACATAAAATGATAAAATACTTGTGATTTTGCATTGCTTCTCTCTCTCTCCCTCGTCCTTGCTTTTTTGTATTAACCATATATAGAAGCAAAAAAATTATGCAAATAGTCGGTTGATAATCCCATATGAAAGCAATGAAATAAAAAAACAAAGGAGGAAAGAGCTCTTACTGATAGATATATAGTAGGAGTGTAGGTGTAAGAGATTGAGTTGTGTAAGCTTTGTTATATTAAAGCTGATATTTAAGGAGGAGTTGGTTGGTTCGTTGACATATATGCCAACTGAATTGATTGGTTCGTTGACATGTGCCAACTGAAAACAGTCAAAACACACGCGCACACACGTAGTCGTCTTTGTCTTCCAGTCTTGCTGGCTAATTAAGGACCGTGGTTGGTAGGTAATGCAAGTTGATAAGCTTGTGATTCATCTTATTTTCTTATTATAATTCCACTTCTGAAAACAAATAAATCAAAAACAAAATTTATTGTTTACGAATGTTATATAGATCAGAATTCACAATCTTCATACCTTCCCCCGGCCCTTGTCACGCTCCTTATCAACTTTAATTTGATTGTCACCACCTCAAAATATATGTTGATGTTCTGATTTTTAGCACCTCACTTTCCATGCCCAAGCTTGTTTTTTTATTTTATTTTTTTGACTTTTTGTTGTTGAAGAAATATTTAGCTTTAAAAAAAAAAAAAAAATCACATCTTAATTTTTTTTTCAAATATTCTTATGTGGGTAGTGTAATTTTTTTAATGAATATTTGATAAATATTAAAAAAAAAAAAAAAGAGGACCCCATTCCATCTCCAACTTCATGAACAAGCACACGAGAAAGAAGAGAAAAGCTATAGATGAACTCATCCCAATTAAAAAAAAGTAGTCCAACGAGTTACAAAAAAAACTGCTAAACAAAAATGAAGTCCTAAACAAAAAAGATAGTGCAAGGCAGTTTTACATTGACATCACTTTAGTATTGTTTCTAACAAGTGCTCTGGCACTTCTGCATAATTAACTTCTTCCCTAGCACGATATTGTAAGAATTCTCTGTTGTCTTTTTCAAATTTTTATTATTTGGTCATTCATAGGGAGAAGTTATATCTGGTATTAAATACATGAATCATCCCCCACACTTGGGATCCACCATTACGTGAGAGAGAGTACTTATACTATTTTTCCCTTCACAGGACCGTAAGAAACAAAAACAAAAATAATGCATGGTTCTTAATTCCGTACGTTTGCAGGCAACTGGCAGCAAGACAGGAGAAACAAAAAGCAAATGTGTATTACATAGTTTAAAAAACGTTCCTGATAGGTGCACTTTGTCAGAATAGTAGTAGCTTAACATGTGGTGAATATTATAACAACAAGATTGTAAGATAATGCTAGTTAATTAGCTACAACAATGAGGGGAAATTATTGGCTAGTCCCAGCCAATAGGAGCATGCCAGCACATTAAGTGCCCGTTTGTTTCAACTTTTTCAGTCTAAAAGTCACGTTTTGGAAAAAGTCAGCCCAAAAAGTCCGTTTGGCTAGTATAAAACGCAACTTTTTGGAAAAAGTTGCGTTTTATACTTGTGAAGAGAACACGCAAGGTGAATATGGAGCTCTTCAGGTCCATTTTGCCAAAAGTCAGTGCGCGTTTTCATATATCCGTTGGGGTGAGTTGGGTAATTACCAAATTATCTTTCAATAAATCATGCTCATGTGTTTGCAGGCCCAGAACGGCAGAACCCCTTGATAAATTAATTGCTACAAAAACCCCAAAAAAATAGCGTTTAGCCCAGGTTCAATTCAATAACAAATTTCCAAATCTAAACACACAAAAATCTATAACAAATTCCCAAATCAGCAAAGGGAAAAAAAAAAAAAATCAATCTCTTGCAAATTAGGATTCCTCAAAATGCAAAAAATAAAAAATAAATAAAATAAGAATATAGTAAAATCAGAATATACCCATCTTGCAGTGGTCCGGTGGATGGATTATGGAGGTTTGGAGAAGAAGTTGAAGAGTCTCTCCAAGAGGACGGATGAGTTCTTGCAAGTACTTATTGATGAGCAAAGGGTAAGGAGGTAGTGCGTGGGTGTTACAGATGAACTGCTAAGAGAAAAGGGAGAAAGGAAGAAAGGAAGAAAGGAAAAAAAAAAAAAAAAAAAAAAAAAAAAAAAAAAAAAAAAAAAAAAAAGAAGAAGAAGAAGAAGAAGAAGAAGAGGAAGGAACGTTCTAGAGAAGTGATAGAAAAGAAAAGAAGAAAGAAGGATAAAAAGAAAAGGAGAGAGAGAGAGAGAGAGAGAGAGGTCAAGATATCAAGTTATTGTTTGTGCAACTTTAAAAATTGTAACACTACCTAATAACTAGAATGAAAATGTAAGCACATGGTAGGCTATTGTTTTACCTTTATGAAGATTGCATTAGCTGTAGGAATGGACTCAAACATGTTACCTCTAACATGGGAGACCCCTTGCGATGTGCTTTGATGTGTGGATGTGCTTTCACAATCTCAGCTATCATTCCCCCTGTCCCACCTCCTACATCCACCAATGATCCCAAGCAATCAAACCCATTCTTGTATTCTTCTAGGACCACCCCCATCACAATCTTAGCCGAACATGCCATGGCATCATTGAAGATCTTGTTGAAATAAGGATTTTTTGATGCAAAGTCCCACACCTCACAGCAATGAGCCTTCTTGAAGGGAGTACCACCTTCTTTGACACATTGGCTAAGGCAATGCCAAGGTGCCAATAGCCATGGATGGTTCTCCATTAATACCATTGGCACAAGGCTTAGTTCAGCATCGTGCAAAAGCAATTTTGATGTAGGGGTCAATCCATAGAGAGTATCCCCACCGTCCGATGGATTATGTGCGGTAAAGATGTTTTTGTGGATTAGTGATCTCATCATACGTGCGAGGTATGGAATATCAAGAGAAGGGGAGTTGGTTATCCCGACTGCTATTTGGCACAAAGTGATCGGACCACCATGAGAGTGTATAATGTCAGCAATGCGAAGCTCCACAGCACATTTCAGTGCCATGGAGTCTGCAAAGCCAAACAAATGTTGCCAAATTTCTGCTTGGCCTTTTAGCAGTGCTTGAGCTTCTATTGGTTCCATTCTCTCTCTCTCTCTCTCTCTCTCTCTCACACACACACACAATGAAGATTTTGAGCAAGTTAGTGAAGTGAAAGGCAACTCGCTCGGGTATTTAATGAAAACAATGGCGTTAGCCGATTCCTTTCAACTTTAATATATGCTAACCACGTTGCAAAGGGTGAAGACTTGCATGGCCACGTTGCTAAGGATGAAGACTTGCATGGCCACGTTGACAAGAAGATTTCCGTAGCCAGCCACGTTGCTAAAGAGATATAGATGATGTTTCCTGATATCACTTCTTGTTTAGTGGTCTCGAGACCATCTATAACGTTTGACAGGGTTTGACCAACTTTTACTAAACTTTGATTGCGTCTTTCTCTAAATCCAACCGTTCGATTATGACCATAATTTACCAGAATTAACCTTTCATTACACTCGTCAAATCCAACGGTTAGATTTCAAATCTGAGTATGGCACGTGATGGATGGATATGTGTTGTGTACCCATATGGCTATGTTCTCTCAATCTGACCATCCAATTGGTCTCAAATTTCACCAATACTAATATGTCACCATACTCTTCAATCCCAATACTCAAGATTTGAATATGAATTTAACCAAGTCTAGTGGTCTCGGAACCACCTATTAAGTTTGACCGGGTCTGACCAACTTTAACTAAACTTTGACCACGCCTTTCTCTAAATCCAACCGTTTGATTGTAACCATAATTTACTAGAATTAACCCTTCATTACACTTTTCGAATCCAACGGTTAGATTTCAAATCTAAGTATGGCGTGTGATGGACATGTGTTGTGTACCTGTATTGCTATGTTCTCTCAATTTAACCACCTAATTGGTCTCAAATTTCACAAACACCAATATGTCACCATACTCTTCAATCCTAATGATCAAGATTTGAATATGAATTTCACCAAGTGCAGTGGTCTCGGGACCATCTACTAAGTTTGACCGGGTTTGACCAATTTTAACTAAACTTTGACCGTACATTTCTCTAAATCCAACTGTTTGATTGTAACCATAATTTTCTAGAATTAAAATCTTATTACACTCTTCTGCTCTGATTTGGGATAGTTGTAATGTCGATCAAAGGTCTTCTTCTACTTTGATCTAGGATAATTAGAATGGCGATCAAAGGTTTTCTTCTACTTTGATCTAGGATTTGTTGTAATGACGATCAAAAGTCTTCTTATACTTTGATCTGCATTTGTTGAAATGGCGATCAAAGGTGTTCTTCTACTCTAATATGAAATTGTTGGAATGACGATCAAAGGTCTTCTTCTACTTTGATATGGAATTGTTGAAATGATGATCAAAGGTCTTCTTCTACTCTGATCTGGGATAGTTGCAATGAAAATTTAAAAGTTTTCTTCTACTTTGATCTGGAATTGTTGTCTGCAAAAAGTCAAAATTCAGAATTAGACTTGAACTGATAGGCTTCTTGGTCCTACTGTTTCTGAGATGTGCGATTTTCATTTGCTCATTCCTGATTTGAACTTTATCAAGAAAAGTTTAATTGACAAAATATTTTTCTTTTGAGAAACATTTGATTTTTAAAACTTGGAAGTTTTGAAATTTTTATTTCAAATTTTAAGACTTTGGAACCTAGAAATTTTTATTTGAAATCTGAAATTTTGAGCCTTAGAATTTTGAAAATTAAGGTTTGGAATTTTGATCATGAAATCTAAAGTTTGAATTTTTTGAAAACTGAAGATTTGAGTTTAAAATTTGGGCATTGATAATGTGATATTGGAAACTCGGGAATGAAAATTTGGATTTTTAAAGATACTTGAAAACTTTGAAAGAATTTTTTTTTTGGTTGACTGAGTCAACTCAGTTTGACTGAGTTGACTCAGCTTTTGGCTGAGTTTAAGTGTGGGGCCGAAATTTTGGCCCTCCACTTCTTTATCTCTTCTCTTTTTGCTTTTTTGCTTCATCTTCCATCAACTTCTCTTCCTCTATTGGCACTATTCACCTTCTTCTTGCCCTTGATTTTTCTTCTTCATCTCACCATTTCTTCTCACAAAAAGCACTTTTCTAAGCTTCTTAACCTTCCCTCATCCATCTCCATCAATATTTCTTTAGATCTTTGTGTTTTGAGCATTTTCATCCCACACCCATTTTTGGTGAAACCCATTTTCCAAAACCCATTTTCTTTGCATCAAAATGGCTTCTTCCTCCAAGGGGTCTTCTTTTCTAGCTTCTCATGGTAAGAAATATGATCCAACATTTGAGTGGCATGATGATGATGGACTTCTTCAAGACCCTAGGACCCAAGCTCCATATTGTCATGTAGACACCAAGGTGAGTTTTTCTTTGGTTCTTTGCTTGGAAAAATGTTGTTGCATGTTTTATTGAAAGTTTCATGGTGAGATATTGTCATTTTTGAAATTTTGGGGTATTGTGTGATTGATCATGTTTGAAAATGTTGGCTTTGGAGCATTCTTGAGCGTTTTTTTTTTTTTTTTTTTTTTTTTTTTTTTTTTTGTGGGTGGAATTTGGACAAGGTTGGTGTCTTTTGGAACTTTGATAATGTAGGTAAATTGTGATGTTGTTGGATGAACTTTGGCCTGGATTTTAGGAGTATTGGCATGGTGAAAAATTTGGGTTAAACTTATATGACCATGTTCATGATGTATGTGAGAAAAGTTTTTGGCATGTGTAAACTTTGTTTTATGGACATGGCAAAATTTTGTGGGTATGTGCATGGATATATTTGTAGAGATGGGCAAATTTTGTGGGTATGAAATTTTGACTTGTGGAATTTTTTATTTTGGGTATGTGATGTTGATTATTGGAGAATTTGTGTGGTTATGATTTTGGCCATGTGAGAATTTATTTGCGCATGTACTTGTAGGAATTTTTGTATGGCTATTTTGGATATGTAGGAGTTTTTTCGTGCATGGTTATGAAAAATTTGGTAGTTGTGTGTGGACATGTCAAAAATTTTGATTGTGGTGCAATTTGGTAGTGGTGACATTTTGGTAGGGCATTGATTTGATTTTGTGGTGGTGCATTGATTGTGAGAATATTTTTTATGGAAGTTTTGGTCATGTAGGTTTTGGTCATGGAAATTGATGAGCTGAACTTTTATATTGCAGAGTCTTAAGAGTCAAGGTAGTCTCCAAATGTTGAAAAGTGTGTGGGCTCCATTGTCTCCTAGCATCAAAAACATCATCAATGAAGCAAGCTTCTTCGAAGTTTTGTTAAATCATGAGACACATGAGTGCAAAGATCTTCAGTTACTTCTTGCCTTAGCAGAGCGCTTCTGGGACATAACCTGTACTTTCCATTTTCCAGGCATTGGGGAGGTAATGTTGACACTTTATGACTTCTCTGTTATCACTA
This sequence comes from Notholithocarpus densiflorus, assembly GCA_030021035.2. Lineage (NCBI taxonomy): Eukaryota > Viridiplantae > Streptophyta > Magnoliopsida > Fagales > Fagaceae > Notholithocarpus > Notholithocarpus densiflorus. The sequence continues at coordinate 75,311 of JARYZH020000338.1, forward strand.
GATTGAGGTTGGGTGGTAAAAGAATTCTTGTCAATGATTCCTTTACTTCAACTGAACTAAAGAAACTTCTAGGTGTAGTGCCTTCTAGAATGAGGAGTAACAATATTCCTTTGTCTTGGCTATGTGAGAATATTCCTCAATGTGAGACTGTGGCAAAGGGTTCCCGTATGTTCATGCTTCTTTTCATTGGGACCTTTCTATGTCCGGATTTAGGCAATATTGTGAATCTGCGCTACTTGGTTAAACAAATCTGGAATTATGACTGTGGCAGCATGGCCTATGCTACTCTGATGCATTTCATGACCCAACTCTCCAAGCGAAGCCTTTCGAGCCTAGGTGGGGCTCCATTTGTTTGGCATGTGAGGTTTGGTATTTATTTTGGCTATGTGTTGGTGGTGAAAATTATTTTGGTTATGTATGGGTTATTTTGGCTTACGTGGTAATGGTATTTTGAATTTTTCATGTTTGGATGTATGAGTATTTTGGGGTTGGTCCAGAAATTCGGGAAGAAGTTGCTGGCATTTATCCTAGATTTCTCTGTTGGTTGCCTAAACATCGTTTGTCTATAGCCTCCAGGCATTCTTTGGAGATTTGGCGCTTGGTGATTGACAATCTGACAATTGATGATGTGAATTTCTTCTTCCTTCTCCTTTTTAAATCTTTGGCACTTGGTTATGATTCAGTCTCTTCTCTTTCTGAGTTCCTTTTTGTGATTTTTCAGATGAACTTAAATCCTTGGGCTAGATGTGAGGGGTATGATAAGTGTGAGCGGGCTCTAGAACTGAATGGCTGCCAAGTATTGTTTGAATGTGGGCATAGAAAATACTGGTATCTTGGTGATCGGGTGTTGCCCCAAGTTGAACATGTCTATCCTCCTACCACAATTCCAACTCCTCTTTGTCACACTGTTCGGTTGGCTAACTTCCTGGCTGATGAAGAGATTGCTCGGGCCCGTGATGGCTATATTGTTGCAGGAGTAGAAGGAAATTATTCTGAATTTGTCTGGGATCATCTGGAAGGTTACTTGGTTGGCAGAACGGTATTTCTCTTCCTTTCTAAGATCAATTTTGTTCTGCAAATTCCTTTTCATATTTGCTTGGTAACAATATTTGCATGTTGGACTTTCAGCCTCCTATTTCTAAAGGGGAGGAAGAGGGAGAGGAAGAGGAAGAGATTCCCTCTCCTCATCATGCTGGTAGTTCTTCTAATTCTTTCATGGAGACTTATCCTCATTTTCCGGCATGGCAGTATGATGTGATGGATTCTAATGGAACGTATAGTTCCATGCCTTTGACTAGGCCAGAGCACATACCAAATGTTCCTTGGCCCGATCCGGTATGTTCTTGAATGTTCAGTTCTTTGTCCTTATTTCTTCTTAACTGGATGAGTGGCTCTTAATCTGGTAAAGTTGCACTTCAGGTTGATGTGGATCTTGTGAAAGAAAGCATGCGGATGATTGGAGGTTTGCAGTCATTGGCTCGCACTCAGTCCTCCCAATATGTGCTCAATGATTCGAACTGGGTATGCCATGTTGCTTTCTGAGTATCTCTTGCTTAAGCTTTGCTAGATGGAGGAATTAATACTTGATTCCACTGGCTTTTCAGGCACATAGAATGGAAACTGCTGACGCTGCCAGAAGAACTTTAGAGGAAAGGATCAGGAGCCTCGAACTTGAAAACCGTCAGTACGATCCTTGCTTTTTCGCAAGTTAGGAAGGAAATACTGAAGGTGGCTCCTCTAGAGGTGGATCAAGGAGATCCTCACGCAGGCAGACTCAGAGTCCCAATGATGTATGACTTGTATATTTCATTTTTCCTGCAAAAGAAAAGGAAGTGTTTCTTAGACCATCTTGTATTATTTCCCATGTTTAGCTCTTTGCCCTTGGAGTCACCTTGGATCATGTAGAAACTTTTAACTGAGACAAGTTTAGAATTCACCTGATGATGTCTTGTAATGCTAATTTAGACTTATCTTAATTGGCTCTGCTAGAATCTGCACTTACTTGAATGAGGTGGAGCCGAATGCCCCTAGTTTAGAATGACTGCATGATTTTTGGAAACCTTGGTTATGATGATGATTTTTTTTTTTTTTTTTTTGAAAATGAATGAGCCATGGGTGAATGCCCCTAGTTTGGAACATGAATTCATGAGTCTTAAAAAATTTGATTTGTTCAATTTTTGAAAACAATGATGCAAGTGATGATTTTTGAAAACAAGTGGGTTAGACACGTCAGAATGTCCCAGTTTGATTAAAAAAAATCTTTTTGAGTGTCAAACGGTCTTAAAAAATTACACGAGAACGTAAAACTGCATGGAATTGCATAAGTGTAGGACCGAAGGGATGCGTGCCACTTGGGAAATGAGGAGTGCCATTCGGCACTTTTTGAGTGACGAATTGCACTTGGCCATGCCGCGATGCTCACGCCATGGTGAGCCGACTCCTCACGCTTTTCCAATGCGCGTCTCGCGTTTTCACATTTTTTGAAAGATTTTTACTTCGTTTATGATCATGAAATACTCTCTTAATCAGCTTCAAACTCTCTGAAACCTACTTCAAGCCTGATTAGGAGCTGATGCAAATTATTTAAATGAATTCTCCTGTGACAAATCTCTGCATAAAGGTTAGTAAAACATAATAATCACAAGCAAAAGACATCCATGGCTAGCAATCATAATTTTTCTTATTCAACAATTCATGATATCAACAGATGGGTTCGTAGCTTTGATTTCAGTATCAGAACCAAATTTACAGCCTTCAAATTAGAGGGAATCAAGGCTCTGAGGAATGTCAAAATCAAGTGGGACTTCCTTCGTGCTGCTGTGAAATTCTGGGATCCCGAAGATCATGTGTTTCGGTTTAATACTGCTGAACTCTGTCCGACAATTGAAGAATTTTCTGCTATTCTGGGCTATGATCCAAGCAAAAAATCTGTAGCGGTTTCTTGTGATCCCAGGCATAATGAATCTTTATCTGATGCTCTTGGTCTTCCTACTTCCATTACTGATAGTATGATTGAAGGTAATATGTTGAATCTTCGTGCCATTATCTCTCGGTTGATTGACAAATGCACCTATGGAGTGACCGACAATATGCAGAAAAACTTCGATTTAGCCTTATGCATCATGGGAAAACTTTTACTTTGCTCTGGAAGACGCGGTTTTATGGATGCTCGAGCCATAAGTGTTGTGAATCAAACTAAGGATGGTGATAATCCTGTTTCTTTGATCTTGGCAGAAACTCTTCTAGGATTGGATGTTGTATTTCATGGTGGAGAAACTTGGAACTTCTTAGGGAGTCCTTTGACTTTGCAGATATGTCAGATGGAGCGACTGTATATGATTGCCAAGCCTACAACCAGTAATTATGGGCCAAGCAGTTTTCTTAGCAGGGCTGTAATTAAAACTGAGTGCCAGACTGAGAGTGACTGGGTGAAATTCTTAGACAGGAAATCTAGTACCTCAATCCCATGGGATTGTTATTGGTGGAAGTGCCCACCCCCTCTACTAAAGTCTCTAAGATCAGACCACATCTTCCTTGTTGGGTTACGGAGGGCAACTTTCTACAAGGGAGATAGACTTTTGAGGCAATTCAAGTATGAGCAAGGAATGCCTGGTGGCAAAAGAAGAATACCTTTCTCTCCTGTGGACACAAATCCTACTTCTGTAAAGAACATGCTATTGGGTTTAGAGATGGCAGACCGAGTGGACCCATCTTTTGTCAAGGTTCACTTTCATAAGATGACTACGGAGTACTCTAACTGGTTGATAAACAAGATTGTTGACAAGGAAGCTGAGATGGTTGCTATGAGAGAACAGTTTCTTAGAGACAACCGGGAAAGACCCAATGAAGACAACTATGAATTCAAAAGAAGGGACAATGATGACAAAGTACCTATCGCAGGAGAAATTAGTGATCAACAAAAAGAGAAAAGACTGAAGACAAAGTGACCTTCTTATTCTTTGGCTTTGAACATGTTTATTTAAAAGTTGATGTAAAAACTCTTATGTTTAGGAATTATTTAGGATTTGATGGTTAAGGATTATGTTTAAGGTATAGGCTTTTGGAGTTTTTTTATTTATTTTTTTTGTTTTTAATTTTTTAATTTTATGGTTTGGCTTAGGGTTTGGGCTGTTGGATTTTTTGTAATGACATGGTTTAATGGAATGATTGAATTTTTGGTAATTTTGGTTAATGGGCAAATGGTGGTTTTGGAAAATTGTGACCGAACCAATGCATGGTTGCCTACGTACCCCCTTGATAGAAGGATCAGGTCATCACGTAGTTCATTGATGATGATTTTTTTTATTTGCCTTAATTATTGCCTAGGTCGCCCTTTCGGGTTTTCAACCTTGCAGGCTCTCTCACTCTTTTTTTTTTTTTTTTCTAACTCTCATTTTGCATAGATTGCCCTTTCGAGTTTTCAACCTATCTCTTTTTTTTTTCTTTTTTTTTTCTTTTTTTTTAGTCAAACCTAGGAAGGGATATAACATAATTTACAACCACTTCAGACGTGGTACTTCTTCAGTTGGTACGTGTTGGTTAGCTTAGTGAAAGGGTTTGCATCTAAGTCCATCAGCCTTACTGCTCTCCCAGAGTATATCTGTTTGATAATGTATGGGCCTGCCCAATTTTGCTTGAACTTCCTGTTAGTATCTTGAACCAGGGCTTGGATTTCCTTCAACACTAGATCCCCCCACTTTAAATCTCTAGTTCTCACCTTCTTGTGAAAAGCTTTCCTAAGCCTCCTTTGGTAACCTTGAATATGATACAAGGCCTACGTTTAAGTATGAGCAAAACTTGAGGATAACAATGTAAAAATATATCTCTAACTCTCACCTAAAGAATTTCCTACAAAATAGGATCACTCCCCCACTAACACACTTCTTCAAAGCAACTATACATTTGTTGTTGTTGTTTTTTTTTTTTTCCTTAAAGAAAAATCATCCTCACGTTTATCTTCATATCAAATTTTTTTTTTTTTTTAAAATCCTCAAGTTTATACAAAAAAAAAAAAAAAACTAAATAAAAACAAGTTTGATTACAATTTAAACTGCTTTTAACTTCTTTTCAAAAATTAAAAACAAGAAACCTAATGAAAAAAAAAATCCCCACGTTCTATCGAAAAAGTTATTTACCCTATTATCAAAAAGGCCTACTCCGGCCTTTTTTTTTTTTTTTTTTAATTCAAATTTGTGGATAACTACACATTTAAAAACTCTTCAATAAAAAAAAAAAAATACTCAAGTAAAATACAAATGTTCAAAATGCTAAAATTTCTAATAAAACTACCACTCTCTCACAATCACATGTTATCTGTATATATTAAGAGGATTCCCAAAAAATACTCAATAGCTTAAAAAACTCCCCACGTATTTACCTTCCCCACATTTTTTGAATAGAACTTCTCACTTTCTATCTCTCATTCTTCTTCCGATTGAAAACATTTACTTTAGCTCTACATCCTCCTTTCTTTTTCTTTAGATTAAAGACATTTACCGTTAGAGGCTCCAACAAATTTTCAGGTTTTATCTTTTTGCAAGTTCCTTTTTCTTTTCTTTTGTTTATGATTGACTTTCTTTGAGTTCTACTTTTTTTTTTTTTGATGTATCATGTTATTGGTTACCGAATTTAAAACAAACTCTCTTTTTGGTTTTTTTTTTTTTAATTTTTAATTTTTATAAATATAATTTTGAAATGAATGGTTCCTTCGTATACTTTGCCATTGTACTTCTTAATGAATTGTCATTTCATGTTGTAGGTATCGTGATCCAAAGACAGGGCTGCCTTATGCTACAAAAGAAGCATTCAAAATCATTCGTGAACAGTTAAACAATATGGCTTCCCTTACCTACTTTAGTAGCCCTTGTTTACATTTTATTTAAAAATTTTCAATTCAAATAAAAATAGTTATCACAATACTCCCTTATCAGTTGCCCAACTCCAAGTTTCCATCCATTCATATCAATTTGCCCAGGGGCGACGTTATGTAGAGTTCAGGGGGTTCAAATGAACCCCCTGAGCTAGCATTTTTTTAATAATATATAATATTTTTAATTTTAATTTTTGATTTGTCCCTCTTAAAATGAAAATTTGAATATCCTGACCCTAAAATTTTTTTTAGTACAATTGAAATAAGCTTAAATATGATCTTCTTAACAATATTTTGGTCTTTTTAAACACACAAAAAAAGCCCAACAAAAAAAAGAAAAAAAAAAGCCTATTTAGATCTTAACAAATTTGAAATAAACTTGATGATGGGTAAATCGTCAGTCCTGTAGGTTCATCCAGATGGAGCCGAATCCTCGTCACTATTCTTGCAAACGTAGAACAAAGGCTCTCCTAAGATGGTCACCGGTGTAGTGCCTACCACAACGTCTCCGATGCGAAAGTTAGTGTATAGAAGCTTTTTGAGAGAAATAAGAAAGTTCTGAATATCAAAGATATCTGTGTAAGAGTATTTTTGGGTGAATCTATGTACCTTGTTTGCCTCTGATGAGTGTGTATATATAGCTTCATAGTTTCTAGCCGTTGGGACCTTAATTGTGGCTTTAGTGCTCTTTCCGTAACGCCTCAGGGCTTATTAATACGGGTTTTGATGAGCCTCCAACGGTCTGCCAACTAATTGGTAACTATCTGAGGCATTGAATCTTCTTATTAATGACTCACCTGCCTTCGTCCGTGTTGTGCCAAGGTGAACGAGTATATTTGATGAGGTTGTCGAAGAAAAGAGAGTTCATCGGTCCCATCAAAACTAATAGAAAATTCTTAGTTTACATTGTATATATAAGATTTACATTGTCTCTAAACAAATGTGTATTGTACATTTTTTGCAAATTTGTATAATATTGCACACATTTGTTTAGTCTACAATATAAATCTTACATTAATAGTACAATATTAACATATCATTGCCCTAAACTAATAGATAAAATTATTTTAAATAGTAATAACTAAAGTCCACTTAATGAAAATAATTAATATGTTCATTGTATTAAGAAATAATGTGCTAAATGAACTTATAGTTTATTTTTTATTCTTTTACTCGTGCATACTATGGGCAAATTTGTAATAAGAAATCTTTGTAAAGCGCAAAATTCATCTCTTACCCAAAATACATCTTCTTGTTGACCCCCCTAGAAAAAAAAATTGTAGCCGCCACTGCATTTGCCCCTTTTTTTTTTTTTTTTTAAATTTTAGAATGCATTTGCCAACTTGAAGCGGCATGCCAAGGTTTTCTTCTTTTTTTCATTTAATTCAATTGCTATATCCTTCTCCTTCCTCACTTTTTTTTTTCTTTTCCTTCTTTGTTTTTTTTTTTTTTTTTCTTTTTAAGAAATTTTTTTTATACCATCATTGTATATGTTTTTGGCGTTAATTTTTTTTTTTTTTTTTTTTTTCGTGTTAATTTGACAATTAGGTATGTAGCAACCTCACAAACTCCAACGTCTCAATTATGATTTTCATTGACAATTCATTATGGATCCGAGAAAGTAGAGCCACCAATCACATGGTTAGATCCCACCAATCACATGGTTAGATCTCCATTAGATCTCCATTATTTATTTATTTAAATATTTGATGATGTGGTGATAAGATTTTAAAGACTCCATGATAGAGTTAAATTCTAAAAAATCTTTATCTTTATTCTGAACAATTTTAATAGGATTTTTAGGAAAAATGATCTCATCAAAATTTAAATCAAACACAAACTCTAACAAACATATACTATTATCTTTAATAACACGCACGCTAACTTTGGTTTGTTGATTAAAATTTTTTTTTAAATACTTGGTTTAACCCTAATTCTTTTATCTTTCTCAGGTTCACGTACGCACAAATTTTTTGGATTGCATTGAGGAGTCATTGGAATGGAATATTAGATAAGTTTGGGTGAGAGTTGTAAAAAAATTTATTTTGTAACATAAACTAAATTTATCATTTGTATAATTCTATGTGAAATTCAATTTACATTTTTTTCTATAAGTATTAGTTTACTACTCCATAAAAAATGTTACGTACATTTTTCTCAGTTTTAAAGGTTGTTGATATATTTGAAATTTAAACTCTATTTAACTTTTGTTATGGATGTGTAGTAAGTGGCTAACTTTTAGGACTAAAAAACTAAATTTTTGGATTAAAAAAAATTGAAAAATGTTATTAAGTTTTTTAAAAAAAGAACAACAACACCAAAAATAACGTGTATCTCTAGCCATAAAATTTGAAATTTAAGCTTTTATTTACTTATGTTATGGATGTGTAGTAAATTGCTAAATTTTAGGATTAAAAAACTACATTTTAGGATTATACAAAAAATGATAACTGCCATACACCAAAAAGGAAAAAGAACAACACCAAAAAGGAAAAAGAAAAAGAAAAAGAAAAAGTGGTTGTGGTTACTGAATTTTAGGATCTTTTCAGGAGCATTTCCTTTAACAAAAATCTTATTAATTTACTACTCCATAAAAAATGTTATGTACCTTATAAAATACTAGCCTTTGAGCACGTGTGTGAGCGCATGCTTAGAAGCTCTTCTATTTTTTGATAAGGGTTAATTTAGACCTTTTATTAAAATTTGGGATTACTACATTTTCCAATCACCAAAAAACCTAGGGGTGTGATGAAAAATTATTTCACCACACATAATTTTTTTTTGGATTACTACATTACACCCCTAGGTTTTTTTTTTTTTTTTTTTTTTTTGTGATTGGAAAATGTAATCTCAAATTATAATAAATGCTTTAAATTAACCCTTACCCAAAAAATAGAAGAGCCTCTGAGCACGTGCGTAGATAATAAAGAGAATTGCTAAGTCCATAATATTTTAACAACAAATTCTAAGTGGCAAGTTGTTACAGGTTGTTATTGTGGACAAAAAAGTAATTTCAGTGGTATGTTCAAATTAGCACCAATAACAACTTATCACCTATGATTTGTTGTGAAAGTGTTGTAGAGACATAGCACTTCTCAAAAATAAAAGACCAAATAACAATAATAAACATTAGAGAAATTCTATGGACACAACAAAATTTCACAACATTTTTACAACATCCTGATTTTTAACTATGGTGAGTTCTAGTTTAATATTTTATTTCAATCTATGAGGGATTGATTGTTGTGAAAATATTGTGATAGTTTGTTGTGTGCCTAGCACAACTCTAAAAAATAGCCCTAATAGTAGTAAAAATAGCTACCGCAAACAACAAGAAGATTAGGCAAATTAACAACAAATAAAAACTATATTCAACAAAAAGCCCATTCAGAAACAAAAAAATAAAACCACTAATTACTCAAATTCTTAACTCATTTAACCTGTTATATAAAAATAATGTCTAATTTCATTTTTCCTAAAACACTGTACTAAGAGAGTTATTGTGGCCATAACTTCTCCTCGACTTTGCAATTGCAGCATCTCTACTCTCCTTGACAACTCGGCTCGTAGTCACAACATTTATCACAACCGTTGCTCTCTCTCTCTCTCTCTCTCTCTCATTTTATTAAATTAATTTTTAATAAAAAAAACCACAAGATAATTGATCAAAATTTTATTTCAAATTCCTACACATTCTCAGCAACCAAATAACTCAAGACCCATAAAAACTAAAACCAATTTTTCGCACTATCTCACCAACCAAATAATTACAACTCATATCCACAAATAATTTAAAAAAAAAATCTATTACTTTCTCACCTACCAAAAACTTATACCCACCTAAAATAAACAAAAGCTCTCATTTTTTTGTACTTTCTCACCAACTAGAAAATACAAAACAACTAAGAGATTTATGGTTCAATCCCCGTTTACACCAAAAACTGATTGGTGTCTTGGTCTGATGATAAAGAGCTATTATTAGGAGCGAACACCATATGTTGAAACGTTCTCACAAAAAAAAAAATCACTACTCCAAACAACCAAGGAAATATGAAAAATATATATTGAATAACACGCATTTCAAATTATAAAAAAGCGATTTGCATTGGAACCTAGATCCAAGGAAAAATAACAAATTTCTACTAAAAAAAATGCAAAATGTAACTAGTGGCGGCTCCAGGATTTTTTTTTTTCTAGATATGTCAACAATGTCGGAGCTAAGAATTTGTTGATAAGGGAATAAAAAATAAAATGATTATATATATATATATTTTTTTTTCTGTATATACAATTTTCATATTATATACAATAATATTCTAAATACAATTTAGTATACAATACAATTTAGTGTACAATAGTTTAAAAATGTTATTAATAGTTTAAAAATTAGTAAAACAACAACTATTGAATGCATAAATAAATAACTAATTATACATTTTTGTCAAATTTATAATAATTCATTATATTTATAGGTAATATCAATTAAATAAAAATGTATGATACTACGTACGCATAGACTATGTATCTATCTATCTATAAAGATCTGTGTTTTCTCTTTTCCCTTCTCTCTCTCTGGACGGACCCAGGAGGAGCCCAAGGGGCCCAGCTTTCCTGCCTCAAAAAAAAAAAAAAAAATTTATTAGATATATTTTGGGTTTTTTATAGTTGGGTCCCCCTCTCCTAAGATATTAACCCATAGCCCAGCCCAACCCAAAAAAATTAAAACACATTAACCATTAACGTTACAAACCAAATTTAGAAGAAAAAAAAATAGAGAGTCGAGAGAGACTGAGAGACAGAGACTGGAGATAGACTAGAGAAGAGAGACTCGCTGGCTTGCTGTGCCGCCACAGCCGTCAGCCACTCCGCCGGCCATCCATGCAAGACTTACCCCGCCGCCACTGACCCACGCATCAAGCACACCGCCAGTCGCTTGATCCGCCTACCCCACTTTTGATACCGACTGCTGCAGCCTCCAACCTCCATCCGAAATCCCAATCTGCCTATTTCAAGTATTTTTATTCTCTCTCCTTCAACTTCGTAACCTAACATTGATTTTGATATGATTTTTCTCTCTCCACTCCATACATTTATAATGTTTGTGAATCCGAGACTTTATTTGTTTTTGCAACTGCTAAGTGATTGAGACATTGAGATGTGAATATAGTTATAATTATTGGCCTATTGGGTAATAGTGTGTTTGTGGCTGATGGTGAGTAAAAAAAAAAAAAAAAGAAAAAAAAAAGATGGAGATAAAGATACATAATATAATAAAAATGTCACACAAATTTAACAAAACAAAATTGGGACTTGCCTACATTGCTAACTCATAATGCTATAACTAATATTTTTCATGGCCGTGCTTCCTAAAAGCTCGAATATATGTGAAAACACAAGAGCTTGTTTAGACCCCCAATTAAAATTACGGCTAGATTGCTTTTACTCTAACTTAAAATAAGTGCGAAACAAGAGTAAATGAAGCGCAATAAACCAATAACTACTCTAGTGCATAATCAACAAACAATAAAAGTAAAGCACAAGAGTAAGGGTAGAAGGATGCAACCACAAGATAACACCAAGACGTGTTATCAAAAAGGAAACCGAAGAATTCGGTGAAAAATCTCTCCGCCGCCCTCGAAGCGGTAAATCGATTCACTAGAGAATAAAGTTGGAGTACACGAATAACAAAAGACCCTCCAAACCTATTCTATCCAATGTACTTGAGCCCTTCAAGCTCCTGCTACCAACGGACTTCTCGGAGTTATGTCTTCTCTAGCTTTCTAGATCCCGCAATATGCCCGATTGCATCCGCCAAGCCTCACCGGCTTCTTTTGGCAAATTCCCAAAGCTTCCCAAGCTCCAAAACACTCTCTACACTCTGAAAAGGTGTGGGTTGTATTTGGGTACAAATCTCCTCTCAAGGTATAATACTGGGATAGGGAAAGAGAAGAGGCTAAAATGATTTCTCACTAAGGCTGAGTAGCTCTCTCTCTCTAAAAGATGGGTGTGTGTGTTGTTGAAAACCTATCTAGGGTTTTTCCCTCTAAATGGCCTCTCATACTTTTGTGGGTAATGAGGGTATATATAGTACGGGTGAAGGGTAAAAAAGTCATACTTAAAAATCCTCTAGGTAGGGACTTTTGCGGGTATCTCGCGAGAAGGCCTTACCCATGAGACACTCGCGAAATCCTCCAGGCTGGCATGACTCTTCAGCTTCCAACATGTGCTTCTCACGTGTCCTTTTCGTGGGAACCCTTCTCGCGAGCTACTCGCGAGCCAATCACGAAACTGCACTGATTCTTCATTTCATGCTTGATTCTTCACCAAATTAATACTAAACCCGATACAATAAAATTCCACAAAATACAAGAAACAAAATTAAAGCAATTACAACACTTTTTGTCATGGAATAAAGCCAACATAAAACATAGTTGTTAATCACAACTTTACAATAAGCCTTCCCGCGAGATACCCGCTAAACTTTCTGTTTTGCTATTTTGGCATATCTGCTCCACTATATCTTCACCCACACTATATATACCATAATTACCCACATATTGAGATGAGGGCTTTTTCAGAAAGAAAATCCTAGCCATAACGCTTGAGAGTTAGAGATTGTCATACCCACAATCCTCTACACAATCCATTGTGGTTTTCCTCAACTCCTACCTCTCCATATCCAAATCCTTGAGAGGATGATAGCCCAAACCTTTACCACATCCATCCTAAGTGTAAAGTGAGGTTTTGGTGCTGCTGGGAAGCATTGGAAGAAGCCATTTGTTTGGTGGATGCAATCAGGTTGAATTGCGTGATCCGGAGAGCTAGAGAAGACAAGGCTTCGTCAAGTCAGTTGGTAGCAGGAACTTGGAGGGCTCAAATACATGGGGTAGACTAGGCTTGGAGGGTCTTTTGTTATTTGTGTACTCCAACTTATTCTCTAGTGGATTGATTTACCGCTTGGAGGGCAGCGGAGAGATTTTTCGCCGAGTTTTTCGATTTCCTCTTTGATAACACATCGCGGTGTTATCTTGTGTTTGTATCCTTCTTCCCTACTCTTTTAGCTTTCATTATATTGTTGATATTTGATGAATATGGCTTAGAGTAGTTACATTGTTTGTTCGCTCGCATTTACTCTATGCCGCACTTAGTTTAAGTTAGAGTAAAATCAACCGAGCCGTAATTTTTAATTTGGGGGTCTAAACAACTCTTGTGTTTTCACACATATTCGAGCTTTCACTTCCTATTAGAGAAGTGAAGAATGAAAATAGCACGTTTTAGTGGGAAAAGATGTAAATCAAAGAGTAAATGATTTTCTTGGACTTCTTTCAAACAGGAAAAATTGTGCGTTTGAGCACTCTGTTTCTTTCACTAATGCATACGCCAACAAGGTGATAAGCACACTTAATGTTGCCGAAGCATTCATTTCTAGGAACCTGGAAGCGGAGTCTCTGGAGGAAGAGTTTCTAGTTCTTCACAACCCTTTGTCAATCTCCACAAGCCCCTCACAACTACATACTTTCTACTAATATTTCTATAACTAAGTACTCCAAAAATGGCCAGCCGGACTTTGCTCGGAACCTGTTCGATGAAATGTCTAGACGAACTATTGTCTCATGGAACACCATGATATCAGGTTACTCCAAATGGTGGCAATACTATGAAGCTCTGAAATTAACTTCCATTATGCACTGTAGTAATATAAGGCTCAATGAGACCACTTTTTCGACTACGTTAAGTGTATGTGCGTGTTCCCGGTCAGTTTGTGAGGGAGAAGAGCTACATTGTCTAGTTTTGAAATCTGGGTTTGAGAGATTTAAGCTTGTGGGTAGTGCATTGTTGTACTTTACGCAAGTTGTATTGACATTGAAAGGGCAAAGCGGGTGTTTGATGAGTTGCACAGTGAAAATGAGTTGTTGTGGAGTTTGATGCTGGTAGGGTATGTGCAATGTAACTTGATGAGCAAGGCTTTGGATGTGTTTAATAAGATGCCATCTAGGGATGTTGTGGCATGGACTACGTTGATTTCTGGGTATGCGAGGAGCGAGGATGAGTGTGAATGGGCTTTAGAGTTGTTTAGAGGATGAGGGGGAGTGGTGAGGTGGAGCCTAATGAGTTTACTTTGGATTGTGTTATAAGGGCTTGTGGAAGACTAGGAAGCCTAAGAGAAGGGAGGATTGCTCATAGGCTTTTGATAAAATATGGGTTTGAATTTGATCACTCGATTGCTAGTGCATTAATTGAATTCTATTATGATTGTGAAGCTATTGATGAGGCCAAGAGAGTTTATGATTGGATGGGAAACCCAGGTTTAAATGCTTCAAATTCACTTATTGAAGGGCTCATATTTATGGGTAGGATTGTAGATGCTGAGTTTATTTTTGGTAGGCTAGTTGAAAAGAGTCCAGTATCATATAATTTGATGATTAAAGGTTATGCAATGAGTGGCCAAGTCGAGGATTCTGAGAAACTGTTTAATAGAATGACGAAAAAAACTATAATTTCTTTGAATACCATGATTTCTGTGTATTCCAGGAATGGAGAAATTGATAAAGTTTTGAAGCTGTTTGAAGAAACAAAAGGGGAAAGAAACCCAATGACATGGAATTCAATGATGTCAGGTTATATTCAAAAGCCGTGTCATTTATTTATTTTCACTTGATTTGATTGCCAATATTGTTGTGTGTGAAAGTGCTCTCGGGCTTTCGAGCACGTAGAAGTAGTTAAGTGTTCTTGCTCTGTGCAAGAAGTTGAGTGCCCTCCTTTTAGGTGGGGGCGTGTGAGGGTGTGTGTAAGAGGTGAAAGTGGGGTCTTGCCGTGAGGAAACATGGCAAAGGAGCTAGAGGAGTTATGGACTAAATTGTCTTTTACTGAGGAGGAAGATGAGGGTATCACACATGGAAGTAACAGTACCAAGGCAGCCAGAGAATGAGGGAGGTTTTGTGTGGTTCTAAAAATCCTATCCCACAAATGTGTTAATGTGGAAGCTCTTAGAAAGAATCTGAACATGCTGTGGAAACCAAGCAAGGGGGTAAAATTTAGTGAGCTTGAGGAGGACTTATTCTTGGTGGAGTTTGGGGACGAAAGGGATAAGAGGAGAGTGCTTGACATGAGCCCATGGAGCTATGAGAAACAACTCGTCCTTTTACAAGAGTTTGAGGGTAAGCTAACACCGAGGGAAATCGAAATGAGATGGTCTCCGTTTTGGGTCCAGATTTACAACCTGCCACACAAATGTAGAACAAAGGAGACGGCTTGGGCCATCGGGTCTAAGCTGGGGTCAGTGATGGAGGTGGGCGTCTCTGACTCAGGAGTTCAATGGGGAAAATACCTCCGGGCAAGAGTAAAGATGGACGTTACCAAAAAACTAGTGCGTAGGAAGAAAATTACTATCGAGGGAGGGGAGAGTAGATGGGTACATTTCAAATATGATAGACTACCTAATTTTTGCTATAGATGTGGTCTTCTCAGCCATGCGATTAGGGACTGCCCGAAGTCAGTTAGGTCGAACCACCAGACGGATGAGAGTCAAATGTAGTATGGGGCCTGGTTGAGGGGTGAACCAAGTAGGAGGGGGGGATATGAGGCAATGAAACTGGTAATGCAAGGTGCTCCACTAAACGGAAAAGGGGCCTCTGGTGCTGGAACGAAACAGGGGGTTGCTTCGGCGCAGACTCCAGAACGCCAAACCGAGGTTGGTAGGGCTTACGTGGAGAAACCGACAGGTCAAGGAGACATACCAATCGCATTGGGAGAGTCAAAGCCTGGGTTTTAAGATCAATTGGAGGGGGTTTTACACAAAAAAGGAAAGGAGTGTGAGGGTGTTGAAAAGAAGCATGGGAATGTAGCTTAATCAAGCGAAAGTGTCTCGGACTCATCCACAAATCATGGTGACCAGTCAGCTTTAATGCATTGGAAGAGGGCACCTTTTCCAACGAAGGAGCCCAATTTCAAATATGTTTTGGCGCCAAATGAAGTGATTAGAAATAACGTGGAAGGCTCAGCTGACAAGGATGCTGTGATGGGCCCGATGGCTTTAAGTTATAACCTAAAGGAGGGCTTGGTGGCTGTTGAACTCGGCCCAAAAAGCAGGCACTGGAAACGATTTGCGAGAGAGGCAAATCAAACCAAGCCCAAAGGTAAAAAGGGATTGAAATCTGGTAAACGTGAGGGTCCAACCCCGTTACAAGAGTTGGACCCGAACACTATAGATTAGAAACGAAGGAAAGGTCTGAAACGGATTGAGAGTAACCTAGAGAATACAGTATCAGAGAACGAAACAGAGAGTATGGATGGCGGAGTGGCGGTGCCTGTGGAGCAGCACCGCCGAGCCTCATGAGTATCTTTGCTTAGAACTGTCAGGGTCTTGGATCCTCCCTGGCAGTTCGTACACTCACCGATGCGGTGAAAGAGATGGATCCACTGCTGGTTTTTCTATCAAAGACAAAGGCAGGTACAGGTAGTTACAAGGGGATTTAAAATAAAATAAACTTCACACAAGGGATAGTGGTATCGAGTGATGGAAGGAGCGGAGGGCTGGCCTTGCTGTGGAGGAAGGGAACGGAGGTGACCTTCAAGAGCTGCTCGCATTCCCACATTGATGTGGTAGTCTGAGAAGTGTCATCGACGATCCCATGGCGTGCTACGGGTTTTTACGGTCATCCCGACGCAAGCAAGCGACACTCCTCATGGCAACTTTTGGAAACTTTGAGGGATCAGTGTTTGATGCCGTGGGTAGTTTTTGGTGATTTCAACGAAATCACGCACCAACATGAGAAAATTGGGTGGTTGGAGAGGGATGTTAATAAGATGGAAGGCTTTAGGGAATGCTTAAGTAGGTGTGGTCTTTTTGATTTGGGCTTCGTGGGGCAACGTTTCACCTGGTGTAATGGGCGTTTAGGGGACCATAGAACATTACTTAGACTCGATCGAATGGTGGCTAATGCAAGCTGGTCCGTGCTCTTCCAAGAAGCCAGGGTGTGCCATCGCTCAATGTCAAGTTCGGATCATTGTTTGCTGATTCTTACTCTGAAGATTGGACAACAAAAGAAACCGGCTAGAAAGCGCTTTCTTTTTTCGGCTATGTGGGTTAGAGAGGCAAGATGCAGGGAGGTGGTGGAAGGAGTATGGGATCCATACCGGGGGGGATGAGGAGTACAAAGTCACAAACAAACTCAAGAACTGCCAAGTAAGTTTACAACAATGGAATTGGAGGGTGTTCGGAAATGTCAATAGAATTTTGAAGCAAAAACAAGATAGACTTCAGCAATTGGAAAATCTGAGCAGTTTACATGAGAAAGTAGAGGAAATCCAAGGATTAAGAAAAGAAATTAATGAAATGCTGGTCAGGGAAGAGATTATGTGGAGCCAAAGGTCCAGAGCGTCGTGGATTAAATGGGGTGATCGCAATACAAAATTTTTCATGCTACGGCTAGCCAAAGAAGACGAAGAAACAGAATTAGGGGGTTACAGAATGCAAGTGGGGAATGGCAGGAGAATCAGGAGGAGGTTGAAAGTATAATCCTAGAGTATTTCGAAGGAATTTTCAAGTCTGATCAACCCTCCAATTTCGAAGCAAGCCTGAATGCCATAAATCAAAGGGTATCCCCGAAGATGAATGAAAGTCTGACAGCTGAGTTCAAGGCAGAGGAGGTTTGGCGAGCATTAAAGCAAATGCACCCCATAAAGGCCCTGGGGCCAGACGGTATGTCCCTGATCTTTTTCCAACAATATTGGGATATTGTGGGTTTTGAGGTGATAAGTTGTGTTCTAAATACTCTAAATTCTGGTGTGATGCCATGTGGAATTAATGAAACGTATATTTGCCTTATCCCTAAAGTAAAATCACCCCAGAAAATTACGGAATATAGACCTATCAGTCTATGCAATGTTATCTACAAAATAATTTCTAAAGTGCTTGCTAATAGGCTCAAAAGTAAGCTTGCAGAGATTATTGATGAGTCCCAGAGTGCATTTGTACCGAGTAGGCTCATTTCAGATAATGTTTTGGTGGCTTTCGAAACTATGCACATCATAGACCAAAGGAGGAAGGGGAAAGAAGCTCTTATGGCAGTGAAGCTAGATATGAGTAAAGCCTACGGTCGAATGGGTTTATTTGGAGGCAATGATGAGGAGGATGGGCTTTCATGAGAGGTGGATTTCTCTCATTATGATGTGTGTGACCACTGTGGAGTACTCGGTTCTGATTAACGGGGAAGCAAAAGGAAAAATAAACCCAACTAGAGGCCTGAGACAAGGGGATCCTATATCCCCTTACCTTTTCCTGATTTGTGCTGAAGGGTTATCTGCTATGCTTAAGAAGGAAGAGCGGGATAGGCAGATCAAGGGAGTGGCTATATGTAGAGGTGCCCCATGCTTATCCCACTTGCTCTTTGCTGATGACAACATAGTATTTTGTAGAGCATCAGTGGAAGAATGTGATAGGCTAATCAAAGTACTGGAGGAGTATGAAGGTGATTCAGGGTAGAAGCTTAACAAGGAGAAAACCTCTCTCTTTTTTAGTAAAAACACTCCTAGAGAGACCCAAGAGTATGTGCAGCAAAGATTTGGGGCTTAAATTGTCCACCACCATGAGAAATACCTAGGACTGCTACCATTAATTGGTAGAGGCAAACGTAAAGCTTTCAACCGAATTAAGGATCAAGTGGGGAGGCATTTAGCTGGTTGGAAAGGAAAGTTGTTGTCAAATGCTGGTAGGGAGATCCTCATCAAGGTAGTGGCCCAAGCCACGCCCACGTACACGATGAGCTGTTTCAAACTCCCGGACACATTGTGCAACGAGCTAAACTCCATGATTAGTAACTTTTGGTGGGGGCAGAAGGATAGGGAAAGGAAGATGGCATGGATCTTATGGAAAAAATTGTGTACTCCAAAGGAAAGGGGAGGTATGGGATTTAGGGATTTGAAAGCTTTTAACTTAGCCCTTCTCGCTAAGCAAGGCTGGTGAATCCAGAAAAATCAGAGCTCTTTGGTCCATAGGGTCTTCAAAGCGAAATACTTCGCACATAGCTCCTTTATGGAAGCCCACTTGGGAAGGAGGCCATCCTATGCATGGTGAAGCATCATGGCAGCTAGGGAGGTAGTAGAAAGGGGGTCAAAGTGGTCTATTGGGAATAGGGAACAGGTTCGCATTTGGAGTGATCGTTGGCTCCCAACCCCGAGCTCTTTCAAAGTTGTAAGCCAAAGACCTCCTCATGCTGAATTCGAGCTAGTGGCAAGCCTCATTGACATGGATAGGAGAGGGTGGGATGTAGCCAAAGTGAGAAATACTTTCATGCCCCAAGAAGCCCAAGCAATCCTAGGCATCCCCATCAGTCCTAGGCTACCTCAGGACTCACTGACATGGGCCTGGACTCTAAATGGAAAATTCATTATCAATAGTGCCTATAAAGTGGCCTAGTTGCTATTGACAGAGGCAAATCACAAGCTGGAATGGGGGGAGAGCTCAAATAATTCAGGTAGGCAAAATTTTTGGAAGCTGATTTGGAGTTTGAACTGTCCTCATAAGGTAAAACACTTTATGTGGAAAGCATGCCTGGAGTATACTCCCAACCAAATACCAGCTAAGACGCAGGGATATTGGGCGAGATGATAATTGCGTGTTGTGTGGCAGCTGTGAAACATCGGGACATGCTTTGTGAGGGTGCAAGTTGGCAGGGGAAGTATGGGGAAATATAAGACTGAAGTTGCCATTTTTTGAGACTACGCCCAGGGACTTCATAGATGTTGTGTGGGAAACCAAGCTCAAGAAGCCTGAAATAGACTGAGAATTATTTGCAATCACAGCATGGAACCTGTGGAGCAATAGGAATTCAGTATGCCATGGAGGAAAGAGCAAAGCAGCGGATGTGATAGCCCGAGAAGTGACTGCATATACGAAGGAAGTTAGGCAGCATAACGAGGTTCAGAGTAGACCCTCACATTCAGCTAGGCAAACTTGGACTCCGCCGAGAAGGGGACGCTACAAGGTTAATGTTGATGGGGCGGTGTTTAAAGAATTGGGCTGTTGTGGGGTAGGTGTGGTCATTAGAAATGAGGAAGGACAAATAATGGGTGCGATGAGCAAAAGGGTGGAGCTGCCTTTGAAAGCGCTGAAACGGAAGCGAAGGCATTGGAGGAGGGCATCATCTTTGCAAGGGATCTCAGCCTAAGAAATATCAGTGTGGAAAGCGATGCCCAGGTTGTTGTAAAATCCTTCAATGTACAGAGCCCAGCGAGTTCTATTCAAAAGGTGATTGAAGGGATAAAAATGGATCTCAGTGCTTTTGATTCGTGGGAAGTAAACCACGTCTGCAGGACCAGAAATTCTGCAGCACATCTCATGGCAAAGTATGCCAAGTCTGTAACTGATTGTTGTGTATGGGTGGAAGATACTCCACCGGTTATTGCAAATCAATGTTTGTATGATGTAGCTACATCTGAGCATTACCTCAATTTAATGAAAGTTTCAGTTATCTTGATTATCAAAAAAAAAAAAAAAAAGGTTATATTCAAAATCATCAACATGAAGAGGCTTTCAAACTATATGTGACCATGCACAGATTGTCAATAGACCATACTAGATCAACTTTTTCTGCTCTTTTTCATGCCTGTACATGCCTTGGATCTCTTCAACTAGGAGAATTACTACATGCCCATGTGATCAAAATGCCATTTGAATCAAATGCTTATGTAGGAACATCTCTTGTAGATATGTACTCCAAATGTGGGAGCATCCCCAATGCACAAGTAGCATCTCTTCACCCAATGTGGCAGCGTGGACAGCTCTTATCAATGGATATGCACATCATGGGCTTGGCTCCAAAGCAATTTTACTCTTTAAGGAAATGTTAAAGCAAGGAGTTGTTCCTAATGGAGCTACCTTCGTGGGGGTTCTGTCTGCTTGTGGTCGTGCTGGTCTAGTTGATGAAGGGATGAAATTTTTCCACTTAATGCAAAAATGTTATGGAGTTACACCAACTTTGGAACACTATGCATGTGTGGTGTATCTTCTTGGCTGTTCAGGCTATCTACAAGAAGCTGAGGAGTTCATAAAAGCAATGCCTATTGAAGCAGATGGGGTTGTCTAGGGAGCTTTACTTAGTGCCTGTTGGTTCTGGACAAAAATGGAGTTGATTGGGAGTGTGGCTGGGAAGATCTTCAATTTGGATCCTAAGGCAGTACCTGCTCATGTTATTTTGTCTAACATGCATTCAATATTGGGCAAATGGGGAGAGAAGATGAATGTGAGGAAGAGATTAAGGAGCTTAGGCATGAGAAAGGCTCCTGGGTGTAGTTGGATTGAGTTGGAAAGCAACGTTCATGTGTTCTCTGTAGAAGATAGAACCCATCCTCATTGTAATGCCATTTATGCAACTTTGGAGCATTTAACATCAAATATAAATTCCCTTGTTCAATATGATTTTTATTTTGATTTTACACCAATAGTGGAGGCTGACTTCTTTAAAGCAAAATACCCTTATTGATAAAGGTTATGTTATTTGTGTGATTCACTCTCCTATCTCATAAACAAGAGGAAGTGTGGGCCTTTTTTGTGATCTTTCTGTGCTTTCTCATGGAAGCAACGGGTTTAACCATTTCATGGGGTAGCACTACTTGCAGAATCCAGTCCTAGAAAACTACAGAGGGTAAGGTGGGCCTTTTATAGATTACAGTATATACAGACTAGTGGATTGATTCTGTCTCCATTGTATTTATCTTTTCATTTTTGCTTTTCTCCTATGCATGTCATTCTCTCTCTATGTGATAGTTTCTCGTCATACATCTCTCCAACAGATACTGCTCTCAAAGAGAGAAGAATTATGCCATTAAAAGAGAAGGGAAAGATTATGTTCTTGCTGAAATCTAAAGAAAAAGAGTAACAAAACGTTTCTGTTTTTGCTGTAATTAAAAAAAAAAAAAAAAAAAAAAAAAAGGAGAAGAAACATGATTGAAGAGGGAGAAAAATCTGGATTGGAACTTGCAGGTAGAGTTGAAGAACACTCAAGATGATTTTATTCTTGTATTCTTTATGTCCAAAATAAAGGCCCAAGCCTACTAAGAACAGTAATACCTTGTCCCTCAAACCAAACCCAAACAATAGAATTTTCTTTTGAGAGTGAGAAAATACTTCAAGTGCAATTCTAAACTAAGTTCTGGTGTATGGCCGAAGAGACCAGGGTGACAAAGAAATGAAATTCAAGTAATGATTGAGAATAACGCTCTCCTCGGGCAGGTCCAAGGTTTAGTTTATTATATATGGTTGATACAAGTTTTTCACAAGATAATACACTGTTCACTTTCTTATTTTCTACTTGAAGAAAAATGTTCATCCCCTTGTTTCTGGGAGGTTCCCTTCCATTTATACCCCCTTTCCTTGCATCTTAACCCTCCACCTGTATGCCTTAATGCATTTCTCAAGATACTTGTCCCATCAATGCTCTGTTGAAGATGGTAGAAGGGGCTACTAGTTGTGAAGTTACTGTTCAGGTTTCATTTCCACATTAATGCAATTGATATGGTTAGTATAGGGCATTCAATGCAGAGGTGAGAGGCATATCTTTCAAGAAACTTCCCTTCACATACTTTGTTCCCATTACAGTTCTTTCCCCTCTCCCTTGGCCTTCATAAGATACTAATTGCCCTAACTATACTTCCATCCTCGGGTTGGCGGAATTCCTGGAGCTTATTTACCCCTTCGGGCTGGTTTATGAAAGCAACTCCATGGGCCCAATCCTCTTCGGTCTTCAGACCCCCACAGTCTTCATAAGAGGTTTCTTAAAAAAAAAAAAAAAAAAAAGATTATTCAAAAGACAAGCCTATGAATGAGAGTAGGCGTGTCCGCTCAAACTCTTGAAGCCCATAATGCATAGCTTGAAAAGGCCCGCTGTTCTCTGAAGAACAAAGGTTTTTTTTTTTTTTTTGGATATAGAAGAACAAAATTAACAACAGGTCAAAGCGTTAAAATTAGAATGGTATATGGCATTTAACTTGTAATTTTTCTGGCTTATGATTAGATGCTAAACAAATGCAAGAGCCAATTCCTTTAAAAATAATAATAATTTAAAGAAAAAAGGAGAATTATTTATCCCTTCATAATCATACCTCAAGAAACTATTTGAAATTTTGAACAAGGAAAATGCAGATATGATACATAATTTCCTCATCCTATATCTGTTTTTCTTGTATAATAATACAAATTTTTTTTTTTTTTTTTAAAGAAGCCAAAACACATAATAGAGTTAAACAAAAACCATTTATTTATTATTTATTTATTTATTTATTTTTAAATCACAAGCATTGTAAAAGCAAAAAACAGAAATGACTACATTAAATGGGCACTAGATAAATGTTTGTTGGATTCGCAACTAGCTTTAGCAGCTATAGGATTGCGATAACAGTTCTGACTCACCGATTCTTTGAACTTAGTGAGTAAAATATTATTATGGTAACGCTGTGATAAAGAAGTCATTCCGATTGTCATTCCTATCATATTTTCGTTCGTATTTTTTTTTTAAATCATAAAAAGCATTAGGAGTAGGAAGTCGGGTTCGGGCCGGGTTTTTCCATACCCGGACCCGACCCGCGGGGCAAGGCCCGTGACCCAGACCCGGCCCGTTTAGGGTACCGGGTTTTTTCCCGGGGCCCGGACCCGCCCCAGCCGGGCCCCACGGGCCCCGTTTAGGAATTGGGCCCAATTCGTGGCCTAACCAAAAAAAAAAAAAAATTTAAGCCCAAATTTATTTTTGCCTACATTAAGCCTGCATATTCTAATTCAAGCCTAGATAACGTGGCCCAAATGCCAAATCATAGGCTACTAATCATAAATCAATAAATATAAATCTATAAATCAATAAACCATAACTAATATCATAATCATAATTCAATAAATCATAACTAAGATTTTAAATCAATAAATTACCTAGATAAGATAACCATTTAATCATTAATCAACAAAATCATAACTAAAATCACTAGCTAAACATAAAAATAAAATAAATCCAACAAGTCCAAGAAATAAGTATCAAAAGTCCAACGAGTTCAAGAAATTGAAAGGCTACAAAATAAATCCCACAAGTTTAGAATAATTACAAACCAACAAATTAATCCAACAAGTCTAAGAAATTAAAAAAGCTACTAAATTAATACAAAATATTTAATCTTCATCAATTGTGATACAACTCCCATCAATTGTGGCACAACTCCCATCATCTTCATTTGGCTCCCCATCGTCAAGAATGGATTGAAATGTACTCTCTCCAGATATAGTTGAAGAACCTACAACAACAATAAATTAAAAAATGGAATAAACTTCATCAAATTGTAACTAGCAAATATAAAAACACAATTTTAATTTTATAAATAGAAAATTAGACAATTGCTAACCGTTGATTTCACTCCATAACCAATTCTGAGCACACATCATTGCCTCTATAGTCTTGGGATGTAGCCTACTACGGTGTGGACTTAAAAGTCTGCCACTAGTGCTAAAGGCAGCTTCTGAAGCAACAGTTGTGACGGGAATGGCTAAAATATCTCTTGCAATCCTTTGTAAAGTAGGATACTTGAGACCATTACTTTTCTACCATGCCAAAATATCAAAATCTTCACTCCTTTTCAACACTCCCTCATCAATGAAATGATCAAATTCCATTCTACCACTCCCATGTTTCTTTGAACTACTTGAACTATTGTTCACAAACCCATCAAACCTTGACATTGACCCAATCAACCTAAATTTTATTTGTGCCACTTGATTTGAAGTACTTGCAGGCATATGAGAACTTCCTTCATTACCTACAGGAGACTCATCTACATCTCCATACTCATCAAGCAAATCATAACAAAGATTCTTAATTTTTTCAATCTCCAAATCAAAATTATCACCATAAATGTTAGGATAATAAAACTCCAATAACTTCATCTTATATCTTGGATCTAAGATAGCAGCAACAGCCATAACAACACTAACATTAGCCCAATAAGAATTAAATTTAGCAAGCATGCTTTCTGCCATCGTACTTATCATCTCACTTGAAGACAAACTCCATTCATTCAATGCAATTTTCAACTCACACACCAAAGCAAAATACATATTAGTTGTGGGGTACTTACGACCAGAGAAAAACTCAGTCACACTATGAAACAACTCCAACCTCCCACAAATATCTTTGGCTACCTCCCAATCATGATCATATGGCAAACAAGTATAAGATGTTTCACGTTTAGCCAAACGCGAGAAAACATCTTTATAAATCAATGCAATAGAAAGCATTAAGTAAGTTGAATTCCAACGAGTTTTACAATCTAAAACTAACTCTTTGGTGCATTGAACACGTAATTGACGTGCATTTTCTTCAAATTTTTGTCTCCTTTTTGGTGATCCAATCCAATAAATCACACTATCACGAATCCTTTCAATACCATCACCAATAAGAGACAACCCATCTTGAACAATCAAATTCAAAATATGTGCAGCACACCTCATATGCAACATAGACCCACCCAACATAAGAGAACTAGTATCAAGCTTATTCAAGAGAAGTCTTATCATGGCATCATTAGTACTACAATTATCTACAGTTATTGTGGACAACTTTCTATCAATGTTCCACTCTAAAAAACAATCAACAAGGACTTCAGCAAGGACATCTTTCGTGTGTGGAGAAGGAACATAAACAAACCTAGAAAAATAATATGAATAATTATAACATAACTCAATAAACATTCTAAATGTAAAGTCTTTAACATTCAATTTATAGATAAAAAAATTACCTTAAAACCCGGCTTTGCAACGTCCAAGTATGATCAATAAAATGAGCGGTAATGACCATAAACCCTCTCTTTTTGTTACTTGAAGTCCACATATCAGTTGTAATTGCCATCCTACTTCCATTCTTGTCCGTCATCTTCAAAGCTTTCTCCCTCTCATTATCATAGATTTTAAGAATTTCACTCTTCAAAGTATTTCTTGTGACAAGTTTAAACATAGGTTGAAGATCAGTCACAAATTCTCTAAACCTAATGTGATCAACCATTGAAAGAGGATATTCATGTAGGATGACCATACGAGTAAGCTTATTCCTCACTCTGGCTTGATCAAATTGGTAATTATTTAAACTCACAGTTCCATCCACCTTATTTTGTTGTTTAATTAAGACTTGTTGTCGTATATCTTTAAACTTCATCCGTGGACATCTTGCTAAATGATTACGCAAATGGGTTGTACCTTGGCTAGGATCACCCAAGTAAAGTTTGCCACAATGATGGCACTGGGCTTTAACTTTTCCTTCAACTTTCTTCTTTGTAAAATGAACCCAAACATTTGAGGTAGTCTTTCTTTTTTTACTTGTATCCAAGTCCTCATTTGTAGGCTCTTGCTCTCTCTCTTCCTCTGTCCTTGGACTCCCTTGACTCCCTTCTTGTTCCTCTATCTCTAAGTCCACCATCGGGGATTTCGGACTCCTAATTGGTTCAGAAGTTTGGGAGTTAGAATCAAAACAAATTATCACAAATTTATTATTACACATACTCATTAATTAATTAATAGGCACAAATTCATAATTACACAAGTTCACAAATTAAACATGATTAACAACAAATTCAAACACTTACTCGTTGTTTAATGGGCATAAAGGTGATGGTGATCCTGAGGGTGAGCTGCCAGGCGACAATGGCGAGGGTGATCGTGAAAATGGCGAAGGAGACCGCACAGTTGGCAAGGGACAACGTCCGGTTCTTAAGGGAGAGCCACTTGGCGAGGAAGAACCAGATTTGTTTGTGTCTATGTTTGTGTCTTCCATCTCCGTTTTAGGCTCTGCATTCCCAACAAACACAAAAAACAGAGTTAACAGAGTTAATTTGAAAATCTCTCACAGAATACAACAGCTCAATAGTTAACAAACCCAATAACAGTATAACATCACCAACACCTTAACCCATAAACCAAACCCTCACCCACCCAAAACCCAAATAAACATTATTATTATCATCACAACAAATTCAATGAACCACCACACATAAGACATTAAAACTTCACATATCCTAATTATGTTAAATACACTGCAATTCCAATATTTCTGTGAAAAGCTCTAATGGGTTTGGTTTTATTTGCTAGGAGCTTAGGAATTGTCAAGAAGAACATGGGTTTAAGCGCTTAGCCTTGAATTTGTCCTTTTGATTAATTGTTTACCTGTTTTAAATCACATGGCATCATTTTTTTAGCCAACCATGTTTGGATAATAAGAGTGATAGAAAGAGGTGGTCTGAATATACTAATCTGTCTAGCCATTCCTTTATTTTCTCTTCTCTTTCTGTTTTAGACACACACATACACGGACAAAAATACATTAAAGTTCATGGGTCTGAATATACTAAATTGAATCTTTTCTCAAAAACTATGATAATGCATCACTGACAAAATGCACCAAAACACCCATGGTACACAGAGTACCACCAAATATATATATATTTCATTACTTGAGTGCAGTAATAAACAATAGGTGCCCAATAAAGCTAGTGATTCCTGTTCAACTTGATTTAATATGGAAGTGGTAACTGGTAAGCCTTCTTGACCTCTCCTTTTCAACTTTCCTATGCTATTTTAGGCATCTAGTAATTATGGAATCAGATAATAACCAAAATACTAATTTAAACATCAATTTCCAAATTCAATAGTTTCCAGCAAGTGTTTAAACTAATTTCCCAATCCACTAGTATCCAATACAACATTTGGAAAACTAAACTTGTAACAAACACTCTGATTAATCTGTCCCATGATTTTCATTCACAAGTTGGGTTGAAAAAAAAAAACAGGAAAGAAAAGAAAAGAAAAGCTATGCTGATCACATACAAATAGTACGAAGTCACAAATCATCTGGACTACATTCATACTACAACACAAAAATTTGCAACAAAACCTGCACTAAATAAATACATACAACACGGCTGAGCTGAGGGAGTGACTGAGCTGAGGGAGAGGGAGGGTCGGACTGAGGGAGGGAGGCGTGAGGAAGTGTCATGGTGTGGGAGTGACCGAGTGAGGCTGCTGAAGCGAGGGACTGTCGGATCAGACTGAGGGAGACTGGGAGAGGGACTGAGCTGAAACGAGGGAGAGCCGGAGAGGGAGTTTGTCGGATCAGACTGAGGGACAGAGGGAGGGAGGCTGCTGAACTCGGATCAGACTGAGGGAGAGGGACTGAGCTGAAACGAGGGAGAGCTGGAGAGTGAGTCTGTCGGATCAGACAGAGGGACAGAGGGAGGGAGGCTGCTGAAGAGTGAAGAGTGAGTGAAGAAATGAGGGATTAGTTAGGGTTAGATTATAGGTATATATATATATTAGGGTATTTTTGTAATTTTGGGTACCGGGTTTTTATACGGGTCGGGTCTCGGGTCGGGTCTGGGTTTTTTTTATAAAACCCGGACCCGTTTCGGGTTTTTTTTTTTTTAAATCCATACCCGACCCTATTTCTAATCGGACTGGGTAAAACCCGACCCATTAGGGTCGGGCCAGACCGGGTACCCACGGGTCGGGCAAAAATTGCCATCCCTAATTAGGAGTTCCGTGACTTCCGTCCTTGTCTTTGGTTGCAGCACTTCGTCCAAAATGTGGCCTATGTCTGCTGACTCGCTGAATGCCCAGGACAATAAAAGTAGTACTTATTTTCATGACTCATGACTTGAGGCAAGATTCCTGGACATATTAAGTTGAAGCAATCATCTTAAAGCAAACCAAAAGTTTAAATAGTTATTTATTTGCCACTCTACTGAGCATTAACCCCCGCACTTCTATATTGCATATGTTGAGATATTTTACCATCAAAATGTAAAAGACGTGCTTTATCTAATTGCAAACAATTTTGCAATAGTGCTACAGTAGTACTGTCTTGCATATAAGATGGTATTGTAATTACTTTTAAAACTTAAATTCCATATTTTATTAATTTCTCTTTCTCTCTCTCTCTCTCCTTGAATCACTTCTCTCTCTCTCTCTCAATCACTTTTGGGTTATATATTTTATTGGGTAGATATATTATTTTAATGTATTGTATAGGAAGATAAAAGTTGGGATGTTGAATGTGTTGTAAAATGATATGGTATAAATGATAAAATAGCTTTTGAAATAGTAAAATAGAATTTTTTGAAAAATCGGATGCAAATGCTCTAAAATGCAAGTTCTCAAATTGTTGAGGCCACGACTTCTTCCTTCTTCTTTTTATTTATTTATTTATTAAAATTTTTTTTTTGAGAAACGAAAAAAAGGGAGCTCACATGTGTAATCATTGCCCCACATCCCAAAGGTTACAATTTGAGTAAGTCCAACTGTCCAAGAATACCACCAGTGCATAACAGAGCATACCACTACTCGCACCCATGTTTTTTATACCGTCGAGCTAGCTTGAGCCAAATGCCGACCCACAACACAATGAGACTTTTTTTTTCTTTTCTTTTTTTTGACAACTAAAGGAAAAGAATTATCAGTTTTATAACTTTTTTTTTGTCCTTGTAATAAAAGATTGATTGTAGGTACTTGAGAAAAGAGGGAAAATTTGAAGGCTTTCCTTTAGATTTTTTTCAAATATATTTTCTTTGTGGTACACAAAAATCCAACATCATTTATTTGACCCTATTCCAAAGAAGTGGTGCTAATTACAAGCCTACACGTTTCCTAGGTCAAGTACCTCCCTTTTTTTTTACTCTATGTGGAAAATTAGACATAGACCCAATAATTAACTTGCTCGAACCTGATAACCTGCCCAAACCTGAAGTAAAAATATGCAAATAGATAGAGTTTTTTTGGACCCATTAAAGGTGGGTGCACCCGTTGAAACGACAAGTCGGGTTTGGTGCAAGATTGGTTGAGTACTACTTGACTTGCATTTCAT
This sequence comes from Notholithocarpus densiflorus, assembly GCA_030021035.2. NCBI lineage: Eukaryota > Viridiplantae > Streptophyta > Magnoliopsida > Fagales > Fagaceae > Notholithocarpus > Notholithocarpus densiflorus. The sequence goes on from JARYZH020000338.1 coordinate 105,059, forward strand.
GCGAGTTCACCTTTTATTCAAATTGATTTTTTATTGCTTGTTTTGATTTTTTAACTTTGTGTAAATATGCTTCACACATTTACTTCTTGCTTCTTCTTTTTTTTCTCTATCTTTTTTGTGAGTTTTGTTATTCCCACATTTACTCTTGGGTTCTCTCTTAAATGGGTCGAGTTTTAATGGCTTCATTTTAATGAACTTTGGGCGACATAAGCTTGAAATTTTATGTATTATTTAATTTTAATATTTGAGTTTTTTTTTTTTTTGGAAAAGAATACAAAGAAAATATCAACGAGTTTTATTTTCCTTTTTTATTGCTATTTTTTGCACGTTAAAATACAGGTCATATTAGGTTGTCCTAACTCTAAAAAGACTAAGTAAGGATCATATTTTTTGCAACCTGTTTAGAACAACTGGTTTCTAAGTCAAAACCAATTGGGTCAAACTCAAACCCAATTAACCCAATCCATTTGCTAGGTCTACCTTTTATAACCCGCACATTTTGGCGAATTAGCTCTCTTGTGTTCTCTTACTTCTAATTAAAAAGAGGTTCAAAATTGGTTCCATGGGACAATGTTAGTTAAAAGTTTTATAACTCAGTAGTATTGTTTGATCTTCTTTAATTGAAGAACCAATGTTTTAAATCTCCTTTACTCTCACCTAGGGGTGTTTGCGGTGCAGTTTTGTGCGATGTTGGGCCATTTTATGCACTGCACTTTAATTTGCTGTGTAGTTTGGCCAAATCCGTACCGTATCATACCTTAATTTTGCAGTCACATATACAGTGCGGTTTGGTTCAGTGTAGTGTACAAGGTGAGGTTTGGTCGATTTTGGGATGTTATATTTTTCAAGATGTCATGGCCAATTTCTAATTTATTATTAATAATCATGACAATATGATAGTAAGTTTTTTTTTTTTTTTGAAAAATATAACATGTGTAAAAAAAAAGTAACACAAATATATACAAGACAAAAAAAAAAAAAAAAAAAAAAAAATCCATGACAAATTGAAAGTAAACTAAAAGTACCACAAATATTTAGTGTATAGAAAAAAAAAATAATAATATATATATATATATTAAACTTTTGATTTTGTGAGAGTGAGTGTGAGATGAAGAAGTGAATGGTGTTTTGAACTTTTGATTTTGTATTTAACCAAAATGTAGTCGTTTTAACATGAAATTGAAATGCACTAATACTAGGCTGACCACTTACTTCATATATTATTAAATTATTAATATATTTAATATAAAATAGATAAATATATATGGGTGCGGTGCGGTTTTGTGCGGTTTTCTTATCACAAAACCGCACTTAGCACCACACAATGCGGTGCGGTTCATTACCAACTGCAGTGTAGTGCAGTTACTTCATTTTGCGGGCAATTTTGGTCGGTTTGAATGCAATTGTACGGTTTGAGCGGTTTAGTGAACACCCCTACCACCATCTCACATGAAGCAACGGATTTTTTTATTAAAAGAAAAATGACATGGGCCCCACATACCAAAAATAGGCACCCTTTCATATAAAATCAGTTTTCTTTTAATGCTCACGGGGTATGGGGACAAAGCAATCTATTTTAGTCCTGGTTTAAACAAATTCTAGATTCGGTCTTTAACAGTTTTCAACAAAAATCAATGTCACTTTAAAATACGTTTGTGTTCAACACGTGTTCATGTCGGACGCATCAAGGACACTTTAATGTGTTTGTCGTATTTGTGACCTATGGTCCGTTTGGTAAGAGATTTATAGTATTGTTGTTTAAGTGTTGTAGAAATATGTGTAGGTAAAAAAGTGTTGTGAAAATACGTGTTATGACATTTAAACACTGAAAACTGTTGTTTAAACAATAGTACCAAACGGGCTTCTAATTTTTCAAGAATTACATATGATCATTTTGTTGTGTCTCGTGTTGTGTTGTATCTGTGTACATGCTTCTTTAAGTTTTTAATATCAACCATGGAGAATTTTTAAAGGATTCATCGAAGGTTAAAAATTTTTGCTATCAAAAGAGGAACAAAATCTTCATCAATGAGAAACAAAAGTTCCATGGTTTGATTGCCGGATGATGACTGGAGGTACAATTTTTTTTTTTTTTTTTTAGTTTGTGAGATAAAGGTTCAAAAATTTTATATACTCTAAATTCCTATCTTTCAAGAATATTGATTTTTGCGGCTCTAGTCCTAGCATAATCTGTTCTAATACAACATGTGTAAGGTTCAACAAAAACATTTTTGTGACTAGAGCACAATTAATTATAAGAAAAATAACATTTTATTTACGTACCTTTGACACCTTGAGAATATCTATATATTTGCACATGCACATTCAGCATACAATAGAGGCAAGTTCCTTTCTTGGCTTTTCCTTCAAGATGACTCTGGGTGAGTTTAGCTATGGTTTTACCCAACATTAAGAGTTTATATTGATCATCAATCCAATAAAAACAATATTTTGCCAATGCCCAATTACTAATATGACCATAACATATTAATGATCTCTCATATGTACGTGCACATGTGTGTAAAATATATAACTTATTAATTTTTCTAATATTAGGGTTAGTCATAACTCATCAATATAATAGATAAAAAGTTATCAATAACTTTGTTTAAATGTACATAAAAGAAATTTATTTGGAGAATCATTGTTGATATATCTTTATTCTCACTTGTGACAATAATTTTATTTATTTATTTTTTAAAAGAGTTGAATGTTGGTCACACGTAAAAAAAGGTTTCCCTCAATATAGGTGCATGTAAAATTCTTTTCTAAAGACTTAAACTCCGGTCATTTCTTTTACCTCACAAGAATTTTGTACTGGGTAGTAAATAAATAGGTTCTTTCAAATTTATCAAAAAGGTTAAATGGGGTCCAACTCTCACAACATTTCTTAATTGACCAAAATTGGTTCTTCCCACACCTCCGCACGTTTTAAGACTTGTTCAACCGTTTTAATCACTGGTAAGATAGCTACTCTTCTTTAATTCTTACAAGCTGACTCAAGTCTTGCATATAAAATCAATTTTCTTTTTATGCTCATAAATAAACGACAAAACAGTATATTCAATCATGGTTTTAATTTTTAAACAATTTCACATACTAACTTAACAGTTTTCAATGGCAGTCATCGAGGCACAAAAGCTTGACCAAAGAGAAACAAAAGTTCCATGGTTGGGTTGCTGGTCGAGATGCGATTTATGGAGAGATAAGGGTTCACAATTGTTATATATATATATATATATATATATAAATATATATATATATATATATTTATATAAAAGACTGAGCACAAGTTCAATAAAAACAAGAATGTTCCATCAAACCTCAAATCTTTAATTCGGTGACAAAAAATTTTATTAGTTAAGCTAGTTCGACAAAAAAAAGACTTTTCCAAACCATTGATAACTATTATATCTAATAGCGAGTAAAATATTGTTGCCACATCATTAAAATATAGTTTTTGGAAATGGTGAATGTCAAAGTGTGGGGAATTACTCAGTTGTAAAACCTGGTGAAATTATTGTTTTACACGGACGAAAAAAATTAATTTTTAAATGTTTATTAGCTTCATTTGAAATTAACTCAAAATTATTTTTTGTGTTTGGTGGTATTGAAAATTGATAATATTTTTTATAATGCCAAACAGTTATATGACTATACTATACTATAGGCCAAATACATAATCAACCTTAAAATTGAAGGAAAAATTTAAAGAAAAAAGAAAAGAAAAGAAAAGAATGGTCATAAGTTCATTAGAACAAAATTCATTATTTTTCTCATTAAGACATTGTTGAAAATCATAAACCACAAATGGTATCTGAAACCTTAATTAGCTGCATAATAACAAAGTCTACGTACAGCGAGTTTGTGGTTTTTGTCCCTATATGCATGCATGCTGCAAGCACGTTCGAAGGTAGTGATAAAGACACAAGTGGATAACAACATAAATGTCTTAAGCTCAGGTCCGGTTATATATTTACCCAGATGTAGCTGTGGTTTCTTTAGGTCCTCTTCACTAAAAAAGACAAAAAAAGTTTTCGCTTAATTAGCTATCTTAATCAATATTCTTATCCGTATCAACATCAATCTAGACTTTATAGTAAAAGTTTTGTGGCCTTTTTGTGGCCTTTGTATGGAAAAGTTTCGTGGCCTTTTTGATATACTCCTTTCAGCCAAACTTTCCAGTAAAATGTCCCATGTCTGAAACTATTTAGGGATATGTACATGTTTTAAACTCGATTTTCTAAAAATCGAGTTTCAATGAAAAACTTGATTTGGCGAAAATCGAGTTGTTTGAAAAAATTTACATGAAACTCGAGTTGTTTGAAAAAAAAGCATGGAACTCGAGTTCCATGCAGATTTTTTCAAACAACTCGAGTTTGATGCAAATTTTTTCAAACAACTCGATTTTTGCCAAATTGAGTTTTTCATTGAAACTCGATTTTCTAAAAATCGAGTTTCAAAACAGGAGCATATCCTTAAATAGTTTCAAACAATAAGCATTTTATTGGAAAATTTGGTTGAAAGGGGTAAAACCCAATTTTGGCCAAGGTTTCTTATCCTTCAGCTATGCAAAAATAGATAAAACAACACAAACCTCTCTTTTTTTGTTAATAACGACATAAACCTCTCAATCAAGGTGATGGTATGAACAGTATTCATGCCCAGAGAATGTAGTTGGAGCTTGATGGTTCCACCTTAAAAAAAAAAAAAAAAACATCTAAAACAATGAAATCCATCACCCCACATAATTTTGAAGTGAAGCCTGGTGTTGAGGTTTAGGAACTTCCATATTTAAAACCTCCCTCATGTGCCAAAAGGAAAGGAGTTACACAAACTGTGCGCAAAAACATTGAAGAACAAATGCATATCCCCCAAGGTACCTTCAAATGTGCCAATAGCCAAAGCTAAAATAGAGTCCAACCAAAAGAACAAAGTGCATAATATCCAAGCTAGTTATCTTCAAATGTGCCAATAAGCATAGTATTTATCAGAAGTACAATCCATATTGATCAACTCCAAGTAGTGATGGAACTTGATCTCAGGTGATTACCTTTATAAGCAAGTTGGCAATCATAAATTTTTTGAAGAATATCTCCTTCATCAACAAAATATTATCTCCTTCATCTTCTTCCAATATTTATCTGATTTCTTTAGGTTTGTCATTTAGTCCAACTTTTATTGGATTAAGAAATTTATAACTTCACATTAGCACATGTCGAAGTTGTTCGTTCCATCAATTTTTTTAATCTCAAGTTTTTACATTAAAGACTATACAAGTCCTAATTACCAAAATTTTTATAAAGGACTTACTTATCTTTCTTTATAATGATTATATTCATGAACCACTTAGCAATAAATCTACAAAGAAAACAAATCCAAATGCCTAAGTAGCAAACTTTGGTTTTGAAATAAGTTTGTTGAGTGAACAACCCTCCAAAGGCACCCCCAAACAAGATTGATTATAACAGCTATTATGGATGTGAGAAAGTTCTAACAAACAAGCAGCAGGAATAAATAAAATAAAATAAAATAAAAAAACTAAAAACTAAAAAAAGAAAAGACCACAACATTTTTTAAATAAAAAAAAAACTAAAAAGAACAATAGTCACAATCACACAGAGAAGAGAAGAAAACAAAGCTTACGAGGTCTAATAATAACCTATAAGCATAAGTAGCCGTTGATAAATTCATTATATCACAAATAGATTACAAAGTGTTTATATTCTCACTAATAACAAATCTCTCTAATTATCTCTTCAAAGTCTCTCCCTAAGGGAGGACTCTTTGACTAAAACCACAAAACCTTTCTATTTATATGATGCGGGGTGCAGAAGCGTCAAGAAACAGAACACGTCTATTTCTAAAAAATAAGAAACAAAACACATTTACTTCTAAAAATAACCTCGAATCTACAAGAGTTCCTTAAATCCACAAAGAAAAAGAGTTTTGGAATTATAAGATTTCAATATCTATTTCTTGGCAAACAATAACTAATTAATGACTTACTTATTTGTCAACTAATAGACTATCTTTTATACCAAGGAATTAAGCATCAAATAAAAAAAATGAGTCAAATCTCCAAACTTGATTCAAATTCTATCAAATAATCTTATTTATTTTATTATGAGTTTCACCTAATCCCAAACGGAAGAGTTATAAGTTAGGCCAAACTCAACAATACATCTGAGATTCTGAATTGAATGAAACTTCCAAGTAACTTAATAAACTGAATTTTAAAAGGACTAATACAACATGACAGATTAAATAAAGACTAACGCAGCTACAAAAGCTTCCAACACCGTAACTGAAAACACTACATTACACCACACTGCTACTCGATTACTAAATTACTAATCGCTAGAAGACATTCTTATATAGAATGACTAATACAACACTATAATGAACAGCACAAACCACGAAAGCGGAAAGACTAATTAACCCACTTTCCAATACATAGCTTTTGAGATGCATATATGGGCTTAAGAATATTCATCTTCATCATCATCATCGAGAATCGCCTTGCCCACCTCAGTGACCGCATCCATTAGCCCCGAGCCTAACCCTTTCCCCAACCCCTCAAAAAATTGACCTGCGAAGCCATTAGCACCTCTTTTAGGCCTCTGCTTCACATTCGGATCGGTAGGAGGGTGATCCACAGTCCTTCCGAACTTATAAGAGAAAGCTAGTGCTCCTTGTGCCTCACCGATCGAGGTCACAATGCTTTTACTCATATGTTTTTCATCTTCTGCTGCATCATCATCATCATCACCAAAGCATTTCAGCAGTTCTGAGATGAGCACGCGGACTACATCAATATCTTTGTCCCTTATACCGTGACTTGAGCTTAACAACCAAATCAAGATGGTTCTCCTGAGCTATAGCAAGGTTGATGGTGAACTTAACGTTGAAGTTCCATGTAGGGTTTGAACCACCTTCTGAGTCAACCGATGTTTTTCTCTCAAAGGAATGGAGGATATTGTTGTGGTCGCGAATAAAAACTACGGCATAAGGTTTCATTTTTTTGACATGATTTACGTACTTCAATCCCTGAGCGGACTGAATTACAAGCTCTAAAGGACTGTAACTCATGTTGTGTGGACTTTAATTGGAGAGACGAGTATGGATGTGAGTGAATGTATACGCTGGTTTGCTATTATGTTAGGCTTGGCAATGTGAGGTGGCTTATAGCATCACTCATAATCTACTTATAAGTGCACGAAGACAGAGATAAGGTTGGAAAATTCCTGGTTAAGGTATCCCAAGTGAACCATTCAAAGATGATTTTTATAATTAATTAATATTTTTGTAGATGACAGACTTATTCAGGAAGACTTTAAATATTAAAATCTTTCTTAGATGGCATACTTAGTCAAGAAAACTTTATAATTAGGAAAAAGTTTAGGAATTCATTAACGAATGATTTCAAAAATGTTTTTAAAGGAAAAGAAAAAAAAAATTAATTTTTTTTTTATTTTCAATAAAAGTAATATAAATTTTTTTCTAAAATAGTTCATTAAAATAATGTTCTAAAGGCATCTATTAAAAAACTTTTGTAAAAGCCCGCCACAATTGAAATTGACTGGCCATGTTTCATTGTTTCATTCAAATTTCTCTCCCCTACCTCATCGTCATCACAAAACCCCTATCACTTTTATTGTTAGCTTCTTTTACTTCACCTTTTCAATTCGCATTATTTTCCAATATTTTACCTTCTAGCCACCTTTCAAAAGACCTCATCAATTAATGCAAGTCTTCTCATAGTCTCACACTAACTCTCTTCAATCTCTCTACTCTTCCATTCTTTATTTTTTATTTTCCGTTTTCATTTCTATTTACTTCAATTTATATTTATTTATTTTATAGTTGATGATTTTTTTTTTTTTTTTGCCTTTTATTTATTAAGTCCTCGTCATCACTAAAAAAGAAAAGAAAAAAATAGACGCTACAAATTATCCGTATCAACATCAATCTAGACTTCAGGTAAAGTTTTGTGGCCTTTTTGATAGCAAATCACTAACTAATCTTCCACTAAGGTTTCTTATTATCCTTCAACTATGCAAAAATAGACGCTACAAATAAAACAAGGAAGTAAAATGTTTTAAGAAAGGGTAGAGTCTATTACACACATTTTAGTATACATATATATAGTACATGCAAAATACAATTTACAAAGGAACTTGTGACTTTAAATTGCGACTTTGAAAAATGTGACTAATTAACGTTGGGAGTTCCCTTGTAAAATACCACTGTGATTGCTATATGTATACTCAGGGACGGACCCACTAAGGGGCGGGGGGCCATTGCCCCCACCCCCCCACAAAAAAAAAAAAAAAAAAAAAAAAAAAAAAAAAAAACCATTTCTTTGAAAAAATTTAGTATATTGAAAGACTCATATTTTAGAGTTTATAGTTGGCCCCCCTCAAATTTTTGGATTGGTCCAAATAGTCCAAAAGAAACTAATCACCTAACTCTTTCTTTGGGCTCGTGGCCCCTCTATAGTCTAAATACAACACAACAAAAAATCCACAAATCACCAATATCATAATTCAATAATTCATAACAAAAAAAATCTCATAGAAAAAAAAATTCCCTTACGGGGGTGACAATAATTTATATGACTTTTTAATTAATTTATAAATTATGGGAAAGTCAATTACAATATTTAAATTTTTTTCAAAAGATAAAATGCAAAATTCTTTTAGAAGCCAATATTAATGATGTAGCATTGCCAACTCTTAATATTAATATCCCAATTTTTTAAAATCCTCAAACAAAGTTTTGAAAACTTCATTAGTGTGATTTTTAGTTGCATCCAAAAGTATGGGTTTATCATATTGGTGAGTTGGTCAATGTGATAAAATCAACATTTTTATTCCAATTACCCAAAATCTGGAGATCCGAAGTCCCCTTCTTTTTTTATTCTTCTTCTTTGAAAAGGTTAGAATATCATATTGTAACTTTTAACTTTTTTGGTTCATATTATTTCCTTCTTGACTTAAATATTTATGGTAATAAAATGCAATTGTTTTGCCTACTATGATTTTTTTTTTTTAATAAACCATGTCACTTGAAATTTTTTTGGTTCATGCTTTGGCCCTCCCCAGGTTCAAATCCTAGTTCCGTCCCTGTGTATACTTAGCTGTGCATTAGTCATTCCCTTCTAAGAATGACTGCTATCACAACACGAAATTAAATAGCAAATCAACCACCACATAACAAAGGACAATCCACTTTCCAATATATATTCCCTTCAGATCCCAAACTTATTGATGCTTCAGTTTGCTTCTTCATCATTAGCATCATCATACGAGTAATCAGCACAGGAGTCAACACCAGACGGGTCAACACCAATCATCAAGAAATGTTTTTTTGGTTAATTCAATTAGTAAAATCTCTTTATATCGAATAAATGATCTCGATAAGAATTTTATGATCATAAAAAAGAAATCTATTAATGTCTTAATCATCTAATGGTATGGACTATGGATCAATTATCATAAAATAGATGATATAAATTTCAAATCATATAACATCTATGAAAAGAAAAGAAAAAAACCAATTTAGTGAAAATGTCACTTCACTTCAACAAAAAAAATAAAAAGTGAAAATATCACTAGATCGTATTATAATTAATCAATTACATTATATGTTGATATTTACAAATAATAAAAATATACGCATATTTTTCTTTATTTTCTTTTCTAAATGGATCCCATTATCATTGACTTTAAAAATGAACTCTTATACTAATTGCTACAAGTTCCAAGTATGTTATCTTGCAAAATTTTATTTGCATCCTTCCTTATTGCTTATTACGCACTTCTTTACAGTCCTTACACCAAATTATCTACAACATAATCATCAACGTTAGCATCAATATTCAATATTGCTATCCAATTTATAAATGTCTATCTTAAGATTGGCCCAGAGTCAGTAAAAAGTAAAAAAAAAATCACTTATTTATAAGAGTAATACTACAACTACAAACTATTTTATAATATTTATATAATGACACGAATGACTAATACTCAAGGTGGTTCACCTAATCTTTTATGGTTCCCAATTCTGCAGTCAATATTTGTCGGCGGTTATCTAATGAGGGTTTTAATCAAGCACTAATACGTTGTTATTATAATAAATTTGAATTCTGAATTTTTTTAATAAATGCTCTAAGGGAATTTGTTTATAATATACTTTTTAAAAAAATTATGGGAAAAGAAAAAACAACTAAATTTTTTTACAATTTCTTATATTTCCTTTAAAAAATTGTATCAAAACTTTCATAAAATAATTTATTAACAAATTAATACAATTTTTTTATTTACAAAAAAAAAAAAAAAAAGGAGGTTCGCATGTGTAATCATTGCCCTACATCCCATGGTACATTGTTATTTGGACTTTTTGGTAAGCCTAATTGGCACCATTAGTGCATAGCAAGGCATGCCACTACTCATCCTCATTACTACGATTTTTGCATATTATGAAGTATGATTCAATACTAGTACTTGAACACACGACCTCTTAACACTTGGTTTGAAATGGTGGGTCTTTTCAATTTTAAGAGCTTCCTATCGTAATCCTACACTCGCTAAGGTTATCAACAAATATCCTAAAACCATGATTTGATTATTATTATTAGTATAGAATCAGGATAATAAGGAGAAAGTCACCTTCCAAGTAAGGAATCAGGATAACCATGAGCACACTCGAGAAATTATTGTTTTACTTTTATTATTTAAATTTTAACATCATGGAGTAGCTTATTATGATTAGGACTATAAGTTGTTTCCTAAAAGGGTTGCGGTAAACGTCAACCAATTTGATTTGAGCTAGGCCTTTCTTGTATTCTATATGGTGGACAAGTCAAAATTTGATATTATTATATTATCATTATCATCATCTTGTGGCCATCGTTATCAGATCATAGGTTTTTGGTATCTCTCTTGCTTCAATAATTTTGATTGATTTTTTTATATTTTTTATTTTACGCATGATTAAACTCATTGATTTTAGCCTAAACTGTCCGAAAGGACGTGGAAGCAAATTGAATAACATTTTTTTTTCTTTGAGAAGCAAGTTCAATAACATTTAAAATGAGCTCATTGTGTAGATTTGGAAATATATATTCTGATTTTTTTTTTTTTTTTTTGATAAGAGTGTCCCCTGTTTGGCTGTTTCGGTGGCTTTAATAGATACAACAAAATGTAAAATCTTTTTCACCACATCGTGATGACATTGGCGAGGATGTCATGTTAAGAATGATATTATTTGCCAGTTTGTCAATGTGGTTTAGTGGTAAGCAGATTATTTTTTCCAATACATAATCATGGCTTTATAACTACCTATGATTGTTACGTACTTACGCTTCCACAATTTCTAATGAGTTTCACCACGACTATGTAATCAACTAAGGCATTTGTTAGTGCTTAGCGATACCTTATCTTTCTATTATTATTATTATTTTTTATTTTTTATTTAGAAAAATTTTTAAATTTTTTTTAATAAATATGCATGGATTTGAATCTATGACTAGGGTTGTCCTAGCAACCTGTGGAACCAACCCACCTGTCCCAGCGGATCAGATTTGATGACACTGTTGGTGGCAGGTCCTCGCCCTTAGGAATTGATTTCGATGGGTTGGTTGGCTACTTGTTGCATGAAAACTTGATTCCAACAGATCTGACCAATCTCCACCATCACAAGTCGTGCGTTGTTCTCCCCCGATATGTGTGTTTCTTTGCCAGTATTAGGTTTTCTCCGATTAGATTTGGTCCAGATTTGATGAGATCTCATTGAGACCCCAACGAATCTAACAATACCTCATTGAGAATCTTGAGATCTCAATAGATCCGCAAGATTTTAGCCAAATCTACTCTCCCTGCCGTTAACCGACTTCGACCGACACCCGAAAGACCTATTTCATGCAAATTGTGGCTTCTTCCTGGTCAGCAATGGGTGCCGTTCTGGGGACTCGAAGTGATCGAGTCAAGTTTGGGTTGGGCACAAACTTGACCTGTGGACAACCATATCTATAACTTTTGTTCTATGATGATTGTTCATCAAGCCAAGATACTACTTTGTTTTTTGTGTAGTTGAGATTTGAACTAATATCTCTTATTTGAAAATAAAAAACTTTATTAATTGAACTAATTGAAATCTACATCTTATCTTATGTCTCTTTTGTACCCCACATCACAGGCAGGTGCATAAAAGCATAACACACACATATGTTTCTTCTTACTCTACCACAACTATTTATGCTGATCTTAGCATCAATCAATTAAATTTTTGGGTAAATCATATAAATATATATATATATATATATTTATCTATGAATGTAATTTCAATCTGATCCTTTTAATTTAAAATGTCTGTAATTGGTCCCCTGAATTTAGAGAATGGAAAAATCTCCATCTATTTTCTATTTACACTACTAAACATTGGTAGAAAATTACTTAAAATTTTCTCCATATTTTAAGATAGAAACCTTTTTTCCCCCTATTTTAGCTAACCACTTTTCTTTTCACCCACATTTGATTCCTTATTCTAAACCCTATTTTATTTAAATATTATTTATTCATTCATTTTTAAGTATTCCCCTCACTTTTCAAAACACCTACTTTAGTTTATCACAGTTACAAAGGCACAAAAATTATAAACAAATGTTTAGGGAATGAATAATGTTCCCTAAAGATAAGGAAAAAATGTTGCTAAAACCCATCTTAGGAGGGAAATGGGTAAGCTTATGTATGTAGATTTTGGGTTTTTTTTTGGTTAATTATGTTCATCCCTTACACTATTTTAGGTAATCTGCTACTAGTGCTCTAAACGGATGCTAAGATGCCTCATGTTTTAGGGATCAAATCAATCAAACAACATAAGAGAAAATTATCCTGTGCTCTTTGAAAGAAATGCTCTCCCTCCTCTCACTCCAATGGTAGTTCTCATTATAAATTTAATTAACAAAAAACACTTTTATGTAATGGAAAAATTGTTGATCTTAGAGTACTGAATAATTGCTCTTATATATTTAAAAACACAATTAAGGGAACAAAATCAAATAAATCAAATGTTTGAGAGACCAAAATCAAACTAACTCCTAAGATGAAAGGACGAAATTGTTCTCATTTTGAAATTTCATGTATCAAATCATTTTTTTTTTAATTTAAATTTAAATGACCAAAATTAAACCTATCCCAAACTTTTAGAATCACGGGTATAATTTACCCATTATCTCTTTAATCTTTATGATGGTAAGCTTTTTACGCTCTCATATACCTCTTTTTTCTTTTCTTTTTCTTTTGGCCAAAACTTTTTTTTGGGGGGGGGGGGGGGGGGGGCTGTTTCTATTTTCAATTGAAAATTGACAATTTGACATAACTAGTTTGAATCCTAATCACTCCCACTAGACCCAGTTTTTCACCTGGTTCCTAGCTCTCATTTGAACTTACACAATTTATCCTTGAAGTTATATTTTGTTTGCATAAGCAGTCTTTCCGTCTATATTTTCTGTTTAGTATCATATAAGCTTGATATACGTGTTTAGTTCGTTCAATAAAATAATATCACGTCATTTTTCATTATGCTACATCATTTTCATTATTCCACATGATATCATTTTATTGGACGGATTAAATATATATAAAAGATTATAGAGACCTTAAATATCATTGTCCTAAACCCTATTGAGTATACAAATGTTGTCTAATGCCTAGGTAGCAAACTTTGGTTTTGATATAAGTTTGTTGTACGGAAAATTCTCAAGAAGCACTCCCACAAAAGATTGATTGTAAAAACTTTATGGGTGTACGAAAGATCTAACAAAAAATAATAAAAGACTAACACAACACAAGATAATTGATGGATTAAATAAAGATTCACGCAGCTACAAAAGCTGTCAACGTTACACCGGCAATACACTGCAACTCGATTACTAATAGTTAGAAGACATTCTTAGAATGACTAATAAAACACTAAATTGAACAACACAAACCACCAAAGCAGAAAGACTAATTAACGCACTTTCCAATACATATCCTTTCAGGTGCATTATCACCTAGATATCATATAACCCTTTAGATTCCTATAATTCCTTGACCTGTTGATCACACCCAGTTTCAAGAATATTCATCTTCATTATCATCATCAGGCGTGTCATCATCATAGAAAAACACCGTGCCCAACACACCCATTAGCCCCGAGCTTAACCCTTCTCCCAACCCCTCAACAAATGGACGTGCGAAGCCATTAACACCTCTTTTAGGCCTCTGCTTCACATTCGGATCAGTAGGTGGGTGCTCCACAGTCCTCCCGAACTTATAAGAAAAAGCCAGTGTGCCTTGTGCCTCACCATCTGAGGTCACAATGCTTTTACTCATATGTTTTTCATTTTCTGCAGCATCATGATCATCACCAAAGCCTTCCAGCAGTTCCGAAATGAGCACACGGACTTCACCGATATCTTTGTCCCTTAAACCGTGAGTTTTCCGACGCGACTTGAGCTTAACTAAGGACAGAGCCAGAACTTGGAGTTAGGAGGGGCAGAAGTATAAACAAAAAAAAAAAAAATTTAAAACTCCAAATAAACATTCATTTAATAAACCATCAACAAAGAAAAATACACAAAATTATTATTTTTTAAGATATTATAATGCAATTATTTATGAAAATGGAACTCGTCGTCTTTTTAATCTTCGAAATCATCTATGATTGAATCCGTACTAATTGTCGAAGTAATGTCCCTTTCAATGAATAACATCATAGCGTCTGACAAAAACTCATTTTTCTTTTTGTTGCGAAGGTCAGTTTTGATGACATTCATAACTGAAAATGCTCGCTCTGTAGTTGCAGTAGAAACAGGAAGAGTAAGCACAAGCTTGACCATTTTATAAATAAGTGGATAGTATTCTAATTTTCTAGTTCTCACCATCCATTGGCACAATTCAGAAATATTTTTCAAATTCTTGAACCCTGAATGCTGAACTACATCATACTTATAAAGATCAAGCTCCTTTTTCAAATCATTCTTTTCGTCATCTGTGAAGTCTATTGGATAAAAATTATCTACCAATGAACAAATATCACTGACTCGAAAAGATTCATATGCCTCTCGAGAGTCTAGAGCTGACCTAAGCGTAAGTAACTCCATGGCATGCTCACTAAACCGATGATTTAGTTCCTGTAATTGAGAATCTATTCCTGCATTAAAAATATCTACTTTATAATAATGCTCATTTCTAAAGTCCTCTTGTTGATGACGAGATCGACCAAATCTTGCAACATAACGAGCATTCATATCAGGGACATCTCTACCACGTTCCTTACAAAATGATATCACAGTAGCTAGTAAGTCATCCCATTTCTCATCTCTAAATTGTTGAATAAGTTTTTTAGTGGATGAAACTAAATGCGTAGCATTTAAAATGTCTTGTGATTGGTTTTGCAAAGCTTGACAAAGTTTATCAATGATCCCCATAGTTTCATTAACAAAATGCAAGATGAAGACAAATTCAAATGAAATTCATACCTCATAAGCGGACTTTGCTTCTACTTTTTGTGAAGAATTTCCTTCATCCATGATTTTCAGTAGAACTTCACATGTTGGACTAAACAACTTTATCAAGTTAGAAACCGATTTATAATGCAAACCCCAACGAGTATCTCCAGGTCGCTGTAAAGTGACCATCTGGTTAAGTCCTTTCCCAATCTCAAGCTCTTCAATATCAATCAAACATGCAATGTCAGAAGCTCTAGCAATTTTTAATTGCTCAATACGTTTGCATGAAGCACGAATATTATTGATAACCAAAATCAATTTAGTGAAAAATCTATTAAGAGAGACAATTGCTTTTGATGCTCCTACTAATGCCAATTGTAAGCGATGTGCAAAACAATAAATGTAGTAAGCATATGGACAATCATTCAAAATCAAAGCTTGTAATCCATTCCACTCACCCCGCATGTTGCTTGCACCATCATATCCTTGCCCCCGAATGTTTTGGATATCTAAGCAATGATTAGAGAACAGATAATATATCTCCTTTTTAAGGGTCACTACTGCAGTGTCAACAACATGAACAATCCCATAAAATCGTTCTCGCACAAAACCATCTGTATCAACATATCTTAAAACCACAGCCATTTACTCTTTCATGGACCCATCATGAGCTTCATCAACCAATATGCAAAACTTTGCATCACCAATTTCTTCCCTAATTGCCTTCTTCACTTTGGTTGAAATAACATGTAGAATTTCTTTTTGAATCTGAGGTGATGTGTAGGTGGCATTTTTTGGAGCTTTTGCCATTATTTCAACAACATTATTATTATAGCCCACCATCAAATCTAATGTTGTAAGAAAGTTTCCCCGATTGGTTGAAGTAGAGCTTTCATCTCGACCTCTAAAAGCAATAGCTTGCAAGGCAAGATGTCGAACAACATCAATTGAAGCCTTCAATCGTACTCGATTATTTGCAATTTGTTATGAAGTGAAATTGCCCACTACTACCCTGTCTATGTGTTGAGACTGGTTCATCAAATCTTGACACGCTTTATGGGCAAATCTATGAGTGGAGTTAAGATCTTTCCCCATATGAAGACTAAAAGAACAACTTTCTCCATTTCTAACTTTCTTCCAACTCTTAAATCCATTAACTGTGAATGCATTTTGTCTGTCATGCCCAGTTGGCTTATGAAAAAGAAAGCATAATAGACAAAAAGCGGCATCTTTTTTAGGAGAATATTCAAACTATGACTTAAAGCGATCATCTTTATACCAAGAACCTTGAAAGCTTCGACCCTTCTCAGATTTTTTTAATTTTTTAAAACGAGGTTGGTATGGACGCAACTTAATGTAACGTCACCGGATCTCATCTCATTGATCAACATGATAAGTATATATTTGTTTACGCAATTCAGGATCATGTTCTAATTGCAACGAACTCATATCAACCTTTTGAAATTTTGTTTGAGAATTTTCCTCAATAGGAACATCAAGATTTTCCTCAACAGGTTCATCAGAATTTTCCTCAATTGGGACGTCGAGATTTTCCTCAATTGGGACATCAGGATATTCCTCAACATTAGTGGATGACAATGTTGCACCACTAGTATTAGCTTCTAAATCATTTGAAACTTTTCTTTTGAAAAAATCAAATATGATAATTGACTTTTTCATAATCTACAAATAAAATATAATTTGAAATTATTATGTTATTATATAGTCAATAATCTACAATCATTACACACAATAGACAAATATTATACACACAAACATTCAACAACTAACCAATAAATTTTAAAGTTACAAATAATCTCTTTAATTATTTACCCAACTTTAATGTTTTAAAAGACACTACGAGCATTCGTATCCCATTATTCTATCATATTCTATTTTATCATTTCAAAAATCTACTTTATCAATTATACCATACTATTTTACAATACTCACAGCATCCCAACTTTTATTTTACAATACAACAAATTAAAATAATATTTCTACACAGTAAAATAATATATCACAAAACTCAAATAAAAACAAAAACTCAAAACCCAAATAAAAATCACTCACCCATACGGGCCATTCCAAAAGCTTCAAAACCATTAGACACACATTCAACAAAGAACAGACACCAAACACAAACAAAATTTTCACACTCATCAACAACAAGCATTTCAGCAACCAATTCAACCCTCTATACTATTCACATTTCCAGCAAATAACGACTAGTACAAATAGAACCAAACCCCAGCCACAAACTCATGGCCATCGAAACCCAGAAACCCATAGAGAAAACAAAACCCAAAAACCTCAGCCACCGAAACCCATGGCCACGCCACCACCATCACCACGGCAACCCCCCACCTTCACCACCATGAACCCATATACCACTATTCCAATTCTTTCAAATTACACACAGCACCAATGGCCACTATTTCTAATCACCGACAAAGCGAAGAAGAACCAAAAAACCACAAATTCGACGATGGAGAAGAAGAAGAAAATGAAGACGAAGAGCTCGAAGGCTGGGACGATTGGGAAGCTGAAGACGAAGCCGCAGAAGATGGAGATGATGAAGAAGGCTCTGATTCCAATCTCCTTTGCCTGTTCTACAACTCTAGGTACAATTCCTGCGATGCGCTATTCGACCATTGCATTTCGTCGCACCATTTCAATTTTTGTGGGGTTCGAACGAAGTTGGGTTTGGATTTCTACGGTGGGTTTAAGCTCATCAATTACGTCCGGTCTCAGGTCAGTTTGTTATTTGATTTGAGCTTTTGTTTGGTTGATGTGAATTTGAGTGAAAAATGGAAGAATGTGTATGAAAAGTTGGGTCTCTGTAAACTCACGCTGAAACAGGGAGTGGGAGACGGAGAGACAGAGTGGGAGTGAGGGAGAGAGAGAATCACTAAAGGAAGAGAGAGGACTGAAAAACACAGAAAATAAGCAGAGAGAAAAAGTCAGAAGGAATAAAAAAATAATTATTTAGTTTAACAGTTGTGCTTAAAATTGCACTGCAGTACCATTATAAATTTTTTTGCAAGTCTGGATGTAGTGGGGTTTCTGGACTTTTATGCCTGAATTGAACTAACATATGGCATATACTATTTCTAATGTGAATGCTCTAACTGATACACAAAAACTTTAAAGACAAAACTTAAAAAAAATATCACAAAACATCACAGACTATTGCTAAAGACAAAACTACAAAAAAAAAAAATTACAAAACATCAATGGCAATAAGAGTTGACTGTTGCGTGTGGTGCTGTGTTTGTCAAATGACAACTTTTTCATTCATAAAAGAATATAAATTATGGGCTAAAGAGAAAGATGGGTCAAATTTTTACCTCTCTCTAACTCTTTCTCTCTAGTTTATTCTGTCTTTGGGTCTCTCCGTCCTAGGCTCCCAGCGTCCCTGGCTCCCTGCTCTTGCTTAGTTGCTCTGTGCACTCTTTTAAGTTTTCTTTACAAGTCACAACAGTGTCAAGTGTCAACATATTATTAAAAGTAAGTCATCCCAAACAAGGATTCAATATGAGATGAGAGGGATACCTTTGCTTTTGCCGTTGGTTGCTGAATTCCTCTCCTATGTGTTCAGCCGTAAGTTAGTTAGGTTTTCCTTTTTTTTTTTTTTTTTTTTTTTTTTGAATGGCTTAGAAATTCCCTTCTTTTTTCCCTTTCATTATATGTGTGAGGTAAGTTGGGTGTTTCTTACTCCTAGGCTAGATAGATATTTAATTAGAAACGGCTTTATTTTTTAATTTTTAATTTTTTTGCTTGTGTTTGTTTTGGGGTGTTGTTTGGACTTAATTTTTGTTGTTGGACTAATATTTTTTTTATAGCATTTAAAAATATCAATAATATTGTTAAGGGGCAAAGTGCAGGGACGGAGTCATGTATTGACCAAGGGGGGCTCTGGCCCCCCCCCCCGGGGGCCTGATGAGATTTTCCTTAGTATTAGTGGTATCAACAAGTGTCTTTGCCACAGCTGACTTGAGTTTTTGGTAGTGTTTGAGTGGCTTTGCAACAACTGACTTGATTAGTAATAGAAAATTAATAAATAAAAGTGGTGGTTAGACCCAAAGAGTGATTGTCTTTCACCCAAAAATAAAAATAGTGAAGTGGTGGACCACATACCTCTCTACTTTTTCTTTTTTCTTTTTTTGGTCTTATTGTCTTGGTTTTAATTAATAAGTGGTTCTAGAACCATAAATTATTTCACAACTTTTTATCACAATTTCTCAACAAAAAAAAAAAAAAAAAATTGTTACAACTTTGATATAGCAGATTATGAGTGGTTGTCTATCCATGGACTAATAATTTTTCTTCACTACTCATATATTGCTACATCATAATTGTGGCAAAAAAGTTGTGTAATACTTCCTTTTCCCTAATTTATTAGCTTGAGGTCTACTTTTTCTTTGTCAGTTTCTAATTTGGGTCTGCATTGAACACTACGAGACTATTTAATATCTTGTTTAGCTTTGTCAGTTTGTGTTGATTTTTTTTATTTTCCTATTTTCTTTTATTTAGCAAATATAAGTAGTTTTTATAGTTAAAAATAGGATTTATAATAAAATTGAAGATGATTTTTAGACAAATTTCTGTAACATTTTGTAATGATTTTTGACATTTAAAAGAATGCCAGGTTCTCTTTTAATAAATAATTATATTGCGATGTATTTAAAAATAGTTATTTTGTGTCTTTTTTGTTGTTGGCATTTTGTTAGCACTAAATGAATGTTAATTTAGATTTTTATGAGAATTTTTTTTTTTTTTTTTTACTTTGCCCCCCTTCGATTGAACTTCTGGCTCCGTTCCTGGCAAAGTGCAATTTTATTGAAACAAATTGCTAAAAATAATATATTATATATATACTAATTTTTTTTTTTTAAATCTGGGAGGGGCCACTACCCCCAGGTCCAATAATAGCTCCGTCCCTGAGCTTAACAACCAAATCAAGACAGTTCTCCTTAGCTACGACAAGGTTGATGGTGAACTTAACGTTGAAGTTCCATGTAGGGTTTGAACCACCTTCTGAGTCAACCGATTTTTTTCTCTCGAAGAAATGGAGGATATTGTTGTGGTCGCGAATGAAAACGACGGCATAAGGTTTCATTTTTTTGACATGATTTACGTACTTCAATCCCTGAGCGGACTGAATTACAAGCTCTAAAGGCTTGTAACTCATATTGGGTGGACTTTGGAGAGACGAGTATGGATGTGAGTTAATGTGTATTCTATTATGTTAGGCTTGGCAATATAAGGTGGCTTATGTAGCATCACTCTTCATCTACTTATATAGAAGCCCAAGCAAAAAGAGATAGCGTTCAAGAAGACTTTTTTTTTTTTTTTTTTTTTTTTTTTTTTTTTTTACAAAGATAGAAATTTTATTTTAATTTAATCTAAGTGTATATGTGTGTGAAGCTCTCTCCTAAAAACTTAAACCTCAGCCTTTACCCCCTACACCTTTTAAGCGCTTAGACTTGTGGAGTGACTATCGCATCAAAGGTGTGCGGTGGTCATTCAAGAAGACTTGATAATTAATATCTTTGTAGAAGACAAACTTATTCAAGAATACTTTAATAATTAAATCTTTGTAGATAGCATGGTTGAGATTTGTGGAGGAGGGTGTGCGACGGAAGAATTTAATTTAATTTATTATTATTTTTTCATTTTTAAGGAAGCCATAATAAATGTTTAAAACCATATGTTTTAAATTACAAACATATTTTCACAATATATTTTGTAATTGTCGAGTATTACTCTAACTAAAAAACAGAAAAATGGATGAATATATCTTCCATCACTTTCTCATTGTGATCATCGGAGAAAATGAGAGAGATAGGCATCAAGTGGGAGGTAAGCGACTGTTCACATTAATAGTGGGACTAAGCTGACTTCATGACCTTTATATGGCATTAGGGCCTACGTTATCCCTCACATAACCCAAAAAAAAAAAAAGATTATACGTGGGCAATGGACATACCTTTGCGGTAACTTAAAATTGAAACAAACTCGTTATCAAAAAAAACAAATTTGAAACAAACTCTATGTCATTGGACCATTGAGGATCATATAATGTCAAAAATCTTATTTAGTTTCTTACATATTACATACACTAAAAAAGTCATGATACAAATTCAAAAATTCTGTTTAGTCATGCAGCCGATAAATTTATCAAAGTTATGAATTATTCTAAACAGATAGTATGGATAATATTTAAACCTCAATTATCAATCACCAACTCAAAAACAATAATAATAAAAGGAATAAAAGGTAGTAAAGTAGAAAACCAATGAAGAAACTATACAAAGGAAAAACCATTATGATAGATCCAACCCTGTAAAAAAAAAAAGTCATTAGAAATAAGAGTTACAAAAATTTACTTACAAAACCTTTGAAATTAAAATCTCTATTATAAGTTGTAATCCTTGCAAACATCTGACTTGCCTTCCTACTGTAGTGGTTCAAGAACCGCTGGAATCCTTCTACACAAATCTCCTTTACCAAAGAATCCCGTCCACAATCCGAAACTTCGGGCAAAAATAACACCAACTCTTTGTGGTTTCAAGGAGTCAATGGTTTAGATTAAAGAAAAAACTCTCAAATTTAAAACTTCAAACAGATCTCACAAAGAGTAACACTTAAAGGAGAGGGATTTAGAATTGTTTTGTAATGACCTAAGTATATAGTCCTAGCCACATTTGCACTTATAACCCAAAAGGCTTAGTCAGGCTACAATTGAGGCTTATCGTAATCACTTACAAATTCAAGATTCACCTAATAAACACTCAATGTGGGATTCAGCACATGCCCGTACAACACACACTTGAACAATCCAATCAAATCTATACAATTTGAAGTACCACAATCTCCTACTTAAATTCTTGACTTCCACATTAGGGCCCACGTTGTGTTGTAGTGCCCTTGATCGAGTCACATAGCATTATTAGGTTTACTCTAATACCAATAGGCTAGATACATGACAGTGACTACATACTTGTAAACTTTTCACCTAACAAGCTTGCAAGGTCTACATAAAAGAGTAAAACAATCCTCAAACAATCAGTAAGTAAAATTAAATCCAATAACCGATAATTTAATTGTCAAAGTTTCCATAGCATTAATAAAAATAAAGTCCAAATTTCAAGTGGATAAAAGATTAAATACGCCCAATCTTATTTCAAAATATTCCTAAACTCCTCATGCGCACACCCCTGCCACAACACTTGTTTCCCTTAGGATTTGAAAGAGAAGGGGGGGGGGGGTGTTTGAGTTTTGCAACTCAATAAATAACCAACTCCTAATTAACTAACTAGATATAGCATATTTACAAGTAAAATAAATGAGCTTACATTGTTATATTAGAATAGAACTTAATATGCTTAGAAATGTTTTTCAGTTCAAATGGAACTTTGGCCAAATGAAATGCAAATACTTAAAATGAAATTATAATTTGCAAAGTGTTCTAGAGCAATCAAAATTGTAATTTGCAATGAGTTCAAAAACTTCAAAGAATTTCGTTGGAGTTGAAACAATAACTATATTAGATTTCATATTCTTAACAAATTTCATTATTTTATGACTGTGATCAAGCTAGATCCTAGTAATTAGACTCAGAATCACGTGAAGGCCATGATACACCACAAAAGTAACTAGTTTTTATGCTAATGTATAACCCCCATAGTTTGGGTCCAAAGTATAGTCAGTCTATACATTAATTCTTCTATAAGGTTATGTAGTCTTATGTCAGTCTATATCCAAAATCATATTTTAGACAATATTCTATTCAAATCATGTTCTTTTAAAAAATTTACACGTGTTTTATTTAGATTTGAGAAGAATATAAAATTTTTTAAATCAAGTTAAATTATTTAAATCATTGTAGATAAATAATCAAATAAAAATATTTGAAAGAAAAGACAAAGATATACTAAATTATTTTAATTAAACAAAATATAACTAGGTCAGAAAAGGTAAATTCGCACGTCTCCCAAACCTTCCCTTCTAAGATCCACGAAGACCACCTAAAACAATGAGCCAATGACCCAATTACATCAATTTTGGTGATTTTATTTACTTTCACGCTTGGTTAACTAATGTCTATCCGGCCATTACGAAAGCTCTCTAACTAGTTATATACCAAGTAATAAAGGAATTTCTATATACATAAGTTCTAGATCTGTTCAATACCAAAAGAAAAAGAATACATCTAAACTATGAAGCACGGGTGCGTTCTGGGACTTGGGTGCGAGTGCGGGTGCGGGACTCAGCAATTTTTGAAAAAGTAGGGTGCTGGTGCGGCGGGACTCGGCGATTAAAAAATTATTAAAAATATTTTTATTTATATTTTCTATATATTTTTACTATTAAAATATTTTTAAAAAACACATTACTATGCCTTGATTCACAAAACAAAGAAAAAAGAAGGCAAGAAACACATTACTATGCCTCTGAGGTGAGAATTTTGACTTTTCCGGCTAGATTCAAGGCTGATTTTGGTCTGTTTTTGCCGTTTCCGGCCTGTTTCGGCCGTATTGGTCGTTTCGGTTGCCGGCCGATACAACCCGATATGGCCGATATGGCCCGATTCTGACCGAATCAGCCTAGTTCGGTGCGAATCGAAGCTGATTCGGCGTGAATCGAGCCGCGTTGGCACGAATCGAGCCGAGTCGGAGCGAATCTGAGAAAAAAAAAAAACAAACAAACAAACTCAGACGCGACACCGACGCGCGGGCAATCGCGTCGGACTCGGGTGCGGCACCCTCCCAGCCGCGTCCATGCTTTCTAGCATCTAAAACATCTTATAATCAAAGTTAGGCCAACAGGTGACTCTAACTGCCGCTAGCAGTTTTGAAGTTGGCACGTTATTGTATGTTTGTGTGTTATCAAAAAATAGTTAGGCCAACAGGTGAAAACCTCATGGCCATGGGTGCATCATACATTCTTTATGAATTGTAACTATCAATCAAGTTCTTTATACCATGCTCCACTTCTATGTACCACGAATAAAAAAATAACACCTAGCTTCTTTAATTTTTCCTTTCACAACTAAAGTCGAGATAATCTTATAGCCTATAATTCTCGCCAAGAACCACGCAACATGTGTGGGTATGGCCATTTGCCAATGCACTTATGCACAACGAGAATCATGTCTCTCTCTCCTCTTGGAATATGCTGCTACCATACAAGGGAAGCAGGTGCAGAGCTAAGAATTTTTGTTTGAGAGCCAAGTTGCGACATTAATATATTTATTAAGACCATCCCCTCCCCTTCCCCTCCCCCCACACACATGCCACATAACGGGTTGAAAAATATAGATTCAAATATGTTTGGTGTCAAACTTTATCAAATATTTAACAGATATAAAAGCACATTTTGTGATAAAAAAATAAAATTGCAAAAAATAAAGTTATATTTCTATAACTATTAGACCAATTAATTATTTTAAGAGCATCATTAAACTAATTCAAATATTTGGAGGGCCAGCTCTTATTTTTGTACGCTAAATTTTAAAAACATTAAAATAATTATATATATTAAGGAAAATTTCAAAATTATGGGTGGCCCTAGAGGGAAGGGTATGGTGGATTACACACACTTCAAAACTGTGATAGTTCCTTTGTTTTTGGAGAGTGTGTACTATGTGCACACTAGACATTTTCCATGAGATAATTCAAATCTGGCTAAATTACAATTTAGAACATCCACAGCAGTGGAGTTATTTTTTTTAGCTATTTGACACCACAAAAAGCTACTTTATCTATTTTACCTACTCATTTTACAAAATATCCAACATCAGTGGATCTATTTTAGCTTTCAACACAATAAAATAATATAAACATCACAATAAAATAATATATCTACTACAATAAAATAATACATCCCACTACCAAAAAAAGCACCACAAACTGATCAATGGCACAATCCACAACCACTACCAACCAAGAACAACCACCCACAACCACCCAACAACAACTAGCAAGCCAAGAACAACCACCCACAACCACTGCCACAAATCCAAATTAGCCAAAAACCACCACACAAATCACCACTAACACAACCACACCACCACTGACCCATGAAGATGAAGATGAAGATCGGCGATGAAGCCATGTGGCGCTTATCTAACCGTTTCTCGATCGCGCTCACTAGAATCACTATGTGGCCAAGGAGTTGGGGATCTTTGTTTGTACTGTCCTCGACGAGAATGATCAGCAAGTCTTTGAGAGGTTCTCTGGCGACGAAGAGCAAGTCCTCGTTGAAGTGCAGCGACGCACTGTGATTGTTCATGGAGCCTCGCCTTGTTTTGAATGATTGAGCTTCGGGGGGCTAGTGACGTTGAGGTTCGAGTCGGGCCGGCGGCGGTGAGACAGAGAGGTGAGAGTTCAAAGGTGAGAGTTTGAGAGAGTTGAGAGTTCGTGAGTTTGTTGAGTATGGAGAGTTTCAGATGGGTTGGATAATAAAAGAATAGAAAAATAATAATAATAAATAAATAGTATTTTAAACGGACAATTGAATAATAATAAAAAATTTAGCTCTTAGCTACAGTGCACAGCCATATATAGCTGTGCACTGTAGCAATGAAGGTAAAAATTTTACCTTTAGCACCACTATTGCAACACTCTTTTTATATATAGTGGTACTAAAAATAACTTTTTAGCTTTTTAGCACCACTATTGTGGATGCTCTTACAGTACACAACTCTTAATAGTTTTGAATATCATTCATTCCATTCCTACTGGAACAAACAGAAAATCTCTGATCGGTATGCAAATCATAATGGTAACCCCCATGTTCCACCTTAGATGAAATTTTGACCCATTTTGGATCATTCCGAGGGTTTTGGATAGTTTCAATCAATACCATCTAAAATTAAAAATTTTGCCAGAATGTAGAGGAAATATTAAAAAAGAAAAAAGAAATAGATGAAGCAATTAGATACAATTTGACACCCATTAATATAGCAGATTGTTAATGGTGGTAAGTAAAAAATAAAATGTTAATAATGATTGAAGTGGTAAAAGTTTCTCAATTCAACATTTGTGAAAAAAAAAATCAATTTTATTATGTGTACGTCGCTTTACTATTGAGTTAGGGGAGGATGAGCAGACAAAAGGAAATCAATTGATTTCTCTCACGTGAGTGGGTTTGGGAAATGAGAAAAAAAGTTGTTAGTGAACCTTCATGGAAGATTCCTTATGTAGAATTACCCAAAATGTTATTTTTATTTACGGAAGAACTATAAGCAATTGTTTTTAATAATAATATGCACACTTTATTTGAGATCTTAAAAAATTGTATATATTAATATATTATTTTTCATATAATAGTAATTAATATATATATATATATGTGTGTGCGCGCGGGGATAACCTTGAATGGTATTGAAATATTTTATTTCAAATTCAATAGACAAACTCGAATAAGGTATATTAGAACTAGTAGTTTCTACTTTCTAGTACCGAAGGAGAAAAAATTGTAAGAACTTAATGATGAAATATTCAATTAAGCAGAACCTTAAACAACCATGAATGCCATATTGTACAAGGGGTCGAAAATTCATAGCAAAATGATAAAAAGAGTACCAAAACAAAACAAATATGCAGTGCATTTCCATACAAAACATTGTGTCCAACAATTCTTAGAGTAAAGTTGCATACTTTTATGCTGAGCCACTTTTTACTATGCCCCTAAAAATGTTCAAAAAGACATTATAGCTGGTTAAAAGATAGGACCTAAAAAAGATAGGACCTAAAGAATATTTTGTATTGCATTATTGACTGGCCCCACATGTGTCACTGCTTTTCTCCCCCAAAACATCATCATCATCACAAGCCTACCATTTTTATAAGTTTTTTTTTTTTTTTTTTTGGTATAACCATTTTTATAAGTTTAGTACTATTATTAGCTTCCTTCACTTCATCTTTTCAATTTACATTTTTTTAATATTCTACTTTCTAGCCACCTTCCAAAATGCCTCGTCTTTCCATGCAACAAGTCTTTCTCAAAGTTTCCCACTAAGCTCTATTCAACAAAGTAATGATACATATCGTAACAAAATTTACAATTTTGTTATAACTTATTTATGTAGTAAATTATAAATAGTGAAGTTATAAACTTACTACTTTTATTTTAGCATTTACAACTTATCACATAAACAGGTCGTAAGTTTTATTCATATACTAGCATTTTTGCTCTTCAATCTCTCTATTCTTCCTTCTCTTCTTTCTTTCTTTTTTCATTTCTATTTTACTCCACTTTCTATTTGTTAATTTATTTTATGGTTGGTGATTTTTTTTTTACTTTTATTTATTACCCCAATTAATAGTCTATGCAGTACATTTCCATACAAAACACGTGGGAGGGGGAGCGGCGGAAAAGTCCCAAAAAAAAACATTATCGCTAGGCCAAAAAAATAGGCCTTAAAGTACTTTTGTAAAAGCTGGCTCCCAAATGAAAGTGATTGCCACCATGTGTCTCCTCCCGGCCCCAAGACATCATCATAACAAAACTCTACCACTTATATAGTTTGCATTATTTTCCAATATTCTACTTTCTAGCCACCTGCCAAAAGACCTTTTGAGTCAATGCAAATGCAAGTCTTCTCATAGTCGTCTCATAGTCGTCTCACACTAAGGCTTGTTTGATTTGAGAAAAAAGTGGTATATTCTCTATTCATTTTCAGCTTTTTGTGAGATCCGCTCCTTAAAAATTTGTTTAGTTTTGTATTTGTATTCAGTTTTTATTTTTAGTATTAAAAAATAGATTTGAATACAAAAATTAAATACAATTTTTTAGTATTTTTATTTTCTTAAAAATATATATAGTGGCATTTTTGTAAAAAAAAACAAATCTATAGATCCCATTAACACTGAAAAACACTCCATTTCTCAATTGTGTTGAATTTTTAATTGAAAAATATAAAGTGAAAAAAATAAAAATCTAGACTAAAAAATAATGCCAAATATAAAATGAGTTGAGTAGAGAAAATGAATACAAGATTTAAGAAACAAAAAATGAGTTCAGAAAATGAAAAGAGAAAATGAATTCACTCCATTGATAACCAAACAGGGCCTAACTCTCTTCAATCTCTCTACTCTTTTATTTATTTTTTTTTCATTTTTATTTCTATTTTAGTATTTTACTTCATTTTCTATTTATTTATTTTATGGTTGATGATTTTTTTTTTTTTTTTTGCCTTTTACTTATTAAACCTTTTTTTTTTTTTTTTGAGGAACATTAAACCAATTGACAGTCTATATTTTATTACAAAATATATTTTCATAGTGCAATATATGGTACCACTAATTTTATATGAAAAATCTCACACACATGTCAAAACTAACAAATTTGTATTTATGTCTGAAAATTGATGTTTGAAAATTTATTAGTACAATAACGAGTGGGTCAAACATATGCATATCATTTGGTCTTATCCCGGAAAAATTTCTTGCTCCACCCTATATGCACATAAAAAATATAAGGAATATCGCTCTGTTTGTTTCGGTATTAACATTTTCTGAAAAATGATTCATTTTTCAAAGAGTATTTTCTGAAAAATTATCTTATTTTCGGGTGTTTGGTAACAACCTTGAAAATGAGCTTGAGAATGTTTTCTGATATTTGGTATTCATAGTTTGTATAACATTTCTTGTATAATTTAAAACATGTATAATATGTGTATTGTGTAAACCCACCTAATGTAATCAATATAAATAAATAATAATAATAAAAACCAAGAATAAATTTGGTTTTCAAACTAAAATTTTGACAACGGATACAATCAAAATTAGCTATCCAATTTTCATGATTTCAAATACTCATTTTGCTCATGTATATAAACAGTAACGTTCATAATATATTTATATATATATATATAAAATAACCTTAAGTTCTATTTTAAATAGTTCAAAATGCCACATAGGCCAAATAATTTTACTAGCAAACTAATCCAGTACAGATAGTTTGATAAATATACCAAAAATTGTTATAGAACTGTTGACCGATCTGTGAGGAGAAAAAAAATACAAACCTTATTAAAGAACGGTATTATAGAGGGGAGAACAAATAGGGAGAAAAAAGAGAAGAAAAGCAGATAGAGAGAGAATTCTGTGGGAAGAGAAGAGGCCAGAGGGGGTGATGGTGAGAGTGTGAGAAGAGAGAAAAAATAAAAGGAGGAGAAGAAGTGAGAGAGTTTATTGTGAGAAAGGCTGAATGAGCAAAAGAAAATATTTTTTCCTAGGTCAGAAGAAGATAATATTTATAAGAGCTATGCACTGTGTGAGAGAGAGATTGTTTTCCAAAAAAAAAAAATTTTGAAAACAATCTATAGAAAATAAGCCTCATTTTTATAAGAGTTTTCCATTGACTAAAAATAGTTTTCTGTTGACTAATTTTTTTTTATACTACCAAACACTGAAAAATATAGAAAACTATCTTTATAAAAAGTTTTCCAATGAAACAAACAGAGCGTATGATTCCAAATATCTGACTAAGCTTGTGTTTGGATAGCTTATTTTTTGCCAACTTATTTTACTATTCAGCTTATTTTTGCTACTATTTATGAGTTCCACTGCACTTTTAGGTACTATTCATAAATCTCACTGTACTATTTCAGCTAAATTTTACCTTTATTTACAGTACTTTCAGAAAAAAAATTTCAATTTTAGTAAAATAAATAGATCTCACACAATCCTTAAGTCCGAAATTACACGAACTCAAAAACAGAGCAAACACTGCCAAAATGAAAACTAATGTATACTATATCAGAAGAATAGTTTAGAGATTGTTAGTGCAACTGATCAACTGAATGATACTACCAAGTGAGCACAACAACTACTAATTATCATTCCCAAAATAGAAACAGTACTGATACACATAGTAGAAATAGAACATTAAGATAATTCACACTCTCAGCTTGACATTCTAAGAAAGACGGCATAAAGATTCACACAGAAACAGCAGAAACCAGTACATATAGCTAATTTGAGGTGGACTTGCATTATTAATTATTATATGCATTATGCATACCTAGATATAATATAACCACCCTTGAGATCCTTATATACTACTTCCATGACCATATCTAGCTTCATTCTTAATCTTAAACATCTTCATCTTCATCTTCATCTTCATTACCATCATCTTCACCTTCATCTTCATCATCATTATTATACTCAGACGGGTCATCAGCAATACGCTGATCAACAGCAGCAGCATGGGTTTGACTAGCAGGCGAAGGCGGGGCTGCAGCAGCATCAGAGGCGCTAGTGTTCAACGCAGTTCCCGCAATCCCTTCATTATTACCCCTAGACGGGTCATCTGCACCACGCTGATCAACAGCAGCAGCAGCACGGGTTTGAATAGCAGGCGGAGGCGGGGCTGCAGTAGTATCAGAGGCAACAACACTTGTCAATCCGGTATTGTTCGACGCAGTTCCCGCAATCCCTTTCACCATTTTGGAGATCAACGGATTCCCCCCAGCAGGTTGTTCAGGATTCTGCTGCACATTTTGCTGCGCAGTTGGAAAATTTTTCTGCCTTGCTGGTTTCTGGACAGCAGTCACGCTCTCAAACTTGTAAGAAAAGACCAGCGTTCCTTGGGGCTTTTCATCTGTGGTCATAATACTGGCACTCATCTGTTTTTCAGCAACTACTGCATCAGCTTTAGCTTTACCACCAAAACCTTCCAGCAATTTTGTGATGAGCACACGGACTTCACCGATTTCTTTGTCCCTAAACCAGTGATCCGTCCGGAGTGACATGAGCTTAACAACAAGTTCATGGTTGCTCTCCTTGGCCTTGGTGATGTCGAGGTTGTTGAACGTAACTGGGGAGTTCCATGTGGGGTTTGAACCACCTCCTGTGTCCTCCGGTGTTTTTTCCTCTGAGGAATGGAGGTTATTTTGGTTGTCGCGAATGGAAACAAGCGCGTAAGGCTTCATTGTTGTCACATGATTGACGTCTTTCAATCCATGGGCGGACTGAATCACAAGTTTTAAGACCCTGCAATCCATAAGGTGACTGGCTTGTTGAGTCAATGTTTATGGATGGAGATGAAGGTGGCTGCGTACTGATGCTTATAATATGAGCATCAATGTGCTTGTACTCGGTGGGGTTGAGAGATAAACCAATAAGATTCCTTGTGCCACGACTTAAAGTAAGGACATTGGTTAGTAAATGAATTAATTATTTTTGGAGTAAAAAGTATAAAAAATAAGTTTTTTTTTTTTTTTTTTTTATAAAAAATTTTTTAAAAGTATTTTGTAAAAGAATTCTCTTAGACATTTGTTACCATTAAAAACAACCACATATAGTATTATTATCTGCTTTGATAATAAAATTCAAACGAATCATTATCTGCTTTTATAAACGACAAAATCAACCTCTGCTTTATAATTATAAACGACAATAAATTGGTGTTGGTAGACCCTAATGACGATCAATAATTTATCTAATAGTTTTTTCTATCACGGTCTTCTACTAGACAGTAAATGCTTGGTTCTCGAAGTCTAAAGTGTCAACACTTCTTTTACTTCTACCAAATGCTTGGCTGTCAACCATTTACTTGGGCTTTGTATTAGTATTTAACTAATATTTTAATGGACAAGTCTGCCAATCTTTCAAATTTTACAATTTTATTTTTAAAATTTAAAATTTCATAAGTAGTTGACCATTTAAATTGTGATATAAAAAATACATTTGAAAGATAAATTTCAATATTTATTTTAGCTATTTTAATATATACATTCCTACACATTCTCAGCAACCAAATAACTCAAGACCCATAAAAAATAAAACCAATTTTTTGCACTATTTCACCAACCAAATAATTACAACTCATATCCACAAATAATTAAAAAAAAATCTATTACTTTCTCACCTACCAAAAAACTTATACCCACCTAAAATAAACAAAAGTTCTCATTTTTTTTATGGTTTAATCTCCATTTACATCAAAAACTAATTGATATCTTGGTCTGATGACAAAGAGCTATCATTAAGAGCAAATGTCATAGGTTGAAACGCTCTAAAAAAAAAAAAAAAAAAAAAAAAAACCACTGCTCCAAACAACCAAGGAAATTTGAAAAATATATACTGAGAAACACGTATTTCAAATTATAAAAAAGAGATTTGCATTGGAACCTAGAACCAAGGAAAATTAACAAATTTCTACTAAAATAAATGCAAAATGTAACTAGTGGTGGCTCCAAGATTTTTTTTCTAGATGAGTCAATAATGTCGGAGCTAAGAATTTGTTGATAAGGGAATAAAAAATAAAATGATTATATATATTTTTTTTTTCTGTATATACAATTTTCATATTATATACAATAATATTCTAAATACAATTTAGTATACAATACAATTATATTGTGCAATAGTTTAAAAAAATTATTAATAGTTTAAAGATCAGTAAGATAACAACTATTGAATGCATAAATAAATATAAATAAATAGCTAATTATACAATTTTTGTCAAATTAATAATAATTCATTATATTTATATGTAATATTAATTAAATAAAAATATATGATAAAGAAGAGCACACTGAACAAGTAGCAGAGCACAACACAACACATAGTTTTTACAAACTGTGCTAACCAATCTTTCTCTTACAAACTAAGAAGCTCTTTATACGGAAAATTGATCAATTTAATTCCGAGTGTATTGTGTTCCTCCTCTCTCAAATCCAAACAAAGATTTTCATCTATCCTCTCTCTATAAAGATCTGTGTTTTCTCTATGCCTCTCTCTCTGTGGACGGACCCAGGAGGGGGCCCAAGGGGCCCGGGCCCTCTTGGCCCAAAACAAAAAAAATTATTAGGTATA
This sequence comes from Notholithocarpus densiflorus, assembly GCA_030021035.2. Classification (NCBI taxonomy): domain Eukaryota; kingdom Viridiplantae; phylum Streptophyta; class Magnoliopsida; order Fagales; family Fagaceae; genus Notholithocarpus; species Notholithocarpus densiflorus. The sequence goes on from JARYZH020000338.1 coordinate 138,398, forward strand.
TTTTGAGTTTTTTATATTTGGGTCATATTAACCCACAGCCCAGCCCAACCCAAAAAAATTGAAACCCATTAACCATTAACGTTACAAACCAAATTCAGAAAAAAAAAAAAAAATAGAGAAGGTCAAGAGAGACCGAGAGACAGAGACTGGAGATAGAGTAGAGAAGAGAGACTCGCCGGCTTGCTGCGCCGCCACAGCCGTCAGCCACTCCGCCGGCCATCCATGCTAGACACAGGCCGCCGCCACTTACCTACGCATCACGCACGCCTCCAGTCGCCGCCGGTGGCTTGATCCGCCCACCCCACTTTCGACACCGGTGCCTATTTCAAGTATTTTTTTTTTTCTCTCCTTCAACTTCGTAACTTAACATTGATTTTGATGTGATTTTTCTCTCTCTCCAATCCATACGTTTATAATGTTTGTGAATCTGTCATCTGTAAATCTATGATTGTGTTTGGGAGTATCCAAGACTGTTTTTTGTTTTTGCTAACTGCTGAGTGTTTGATACAGTGAGATGAGAGTTGTGATTGGGGCAGAGGGTGAGTGACAGAGATAAAAAAAAAGAGACAAAAAGATGGAGATAAGGATACATAATATCATAAAAATGTCACACAAATTTAACAAAACAAAATTGGGACTTGCCCACATTGCTAACTCATAGTGCTATAACTAATATTTTTCATGTCCGTGCTTCCTATTAGAGTGGGAAAAGACGTAAATCAATGAGTAAATGATTTTCTTGGACTTCTTTCAAACAGGAAAAACTGTGCGTTTGAGCACTTTGTTTCTTTCGCTGATGCATACGCCAACAAGGTGATAAGCACACTTAATGTTGCCGAAGCATTCATTTCTAGGAACCTGGAAGCGGAGTCTCTGGAGGAAGAGTTTCAAGTTCTTCGCAACCCTTTGTCAATCTCCACAAGCCCCTCACAACTACATAGTTTCTACCAACATTTCTATAACTAAGTACTGCAAAAATGGCCAGCTCGACTCTGCTCGGAACCTGTTCGATGAAATGCCTAGACGAACTGTTGTCTCATGGAACACCATGATATCAGGTTACTCCAAATGGTGGCAATACTATGAAGCTCTGAAACTAACTTCCATTATGCACAGTAGTAATATAAAGCTCAATGAGACCACTTTTTCGACTATGTTAAGTGTATGTGCGCATTCCTGGTCAGTCTGTGAGGGAGAAGAGCTACATTGTCTAATTTTGAAATCTGGGTTTGAGAGATTTGAGCTTGTGGGTAGTGCATTGTTGTACCTTTATGCAAGTTGTATTGATATTGAAGGAGCAAAGCGGGTGTTTGATGAGTTGCATGGTGAAAATGAGTTGTTGTGGAGTTTGATGCTTGTGGGGTATGTGCAATGTAACTTAATGAGCGATGCTTTGGATGTGTTTAATAAGATGTCATCTAGGGATGTTGTGGCATGGACTACGTTGATTTCTGGGTATGCGAGGAGCGAGGATGGGTGTGAATGGGCTTTAGAGTTGTTTAGGAGGATGAGGGGGAGTAGTGAGGTGGAGCCTAATGAATTTACTTTGGATTGTGTTATAAGGGCTTGTGGAAGACTAGGAAGCCTAAGAGAAGGGAGGATTGCTCATGGGCTTTTGATAAAATATGGGTTTGAATTTGATCACTCGATTGCTAGTGCATTAATTGAATTCTATTGCGATTGTGAAGCTATTGATGAGGCCAAGAGAGTTTATGATTGGATGGGAAACCTAGGTTTAAATGCTTCAAATTCACTTATTGGTGGGCTCATATTTATGGGTAGGATTGTAGATGCTGAGATAATTTTTGGTAGGCTAGTTGAAAAGAGTTCAGTATCATATAATCTGATGATTAAAGGTTATGCAATGAGTGGCCAAGTCGAGGAATCTGAGAAACTGTTTAATAGAATGACGGAAAAAACTATAATTTCTTTGAATACCATGATTTCTGTGTATTCCAGGAATGGGGAAGTTGATAAAGCTTTGAAGCTGTTTGAAGAAACAAAAGGGGAAAGAAACCCAGTGACATGGAATTCAATGATGTCGGGTTATATTCAAAATCATCAACATGAAGAGGCTTTCAAACTATATGTGACCATGCACAGATTATCAATAGACCATACTAGATCAACTTTTTCTGCTCTTTTTCATGCCTGTACATGCCTTGGATCTCTTCAACTAGGAGAATTACTTCATGCCCATGTGATCAAAACGCCATTTGAATCAAATGCTTATATTGGAACATCTCTTGTAGATATGTACTCCAAATGTGGGAGCATCCCCAATGCACAAAAATCATTTTGTAGTATCTCTTCACCCAATGTGGCAGCGTGGACAGCTCTTATTAATGGATATGCACATCATGGGCTTGGCTCCAAAGCAATTTTACTCTTTGAGGAAATGTTAAAGCAAGGAGTTGTTCCCAATGGAGCTACCTTCGTGGGGATTCTGTCTGCTTGTGGTCGTGCTGGTCTAGTCGATGAAGGGATGAAATTTTTCCACTTAATGCAAAAATGTTATGGAGTAACACCAACTTTGGAACACTATGCATGTGTGGTGAATCTTCTTGGTCGCTCAGGCTATCTACAAGAAGCTGAGGAGTTCATAAAAGCAATGCCTATTGAAGCAGATGGGGTTGTTTGGGGAGCTTTACTTAGTGCCTGTTGGTTCTGGACAAAAATCGAGTTGATTGGGAGAGTGGCTGAGAAGATCTTCAATTTAGATCCTAAGGCAGTATCTGCTCATGTTATTTTGTCTAACATGCATTCGATATTGGGCAAATGGGGAGAGAAGATGAATGTGAGGAAGAGATTAAGGAGCTTAGGCATAAAAAAGGCTCCCGGGTGTAGTTGGATTGAGTTGGAAAGCAACGTTCATGTGTTCACTGTAGAAGATAGAACCCATCCTCATTGTAATGCCATTTATGCAACTTTGGAGCATTTAACATCAAATATAAATACCCTTGTTCAATATGATTTTTATTTTGGTTTTACATCAATAGTGGAGGCTGATTTCTTTAAAACAAAATACCCTTATTGATAAAGGTCATGTTAGTTGTGTGATTCATTCTCCTATCTCATAAACAATAGGAAGTGTGGGCCTTTTTTGTGATTTTCTGTGCTTTCTTATGGAAGCAACCAGTTTAACCATTTCATGGGAGTAGCACTACTTGCACAATCCAGTCCTAGAAAACTACAGAGGGTAAGGTGGGCCTTTTAGTGATTTTAGTATATACAGGCTGGTGGATTGATTCTGTCTTCATTGTATTTTATCTTTTCATTTTTGCTTCTCTCCTTTGCATGTCATTCTCTCAATATGTGATAGTTTCTTGTCATATCTCTCCAACAGATACTGCTCTCAAATAGAGAAGAATTATGCCATTAAAAGAGAAGGGAAAGATTTTGTTCTTGCTGAAATCTAAAGAAAAATAGTAACAAAAAATTTCTGTTTTGCTGTAATTCAAAAAAAAGGAGACAAAACATGATTGAAAAGGGAAAAAAAAGTTGGATTGGAACAGGGACTGGGGAGAGAGAAAAATCTGAGACTGCAGAAGAAGAATAATAGAGATCGAAAGAGAGATAAATCTCAGGGCAGCCCCCACCGTCATGCAGCCAGAACTGTTACCGGTAAAAGTTTTCTTTATTCTTTTTAAAATTACACAATGACTATGATTTATGTTTGGGTGTTTGGTAGTATAGGTTCGATTTAGGCATTTGGGTTACATTTGATTTTGATTAAGCTTATTAAATTAGACTTGGTTTATGGTTGGGGTATTTGTGTTGTTCGTTTGGTTTTGTATTTTGGAGTTAAAGTTGTTTTCGGAAATTTTTCAATCAGCGTGGAAAGCAGAGAGTATTTTTGGTCTCTTCAATTTCTTTATGCTTCTTGAATGAGCATTCCTGGCGAAGAGTTTCCAATTGTTTCACTCAGCGTTTATCAAGTACAAATTTAGGTTTCTTTTTAACTCTCTCTTGGATCAGTTGTAGATTTCATTTGTCATTGATTGATTTTAATTCCAAATCTGTGTAATAAAAAATTAAAGGGTTTTTCTTTAGCTTTTCCTTTTTTGGGTTTGTAGGTGGGAAGGCAAATCCTTGGAAGTAATCCAAGTCTCTCCTCTGCTTTTGTGCTGTTCCTTCCCTGCAACAACAAATGTTTCATTCTTAATTTCTGTTCTTACAATGTTTACACCTTTTTACTTCTATACCTGTCACAGTTGTATTATACCAACAAATGTTTCATTCTTAATTTCTGTTCTTACAATGTTTACCCCTTTTTACTTCTATTTTTTATTATTAGCGAGGATGTTTACATTTATTCAAATTTTTTTTTTTTTTTTGCTAGGTAATTGCGGGGGATTGAACCCCCGAGCAGCAGGTCATTAGGAAACCCGGGTACCAACTTGCCTACATGGTGGTGGTTGTTTACGTCTATTCAATTATTAACAACATGTGTAGTCCTCCAACACCAAGGAAAACATTTTAACTTTATGTGACTCGTACTCGTGAAAATGGACTTGCCAATTGCGAAATATGAGCACATTGTGTATTTAGAAATATATATTATTTACAATTTTTGTGATAGGTGGCTTTAATAGACACAAGAGTACTGCTTTAATAGACACAAGAGTACTGTCCCCTGTTGGAGGTGGCTTTAATAGACACAACAAAATGTGAAATCGTTTTCACCATATCTTGCTGATATTTGCGAGGGTGTTATGCTATTATACCAACAATATTAGGTAGTATTCAGCAAAAAAAAAAAAAACAATATTAGGTAGAATGCAAAACATGAAGCAATAATTTGATTTGACATAGGGCCAAGCCAACCCCTATCCAAAGTAGAGGACGATATTAGGTTTGTCAATGTCATTTAGTGGTAAGCAGATTATTTTTTTCAACAGAACCTAATCATTGCTTTATGTCCTATGATTGTTAGTTACGTTTCCCAATTGCTAATTTGTTTCACTACATGACTGAGACTGTGTAATCAGCTAAAGCATCTGTTAGTGCTCAGTGGTACCTTAACTTTTTTTATATTAATTTTCTTTCTTTTATAAATATGATAAATTTGAATTTTATTTTTTGAAGGGAAAGACATGAACTTTTAACAAGAGAAATCAACTATATTAGCTTGAATTACAAAAAGGGGTGGAATATCCTTTATTTGGGAGTTATCGCATGTCAACAAGACTATAACGACTTTGTTACTTTCTCTCCTAGTATGAGAGTAATGTAACTATGTGAAAGATCTAGGAAAAAAAAAAAAAAAAACCTTTAATTCTACATAAATTGTTTTTTAAAAGCCTTTATTTTTGCTAAGAATAGACTAAAGTATACTTGTACCTTAAAAAAATTGAAAAAGTGAGAAAATACGGGAAAATGTAAAGTTTTAAAAAGCAGTACATAAAAGGTAAAAGGTAAAAGCTAAGCTTATAACCTAATGCCAAACCGACACATATATAAAAATTGAGAGTTTGAGTGGTTTGTTTTGCATTTAGATGGTGGTTTTGTAGAATGGGCTTTTGTTAGAAGATTCAAAGATCGGAGACTTACGCAATTGCAAGTAGTTAGGCCAATTGGATAAGTTGACTAATTTCTTTTAATAGAAAAATAGATTGCTTGATTTGGTTCCAAATGTGTTTAATTGGCAAAATGGAGAAAATATCTAAGAGAGTTTACATAAAATACATTTGCTCTGCCATATATTTATGCACCTGGACAGAGTCTTAACAGAAAATCAATAAACGCTGAAAGCAATTAATCTAACTAACTTACTCTACCACTAATAACAGAATTAAGATCTAACCAACAAGTAATCAAAAAGTCTATTTCTTTATTAATCAAAACGCTGTCGTTCTTCAACTTAGCCTTCTTACAAAACATTGTCGTTTTATCTGTTTCTTCAGCTGATCTCTTTTACAACAGTTTCAACACTCCCCCACTCAAGTCCTGAACACCTTCAGGTTCTATGACTTGAATTAAAGAGCAAGACTTGGATACCTTAGGAACAAAAAATATCAGTTAGTCCCAACCTGGTCACTTAAATCATGTAAAAGCTGAAATTTCCCAAAGCTTTTTGTGAAGATCTCTGCCACTTGTGAATTAGCTACATGAAAAGTTTTAACAACTCCCTCTTGTATTTTGTCTCTCACCAAATGACAATCCACCTCTATGTGTTTTGTACTCGCAATGTGCAAGGCTGCTTGATTATCACAAAACATCAAAACAGGTTTTAAAAGACTAATTTTCAGGTCTTTAAGCAACTGCAGTACCCATGTAATTTCACAAGTCACACTAGCCATAACTCTATACTTGGCTTTAGCTACCTCGTTTCTTTGATCTCCAAGAAACCAAAGCTTCTCCCATGAAAACACTGTAACCTGTCAAAGATCTTCTAGTATCAGGCAAGTAATTGTTCTACGTAACTTCCATAAAACATTGGAGATATAAAATATAAAAGCAAGAGTTTTCTTCTACTATGCATTCATGTCACAACTCTAATTAGCCAAAATAATCAATTTAAATGATGATATCTAAGTGAATGGTTGTTCAATGGAATATATATATATGATGATATCTAAGTGAATGGTTGTTCAATGGAATAGTAATTTTTCATTTATCTTCCTCAAATCAGCAGGGGCAGAAGCATTATCTGGGTCTTCAATCCAAAAAGCCAAATTGTGCCAAAAGTAACCATGAGGTGACTATAATCATGAGGAATCTTTAAAAGCAGCATCATTTGTGGGGAGCAAATAGTACAATAATTGAGACTTTACCAGGGGTAAACATTGTAGCATTTTGACTGTTGTGCAGGCCAAACAAATAGGAGAATGCTAAATCAAGAGTATCTTCTTTTACCTTAAATCACCAAACCCTTTTCCAAAAAACCCTCCAAGCACTAGAAATCCACCTGGTAAATACTACTTCCATAAATGAAGCCTACATTAGTCAACTCTTTGGCAAAGAGGATATCCATTCAAATATATATAAATATATATATATATATATATATATATCTGCAATCAACTCATCCTTTAATGTGGGAAAGGATTCTGGAAAATTAAAAACAAATGTGGGGGGAGGATGAGAATTTAAATTTAGTTTTCTTTGTTGACCTGGGAAGAGAGAGAGAATCATTTCCTTCCATGGAGGGCACAGTGACAAATGTACATAGTCACAATAAGGTACTCCTATCCAAGTTGAAAACTTGTCAATATCATTATCATATATGTAATTGAGAGCAGAGAGTATAAGAAGGAAAGGGAGAGGCAAAACAAAACAAAATTATAAGTCAATGAAAAGGATTCTATTAATTTTGCAGTGATTGCGGTCTCACATTTGTTTAAGTTAACAATATGTGAATGTGCAGATAGCCTTCCTTACACAAGACCTAAAAGTAGCAGTTGATGCATACATCTTTTATATTCCATAAAATGCTCATTACCTAAATATTGAAATTTGGATAAAAGCATACTAAAAAAAATACAGAATCTGAAATGGGAAAGCAAGTTTTCCATGTTAAATTAATGTTTGTTCCAGAAATACAAGTTAAAATATTGGCCAGTGTTATTACGTTAACCATTGTTTGAATTCAATGTTGATACTGCTCAACTTGGCACCAAATTCAACTCCTTGTTTAATCAGATTGTTTAACGATACAAACCTACATTGACTTGTTATCCAATTTGATTCCTTGTTGAAGGTTATTTAGAGGTTGGGGAAAAATAATGTGATTGTCTCACAACAAAGTCTTAGAACATTTTCCTAGGAAAGACACAATATTATTTGCTCAAAAATAGAGGAAAGACACAATATTAAAGAATAAAGGAATGGTAAAATAGAGAGAGACATGAATGGTATAATTTCCTAGAATTAAGACAATGAACTTGTTCATATAATCTAGACGAAGAGCTTGTTGGGTAGAAATGTAGAATGCCTTTCACTGTACCCAAACACAAAGGAAAAGAGAGCAGTAGAGAAAAACCTGGCAATTCACTGTCAAATAAGCCAATGTTAGTTGGTATAATTCTACAATAAGAGAGTTTTTTTCCCCCTTTTTTAAAATGATAGATGGAAATGGGATTATATTTTCTCTCTAAAAGCCAGCTAGATCTTGACTTTGAGAATCAAACAGCAAGAGCTTCATTGTAAAATCATCATTTATTTACTACCATAGGAGTAATGCTTCATTTCTCACATAACAATTATTCGCACAAATACATTTAAGTTGTGATCTACCATTCATGCGAGAGAAAAGAATATAACTCTTGGAATATTGAATATTTTCTTACGATTTGAAGACCCGTTCTTAAATCAAGGAAGTTCAAATTATATATTTCAAGTGTCAACTTGATGGAAAACATGGGGGCCCAAAAAAATACTAAGAAAATAAAACAAGATTAGATGGGAATGCACTTCTAGGGTGTCTGCCTCTACCATATTAATTAAAATGAAGGGCTTGAAATAGAACTTTTCTTATTTTAACCTACATATGTGACAAAAGATATTCCTACCTACGTATCCAACCCATTCACCTAAAGTGCACTAATTGAATAAAAAGTGCACTAAGCAATGCCTAATCTCAGCAGAATTTCCCTAAAACAAATATAGACACCAAAGCAAAAAATAGATGAGATGTTATCGCAGAAAAATCTACTCAACCCCTTAACTAGCTTTGGGGTGGACTTAGAATTTCAAGCTAAGGGGGCCGAAGTATAAGAATAAAAAAAATCCAAATAGGTATCCATATAGTACTAACAAACTATCAACCAAAATCAATACACAAAATCATTGTTTCTTAATATATTAAGATGTAATCATTTACTAACAAGGACAAAATAATACAAAATAATATTGTTTCTTAAGAGCATCAACTGTTGCCAAAAAAAAAAAAATTTCACAAACCAAAATTGCTACTTTAATATAGCATTTGAAATGTTTCGTAGTAGCGTTTTTGGTATTTGGTATTCTAAATACTAAATATTTACCATTTAGAACATCTAATGCAAGTATTCTAATATTGGGTTGACTGAGATTTTTTATTTTTTATTTTGAAAATTTGTTTTTGTTAAGTTTTTGAGTTTGGTAGTTGCTAGTTGGGCTAAGCTAATTAAAAGAGAGAGAATCTAAGTTTTTGGAAGAGTGAGGCACAATTCTAGAAAAAAAAAAAATATATATATATATATATAAAAATAATCATTAGAGACAAATTCTTTTTTTTTTCTTTGGGCTAGGGGCCCAAAAAAATTTTCCTTTTTTTTCTTTGGGCCAGGGCCCCCTTGCCCGCCCACCCCCCCTGTGGGTCCGTCCCTAGCTCTCACTCTACAAAGATTAATAACCAAACCTCCCCCAAAATTCTATCACAATTCCAATGCGTAACAAATCAACAATTTACTGATCCATCAAATAGATGACAGAGATTGAAGAGGAATATAGAGTTAAAATTTAGCAAATACATCATCCATATGATATCATCTCTAAATCACACATAACTTATTGAGAAATAAACATAAACCATAACTCTAAAAGACATTTCCACCCGTGAGTGAAACTAACTAGGCTCTCAACATAAACCATAGCTTGTATTGGGATGAATGATTTTGGAAACTGTGGAAGTTGAAGATTCCTCTAATTTCTTTAGAACCAATGTTGTACAAGACTATTGCGTGGCATGTCAATTCCTAACAAGGGTCCTAGTCCTACAACAAGTTGTTTGGTCCAAGAATCCTCAACCCCGTATTCACGCATTACCCATATATCAAAGTATTTCTGTCTCAGTATCCTCCTTATAAACAACAAAAGCAAGGCATGCAATCATTGAATACAGAAAAAACTTTTCTCCTTTGCATACTTTTGTTCACTGGGTATCCTTAGTTTTTGAAACACCTCATGACTCATGTCCAAGGTTAGAATTATCTAACAAGCACAACTCTGCCCGAGTTCGTTTATGTGGCCGTCGTCAAAGAAACCGAGCCAATGATGAACACCATTGAATTGTATATTGGCATAACAAGGAGAAAGCAACCTAACGTTTGAACGATGAATAGTGGTGTCAATTACTTGGTTCCAGGAATCAGCATTTAAGGAGTGAACATGAAAAAAATTGGGTACTGGATACGGCCGAGTCCTACTATTGTGTAATAGGTAAAGAGGAATTCGGAATCCAAGATGCCCCAGGAATGGTTATTGGACATTTCAGTATCTATTATAATGTAAAATGTGCTTCAACAGCTTTATTGAACTCGGGCCTTATTTAGTATACTCTCTTTATTGGGGAAAAATGGGTTTTTACTCTTATTTTTTAAAATATCTTGCACAATGTCTCTGTTTTAAAACTATTAAGCACCATGAACTCGATTTTAAAAAAATCGAGTTATAAGTGAAACTCGACATTTGCAATGTTGAGTTTTATGCATATTTTGTCACTTAATTTTTTTTGAAAATTTAAGTGAAAACTCGACATTGCTAATCTCAAGTTTCACTTAAAACTATACATATAACTCGATTTTGAAGATATCGAGTTTTATATAGAACTAGCTTATAACTCTATGCATATGCATGAATATACTTAAAAGATACACATTAAAATGCATAGTATAATTCTTACATATATAATTTAAATTTTATTGATAGTCATTCTTATATTTTTTTTTAACTCTTTAAAAAGTCTTGTAAGAATGTTATTAAGTAAAAAAATGTAAATTGTCCATTTTTTAAATATTTTTATGTTAATTAATTTTAGACTCTTTAGTTTTTGTACACAATAATTCACTTGAATGGATATTTATGATTTGATTCCACATTTGATTCCAAAATTAAGAAATAAAACTCTCTCTAAAAATAAATAATTTAGGATGCATAGCGCAAAATTGGACTTCGATTTTAAAATCTAATTGGATTTTCTCTAAACTTTACCTATTAATATATATATATATATATTTATATTTATATATATGACTTTTAATTTGAATTGTTTTTAGTTATACAAAAAAAAAGGCTCATAAATATAAAATCATTCAAGCTCTCTCTTCCTCTAATTTTATATATAGTGTTAGATATATGATTATGTTTTTTTTTTATGATTTATTTATATTGGACTCCTCATTTTCTACACTAAATTAACTCATTTAACACAAAAATTAAAATAAAATAAAATCAATTAGATGGGACACACACACACACATATATATGACTTATAAACTTGAATTGTTTTTAGTTCTAAAAAATAAAATAAAAAGGCTTATAAATATAAAATCATTCAAAATTTATGTTTTTTTTTTTTTTTTTTTTTTTGGTTTACTTATATTGGACTCCTCGTTTTTTATACTAAATTAACTCATTTGACACAAAAATTAAAAAACTTAGATTAAATGGGACACATGTCGCAAAATTAAATTCTAATTGAAATCCATTTTTTACATTGAATTAACTCACTTGGTACAAAAATTTAAAAACTTAGATTAAATGGGATAAGTGGCGCAAAATTAGACTCTAATTGAATTCCAATTTGAAATCTAATTGAATTTTCTCTCAGGTTTACCTATTATTATATATATAGATTCGATTTTGTTAAAATCGAGTTTCAAAAACATGAATATTTTTATAAATAATTTCAATAGGGACATTGTGCTAGATATTTTAAAAAATAAGGGCAAAAGCCCTTTTTTTCCCCCTTATTGGACTAGGCATTGTTTTGTACATGGCCTTTAATTGTTAAATATGGACTAAGGTGTATGCGGTTGTCGATTTATGGGTTGTTAGATCTTATAGAGATATCTTAAAATTGTGTAATTCTTGTAAAGTTACATCAAGTGTAACCAAGTTACACCTGCTGCAACTTTAAGTAATGTTACATCACCCAATATTTTTTAATTAGATGTAAATTTTGATAAATCCACTATTGGATTATATTATATTCGTGTATTCTCTATGCTTACAAAATTTAAAAATAATCAAAGATCAATAGTCATGTCATCAATCAATCGTTTAAATTCAAGTTTTTGTAATTTAAAATAATAAATAAAAAATAAGTTTATGGATCGAATTGTAAATTACATCCGATTGGCATGAAAATTGGCATGCATGTGAAGAACATATAGAACATGTAATTCAATAGTTGGATTTTCAAAATATGAATTCAATAACAAGTTATTGGGTTGTGTAACATTGTTTAGAGTTACACCAAGTGTAACTTGAGCTCAACTCTCTCTCTCTCTCTCTCTCTCTCTCTCTCTCTCTCTCTCTCTCTCTCTCTATATATATATATATATATATATATATTAAAGACAAAATGACTAAACACCTTTCAGCAAAGAAAATGATGAAAAATTATTTAAAAAATTTATGTGTATGTATGAATCAGGATGTGGCATAATGAAGAAGTGGTTAAATTATTAATTTAGTACTCTAACTATTGGTTAAAGTTCAATTTGGTTTTTTAATTATTATTTTATATTTAATCACTCAATTATTAATCGTATTAAGTTGGATTCTTAACTTTAAAAATCAAATTAATTCATAAGCATTTTTCCTTGAATTTTTTATCTCAAATTAATTCATGGACAAAGCCATTGGGCATGGCTACATCTTATGCATATTGGTGACAGTGTTCACAACAGTCGTATGAGATAACCATGCGTCTGACAATATTAGTCTTTACGGGTATATAGAATATATGAAAGCTCGCCACAAATAGATTTTTGGTATTACTCTGAACTATTAACTCCCAAATCTTCCTCCAATAAGTCGAATTAAGATTCATAGAATAATGACCCGAATCTAAACCTTCTTACGATGAAAAACTATATCCATATTTTTAATACTAGCCTGTTCGTACACGCGTTGTGTATGCTCAGAGGCTCTTCTATTTTTTTTTAAAGGTCAAACTTTTTCCTCACACCTCTAGGTATATTTGTGATTGAAAAGTGCATAAACCGCGAATTATGATGAATAGAAAGTTATCATTTAGGAAAAAAAACAGAAAAGTTTCTGAGCACACGCAACGCATATGCGAAATGGCTAGTAATATAATAATTGTCTCTACACTTGTTTCATTGCAATGACTCGACATAATTGTTATTGAGTTTAACAATGCCTTGGGCCACATACTTATGAGAAACAAAATTGAAGACACTTCATGACACTAATAGCATTGTTGATGCTCTGCAAGTGATTATGCAAAGAATTTACCTTGGTCGGCCCACTAACCTGTTCTCTATAGGATTCTTCTTTTTCTTTTTTCTTTTTTTATAAAAGGGAAACTCTAAACTCTTCATTTCCACTTTTCCTTAATTCCAATACTAAGTATTAGTATCCCTAATATTTAATTAAGATTTATTTGAAAATAAAATTAAGGACAAAAACATATTTTTAAAAGATCTAATCTGCTAACGTGAACATGTGCAAAAAAAATGGCATAACTTCTGCACATTGTTGTTGGTTGTCTAGGAACCACCAATCTGGGAGTTCAATGACGCCTTAGAATCTGCAATATATCCACCACCACCAGCTTCTTCCACTGCATTGACAGCTTCTTCCACCACATCATTTGCTGCCTCTTCCTCCACTATTGGTGCCGTTGTGAGAGACTGTGCTTCTGACCGGTTTTGGAATTAGGCCAAACCCACATGAATAGATGGAGTCATGTTATTACCTCTCAACATGGAGGTTCGATTGATTATATTTTCTCCCTTTAGATTAAGGGTTTTATAATAGAGTCGCCACTTATTTAATTATTGGAAAAAAAAAAAAAAACCATAATTGAAAAATTCATCATTTTATTAATTTGAAACTAAATTTATATTGATTATAGGAAATTACATGACTTTGGTCCTAGATTCAATCTAGAATAAAATACATGGATTTGTTTCCTAGTTACTATCTAGAAATTGAAAATTACATGGACAAGTATTAATTTATTAACCCTTGATCTAAGCTCGGACTTGGAGGCTATGTTACAAGATGGGAAGGTGTTAGGCACCCACCTTATCCAATGAAACCGATCTTCTAGACTATGGTGGCCAACATTCATATGATATCATCAAATATATTATCAATCAATTTGCATGTTAAATTTAATGTGAGTGTATATGATAAACCCCAATTCCATTTATTAATCGTTGCATTTCGATTGAAAAATAAATTCTAGTGAATATGTGTGAATGGTGATATCCTAGATTCAAGGATTTGAGAGAATTATGAAACTAACATGTTGTTCATATTTTGGATGTGGATTTAAGATCAAAACTAGTGTCATGCATGAACATGTGATGAACAAACAAGAACATGTGAAGAATGCATATGAACATTTAAAAATATCATGAACATTCAAACATATTCAAGAAATTTAAATAATCATTAGCATGCTTTAATTTTAAATTCTCATCATAGCAACATAAAAAACAAGTTAGGGAAATGGATTATATCTGCATGCAAGATCCACACAATGGAGGAGGAGGCTCTTGGTGGAGGTCCTAAGAGTGTAGTAGAGAAGAAGAACTAGGAGAGTGAGAATAAGTCTTACTCAATACCTTGTGTCTCAAGAAGATCAAGATATGACAATACCAACTCTATTTCACTAGAACTCACAAGAGGGGAGAAGAGAGGATGTTTCCCTCTCTATCCTAAAATGGAGGAGATGTGAGTTTATATAGTAGCGATGGAGAAAATATAAATGAAATGGCATTTAATTGGGTTGACAAAGGATCAAAGAGAATTATGAACTTAGACCCTATTTCAGTATTTAGAGAAAGCAGGTGCATTAAATTTGGAGGTTAGTGGGAGTGATGAGCAAGCAAAATGACTAAAACCTCGATGTAGTCGAGGCCATACCCACATCTCACAGCCACACTGTCACTCTCTGGTCTCTTCTCTTTCCATTGATAATTCTATTTGTTTGTCTCTCTTTTTTGTTAACATATCAATTTTCCTAAATGTCATATTAATTTACATGATTGTTTATTCATTTGTCATCACAGTGTTCTTATCTCTTCTCTGTTTTTTAACAAAAATGGTTTGTTTGGTATGCCAAAGCAAAGACATTGCCTGTAAACAGGGCTGCATATTCAGGAAGTTTTTCATTGATGTCCGAGGGTTTGAGATGTATGAAACAATTACTGGCTGTGTTACATCTAATTTTTTGGAGTTTGAATTGAGTGGGGTTTCTGCCATAGAATGTTCTAGAATAATAAATTGTTGGAAGGAAAGAGCTGATCGGGCTATCGCTTGGAAAAAAAATGTTTGGAAAGTTCATTGCAGAAAATTTTAGGAGAGATTGAAGATGAGATGAATGAGGATTTTTGTAATGTGAAATCATCAAAATTGCAGCAACTAGAAGGAGGAGGCACTGTAGATATGGTATTGTATATGAAGCACTAACTTTGCAGGGAGATAAGGTGTTTTTTGGAGTAGCAAGTACCACTGCTACAACTTCCACTGGAGCTCTTTTGGAGGCTGTTATTGAAGTTGGATTGGCAGCCAAAGAACAAGGTTTTCAGAATATTTTGTTCATCAGTGATAGCAAAAGACTCATGCAGACAATCAAGAATGAATGTGCCAAGGATTGGATGGACAGCACTAGGCTTGCGGACTATTGCTTCTTGAATCAGAATGGCTTGTATTGTGATATTTTTTGGGTTCCTCATGTTATTGTGAAAGACATTTGGTCTGTAGCTAAAGTGGCAACACGCTTGCCACTACACTATTGCTATCGGTTTCCAGTTGGTCTTTTGTAATGCACCCATGTATTTTGTTTCTCCCTTCAATGGTATGGAAAAAAATCATTCAAGTATATAGTTATAATGAATTATGTTTTTATTCTCAAAAAAATAAAAAGAAATACAAAGATTTACTTATTTTATTGGTATGTTTTTATTGTTATTATTTTTTATATAATACTTTCAAGTACACTAGGCCTGCAGGCCAAGTCTTAGACTTGACTTTTTAAGTTTAAAAATAATTTAAACAAATAATGAGAAAAGGCTAGGCTTTTTAAGTTTGACAATAATTTAAACAAATAGAGAGAAAGCCAACTCATTCCCACTATCATGTTTCCCAAGCAATCTGAATCTGATAGCTTCTTCTAGTCTTTAATTAGCTTTCCTTCCCAACATATACTTCTCAATCTTCATCTCCTTCTCTCCTCACCTTTCAGTCTCTACTAACTCTCATCGTCTTCCCCAGTTTCTCAAACATAGAGTAAAGCGAAAAATTATCTCTCTTTCACAGCTTTAGCCTTCACTAACTCTACCTCTTTCTCTCCCCTCCTCACTTTTTCTTCTCTGAACAAAAGAACATATCTAGTGAACAGGTAGTTGCTCTTTACGAAGACCCAAACTACTTTTTGCCATTTTTATTGTGAAATTTTCTGGGAAGAAAAAGCAGGAAAACCCGCTTCTGGTTTAGAAAATCAGCGTGGTTTGACAGCAGTTTGAGAGGTTCACAATAAAAGTATAATTTCTGGTTTTATAATAAGTTTAGATAATCGAAATGATGAACGATTCTGGTTTTATAATAGTGCCCATAATTTTAAAAACGGGTACGGTCAAAGAATCCAAAAAGGGAGTAGATATCAGTTTTGTGGTCCGATCGGTGGTCGAACCATGTCATAAATATTTGATTAAAAATTTTAAAATTATAAAAATATATAATAAGTTTATGACTAATAGTATATCTTGTTATAATATATAATAAATTTTTTATAAAAATATTTAAGTGAGTTTTCACCTTTTATATTAAAAAAAAAATGTAACTAAACATATTAAGTATTAACATTACAATATCATCCTTAAAACAAATTAAAATAATTAGTGGCACAGATGGCCATCACTATAAAAAAGTTGGACTCAACTATCCATCTTGAAAGCTTTTATAGAAGTCTTTATTTATTTATTTTTTTATGACATAAATTGTAATTGTTGATTTAAAAAAAAAAACAAAAAAAATGTTTTTTTTTTATATGGTAAAGTGTAGTTGTTGATCTCATAAAGTATATTATAAAATTATTAATATAAGAAAATAGTAGTTGGTTTTTTTATGAATTCATTTTAAAGAAAAGTTTAGTAAATTTTAAGTTATTTCATTTGATTAACAAAAATAATCCTCTTAAAAAAGAAAAGCAAACAAACATTAAAAAAAAAAAAAAAAAAAAATCGTTCTCGTGAGTTGTGACTTGCTTGTGATTTTGGAAACATACACTTAAGCAGTGTAAGCGGAGGAAGGCAGGGAATGATGATGGGTCAGGGGGGAGGATGTGGCAGGGGCTGATGTGTTTATAAACCCTATACCTGTACTATATTATAGGTATAAGTACCCTATACCTATAGTATAGTATAGGTATAAGGTTTATTATCTCCTCTAATATATCAAAGCGACCTACATTTCATGATCAGGTTCACAATCCTTTCAAGATTGAGAGTCTATGAAAATAAAGGTTGTGATATTTATTTTTCAAATAACAGTTGTTAATTAAATAATTAATCTCATAACATTCCAGTTTAATGTGTCTTACACACTTAAAACACACCAACACATCAACTAGAAGTTTCCACTTCCATGATCAAGACAAACTATTGTAATTGACATATTATAATCTTCACAAATGAAATACCCAATTTTATCAATGATTATGTACAACATTTTTGAGTTTACAAAGAACTTGTGATTTATATCTTTTGTAACTGAATCACATAAATTACGTACAATGCATCTCAAGGACTATATGATAATGTCTAATTAGTTCATATATAAATAGTCTCGTATATTAAACAATTTAATTATTTATAACATGTCAATAAATTGGATTTTAAGGCAACAAACCCTAACATGAACATATGGAGGTAACTATTGAGAATGAACAGGTGGAGGTAGTTGCTGAGCCTTTTGAACAAAATGAACACGAGGAGGTGGTTGCTGCTGCTGAGCCTTTTGAACAGAATTCTGGGAATGAAGATGAAGATGAAGAAGTGGAGGGTGTTCTTAATGGTGCTACTGAGCATGAAGATAAGGCAGTGGACTCCATACTTGAAGGCTAATTGGAAGGTGAGAATTTGGAATTTGCAAAGTTAGAAGATGAGAATTCGGAATTTGTAGAGTTGTTCTTGGAGGAAACCAGAACATCCATTTTGGATCTCACCAAACAACAGAGAAAGGGATGGGTTGAGAGGGAGTTGTCTTATGTTGTGATTGGCTTGTTGCAAAAAGCTGAGAAAGCTAAGAAGTCTAAAGCTAAGATTTTGGAATTTGCTGGGTTGTTCTAGGAGGAAGCTAGAACAACCATTTTGGATCTCACCAAACAACAGAGAAAGGGATAGGTTGAGAGTGAGTTGTCTGATGTTGTGAATGGCTTGGTGCAGAAAATTGTGAAGTTTGAGAAATGATCTCAACTGATTTGAGTTCTTCACCACAATTTCTCTCTAACTTTGGTTTGATTTTTGTTTTAGTTAAACCTTAGTTTGACTTTGGTTTGATTTTTGTTTTAACTAGTCACTAACACGTGCGATGCACGGAAAAACTATTGCCTCTGAAAAAAAAATCCAACAATGTGTAAATAGACATTTTGAAAAAAATAATAATAATTGAAATTAATCCAAACAAATAATTAATCAACCAAAAATATAGTTTTTAATAAGAAAACAAAAAATCACATGAACCTAAATAAAAAGCATTTAAGGTGAAAAATTAAGATCAACTTACTAAGACGCAAATACCAAAAACCCCAAGACTTAAAATTTCAAAATTCATAGAATCCCCAAATTCTACTTCAAAACCAAACCAAATCCAACAAATTTATATATAACATACCAAATAAAAAATTATCGTTCCCTAGGCTAGAAGACATAGGTTGCATATTTGATTTTTCTCCAAAAAAATAGAGATGCTTTATTTGCCACGATTATCAACATGAGTCTTTTTTTTTTTTTTTTAGTCCTATCATAATTTTTTTTTATATAGTTTATCAACGTTTGAGTTTGAGTTTAAGTTGAACTTATTAGAGAGATAGAATTTCACTCATTATTAAGTTTTGATTAAATAAAAATAATTTTATTTAAAAAAAATGATAATGATCAGTTTGGGTTTAAGTTGGACTTATTAGAGAGATAGAGTTTCACTCCAAGCTAAGTTTAGACTAAAAATAATAATTTTATTTAAATATTGTGCTGACGTGGAAAATTGTGAGAGCTTCAAAGGTTTCAGTTTTTATTTTTAAAAAAATGATATTGATGAGTTTGAGTTTAAGTTGGACTTATTAGAGAGATAGAGTTTCACTCCTGGTTAAGTTTGGACTAAAAACAAAATAATTTTATTTAAATAAAATGATAATTTTATTTAAATATTGTGTTGACATGGAAAATTATGAGAGTTTCAGAGGATTCGGTTAAAAAAATGATAATGATGAGTTTGAGTTTTAGTTGGACTTATTAGAGAAATAGAGTTTCACTCCTAGTCAAGTTTGGATTAAAAAAATAATTTTATTTAAATAAAATAATAATTTTATTTAAATATTGTGTTGACGTGGAAAATTGTGAGAGCTTCAGAGGCTTCGGTTATATATATATACACACACATACACACATTAATCCTTTGTTTGGTAGAAATAGAAATTGATGTTAAACCTACTGTTGCTTTGAACCTGCTGATAAAGAAGTGTAAATTAGATATTGCTTTGCTTTGCTTTGCTTTAGGCTATTCGGGGTTTTGCATCTTATATTTACTAGAATTATCTTGATGATGCTACGGCAAGGAGAACCCAGAACAATGATAATGAATCTCAAAATGACTCTTCATCTTATATTTACCTTTACTTTGTATATTTTGAACTATTTGACTATTTTATTATTACCATGAATAATGGAAAATAATCTTGTAATTCTAACAGAGATTGTCCATTTGGAAATTGTGACTATTTACACCATCAAAAAGATTATTAAAAGAAACTATATTTTTTATGTTTAAATGGTTATACGAAAAATCAATAAAAAGTTTTTCCCAACTAGGCAAGAAATTTGGTAAAAGTTTGGACTCATGTGCATGTTAGCACAGAGATGGTAAAGTCTCTCGCACGCACAAAATTCTCTAAGAAGCCAATGAATTTTATAATAAGTTAAATAACCCCCCAAAAAAACAAACAAACAAACAAACCAAACAAGCTTTGTTCACTATTCTATTATAAGCGTTTTTGTCACTGACTGTGAGAGATAATGGTGTAGAAATTAGAATATAATGAGATGTTGTTATGATCTTAGTTTCTCACATGGATTAAGTATAAGTTTAAATATGTGTTTATAAGTTCTTGGACACCCTCTCCTTACAAGCCGGTTTTCAAGGGTGAGTTCTACCCATGGATTTGTAATATTTGGTATCAGAGCCAACCACCATTCCGAGTAATCGGGTATAGTTTATTGAGTATGGGATCAAATGAGTTGCGGTTTTGTAGTCGGATCCCGAAAGGGGTGACCTAGAGGCTAGATTGTAACATTGTGGATGTCGGCTGCGGAGCGGGAATCTGCAAAAGCAGTGATAATAGCTTAATTTTGCATATTTATATCATTATTAGAAAACATTATCATACTTATTTTGAGTTATTTCATGCATTTTATATTTGGTTTTAGAATAATGTTAAATAATTAATTTTGTGCTTAATTGAATTGTAATGTGTGATTTTTTTTTTTTTTTTTTTTTTTGTAGGAGAATGAAATTAAATGAGCGGATTTGTGCAAAGAAGAAGGCTAATGGACTTTAATTTTACAAGGGCCATAATGAAGTCAAAGTAGGCTAGCCCAATGAAATGTATGTCCAATTGGAGTAAGAAATCAAAGGAAATTTGCACCAAATCTATGTCCGATCAGATTAGGATTCCAGCCTGCACACCAGTTAGTATTTTCAGCATAACTTTCGGCTCAGATGTCCAATCAAGATAATTCAAGTTGAGCTGGAAATTTAACTTAAAGGGCTACAACTTTGTAGTTTACCAAAAGTCCGAAATCTGATTTTAAATGGACCAAAACGTCGGTTAAGTGAAGCATGAAAACTTGGGATTTTCTCCAAACCGTAATTCAACTTGTAATAGGATTCCGTGACCTATTTAAAGGCTCTTTAGTGCAAAATTCAGAGAAAAACTGTTGTAGAACGTAATTTAGGTTTTCTTAAAATTTCTTTACAGTTTTTAGAGTTCTATTTGTATTCTGGCTTGCTAGAAGCCTTGCTAAGGTAAGGAGTAAAACCCAACCATTTATTGGTATGTTCTTAATAATTATTTTATAGTTTTAATACCTATGTTCTTATGTTTTTGATTTATTTAATCATCTAAAAAAGTGTTTAGTTCTATATAATTCTTTGATTTATCATAAACTCCGGGTACGTTAAATACTTAGTATTCCTTGCGAACTAATTTACTAGTTTTGTTTTGCCTATGATCAATCAATTTCATAAAACTACCTTAAACAATTAATTCTTAAGTTCCTATTATTAAATCATCCGACTAAGATCATCCTTGCTAGAAACCTTGCTAAGGCAAGAAGTAAAACTCAACCGTTTATTGGTATGTTCTTAACAATTATTTTTATAGTTTTAATACTTATGTTCTTGTGTTTTTGATTGATTTAATCATCTAGAAAAATGTTTAGTTCTATATAATTTTTTGATTTATCGTAAACTCCGGGCATGTTAAATGCTTAGTATTCCTTGCGAACTAATTCACTAGTTTTGTTTTGCCTAAGATCATCAATTTCATAAAACTACCTAAGACAATTAATGGCCTGTTTGGAAGTTAAAAAAAGGAGGGGGAGTAGAGTAGAGGGAGAGAGAGTAATTCAATTACCTTGTTTGGAAGTTTTTTAAGGAAGGAGGAGGAGGAGTTTGGAGGGGTTTGGAGGGGTTTCAACCACCTCTAACCCCTCATTTTTAATTCCCCCAAATTGGAGAGATTTGGAGGGAGAGTAGAGTAGATAAATTATTGACTAGATAAATTTTCCAATTTACCCTTTTTAAATTAATAATAGACCAATGTTGCAAGTCTATTTTCAAATAGGGGTAAATTTGTCTATTTTAATCATTTCCTCTCCTCTCCATCCTAATTTTTAAAACATCCAAACAAAGGGAAGGGCTAATTACTCCCTTCCCCCTTACTAATTTTAAAAACATCCAAACAAGGTGGAGGGGAACCATTCCCCTCTACTCTCCTCCCCACTACTCTCCTTCCCTCTACTCCCCTCTACTCTCCTCCCTCTCTAAACTTCTAAACAGGCCATAAATCTTGAATTCCTATTATTAAATCATCCGGCTAAGATCATCCTTCGTATGAATTTTAGTTGAGTTATAAAATAAATATTGTTAAGACTACCAATAAATATGTTGTGTGTGGATCCCTAAACTTTAGCACTTTAATATATTGTTATTTTCTCTCAATTTAAATTAGCTTTACTTAACCATCAAAATCTTTTCAATTAAAATTTATTATTTTAGTTTTATTCTCTTGTGGTTTGCTAACCTCGGACTTACCAAGTTATTACTTCGCAACAATCCTACACTTGGGAGCATTATTTAAGTCGCAGCAAGTTTTTGGCGCCGTTACCGGGGATTAGGTGATTAGAGAAGCGTTCCACTTTGTTTGGGGAGGTTTTCAACATTAAATTTCTTTACATATTTGGTAATATCTCTTGAACTCTTTTCTTTTTAAGTAGTTTAGTTTTCTCTTAGAGTTTTTCTCTTCGTTTTACTTCTTTTTATTGTTCTAGGTATTAGTTTTATTATTTTCTTTTTCTTTTTCTTTCTTGCTTTACTATTGCATGCGTGTTTGGTGTCGTGGTAGTGATAATCTCTTGGTTAGAATTGAGGCTAATAATTTGTTTGGCAATTTATCTTATTCTTTCACACATTCTCACACACTTGATATCATGGCAGACTTAGAGAGTAATCATGGTGATGAGAATAATCTAAATAATGAAGACTTCCATGATCACCAACCCATTAGAACTCTCAGGGATTATTTGCAACCTACTAGGAGTAGTGCACCATCATGCATCATTTTTCCAACTAATGCAAATAATTTTAATTTTAAGCCCAATATGATTTCATTGCTTCCTAAATTTCATGGCTTAGATTATGAAAATCCTTACCTACACTATAAGGAATTTGAGAAGGTATGTGATACCTTCCATGACCAATCATGTAATGAAAAGACCATTAGGTTGAAGTTGTTTCCTTTTTCTCTTAAAGAAAAGGCAAAAACTTGGATTAATTCTTTGAAACCTAGGTCAATTGGTACTCGGCAAGATATGCAAAATGAGTTTTTGAAGAAATTTAGCCTATGAATTGAAAACCCAATGGGATGGAATTACTCTATTACCTCTAGAGATATCGATTGGCTAAAAAAAATTGTGAGGATTTTATAATCTTTTTGTTCTCAATTAGTTTAAAGTGTTACTACTCCTCCACTGACCACTCCTAACCTCCCAGGTGCGATTGAAAATGCTTCTTGAGTTTAATGGAACTAAAAATATAAAGATGGGGTTGGGTTTTACCAAGGTATTTTAGGAGTAATATTTAACGTTGTTTTGCTCAATCTGTTTTCTAGACACATGTTTAAATTTTAAAATGAGAACTTAAAGGTACAAGATATAAGATATTGTATCTAAGTTTTGCCCATTCGTTTTATTGTAAATAATAATCGTTTCAATATTTCTATTTAATATTGATTTGTGGACCCAATAAATCCAAGTGGCACAAGTGGAGAACCAGTATATGTTGCTTGAATTTAGAACTGATTTACTTGAATTTAAACATTGCTAGCAATGATGTGATAAAATTAATGTTAGATTATATTTTGACATTTAGAAGTGTTTACTTTAATTCTATCAAAATTGATATATATATTATGTTTGTCTTTTTTTTTCTTGGTGGAATTCTATGAATTTTTATACTCTGAAGGAAAATTTTACAATTAACATAAACAATTTATGACAAATACGTCTTTTAGTGTCTTTTTGTCTATGATTTTGTCCTATGATTTTGAATTTCATTATAGTTAGTTTTTTGTGGGTGATTTCGTTTTAGTTGCAAGTTTTTGTCAATTGTCAATATTTTGTAGTATAGTATCCTGGCATGTTTTTTTATTATGTTTCTGAAAATCCAACATAAAGGATTTTATAATTACATTTATTTATATATCTGACAATAAATACTTTTTTTGGGTATGATGAAATAATTTCATGTGGCATTGATCAAAATAGCTCCTACTGGTGCTTTTCTTTCACCTACCATCTCTTTATTTCCATTAACTGGTACTAATTCTTAAGCAGCATAAGTCTTAATTAAGATAAAAAATTTTCCCTGTAGAGGCATTACATTTTTTTTTTTTTTTCAAATCTTTGGTAAATACGAAAGTGGCTCTATCATATATTTAATTCTTTTCTATACGGTTTATAATTCTTTTGTTTATTTGTCTAAAAGTTTGTATTCTCGTTTTTCCATTGCTACAGATGATGAATTAAATCTAGTTTAACATGACTAGAGGATGGTCCTTAAATCACTTTGTGACGTGAAGATAAGCCGTCACTATCATTATCATATTTTAAGTTATTTTTGATATTCTTCTTGAAAAATTACTTATAGTTGTTTTAAATTTTTTTGATGTGTGGATAGAGATATAATAGCATGCTCTAAAAAAATGCAAATTAAGGATTTTAGATTTTATGTTTTTCAGGAATACACGTAATTTTGAAGGGGATGAGAGGTCGATAATGAATTGAAATTTTTTCTTCTTTCAAACTTTATTTGAATGGGCAAATGCTTCGGGTGTTGTTACTTTCATATCTCTGCCTGACATGCTTGATTTTTGTACTTTCACTGCTTTTTAGTTTCTCTTTCGTTGTTGCCTCTTAACACACTGCATGTGTGCCTTGTTTTATCCTTTTGTCCTTATATTAATTTTCAATGGAGTTTATTATTTATCAAAAAATTAACTTTTAGCAATTGCTTAATAAAATAGTCTTGTTGAAACAATATTGTTGATGCTCATTTTTGCGACACATTTTCTACAAGCCCGATTCAACCAAGCCCGACTTCCTTGTGGGCTCAATTCATGTATTATATATTATTTTATTCTTTTAAGCATGGCCCAAGCCCATGTGACTTATGGGGGAAATTGAGGAAGTGTGGTTTGAAGGGTATGGGTCGGTTTCTTTCGGACCTTTTGCATGAGCCCAAACCAAGCATGCTACCAAGTGGGCAAGGGACACTGGTAGCATTTCAGGCTCATGGAGGAGGTCTTGTACCCGAAATTTCCACCTCAAAAGAGCTTTTATGCTTTGGCTGACTGTGGCCGAAAGTTTTCGCTGTAACCCACTTTTACCTTTAAAACATAGTTGGCTCTCATTGGCCAACTCCATCTGCTAGCCCTCACTTAGGAGAGCCTCCCAATGGTCTGAAATGTCTGACCAAAGGAGCAAACCCCCTTTAATTCCAAAATTATGTAAAAAGCATACCAAACTCTTCCCTAAATAAAAACAACCCAAGCCAAAACACCAAATTAGCATCATAAGGGATAAAAGCCTCTTCCACTACTCAAAACCCAATCATTAGCAACACTCCAAACTCTATATAAAACTCTCTCTTTAGTTCAAAAATAACCCGATCACGTTTTCTCCATAGAGCTGAAACTTGAGAGCAAAAACTCACTGAACCAGTAAACATTCTCACAATTCTGAACTTTAAGAGTGGAAATATGGGTACAGGGGAACCTTCCCTCTCTTCCTCACAATCTCTCTCAATTTCCTCTTCTCGCTGACTATGGGTCAAAGTTTCAGACCTGTTATGTTTTTATGCTCTTTCTGCACTTTTGTTAAGCCCATTCAGCCAGCTAACATTCTCTCAATTCTGAAGCATAGGGGTGGAAATATGGGTACAGGAGAACCTTCTCTCTCTTCCTCACAACCTCTCTTAATTTCCTCTTCTCGCTGATTGTGGGTCGAAGTTTCAGACCTGTTATGTTTTCATCCTTTTTCTGCACTTTTGTTATTAGCATTTTGATTCTCTCTTGTCAAAGCACCATTAGCCTTTTGTTCATTATACATTTGGAATTTTGGGCTTGATTCTCCATAATAAACACTTCTAAAGAACCCAAGGGGAGATTTGAGCCGTTCTCACATTTTCAGCCCTTGTCGCAAAAACATCCCCGACAAATATCTAATATTCATTTTCATTTCTCAATATCCCCAAATAACAATGCCTAATATTTAAAGCCAGTTGTGATAGAATCGTAATGTTGCTCATGTAAATCTCTTTGATTTTCCAAACCTTCTATTTCTTTATTTATTTATTTTCACTTATAACAAGTGGGAAGGGGTTTGAATCCAAGTTTTCCACGTGAAGAGAACCAATCAATTGTATTGAACTACAAAACTCTCTTCCTTTTTTTTTTTTTTTTTTTTTGGATAGGAGAGTTACATACCTCTTGACCTTTCTTTGATATCAAAATGTCTCTCGCACAAGCACAGGTTCAAAACTAATAGTGCAAAAAAAAGAGTTGAAATACATCGTTAGTGTCATGACCCAAACATGATATATGGATTCGCAATCATGAGTGGCATTTTAATACCAAGTCTAGCCCTGATATCACAAAAAACCAACTAAATTTGTAAATAAAAACTATATATTCTTACACTTGATTTCAAGAGCATCTAGCTATCATTATACTTCAAGGGATAACGAAAACCATCAATTATGTAAATATTCTTATTAAAAAAATCAAATATGTAAATAACATAAGTTCAAAAAATACTATCTTTGATTTTATTAAAGATTACAACTCTCAACAATTGCTTTTTAAATACAAAATAACTACAAAGCTAAACACCAAACTAACAAAATAAGAAGCTTTTACTTTAAAAAACTAAAATCGGCACCTCCAAAACTCGACTAAGGCTCTTATTGCTCCAAAGAAAAAAAATTTGGTGACTGAAAAATAGTAAGGGTTAGCTACATAGCTTAGTAAGAAATAAGTTAAAAATGACTAACATTTTTTTTTTTTTTGAGAATTAAAAATGACTAACTTACATGAGAATAACTTATACATTTTTAATGCATTTCATTATTTGAATATGCAGAAAGGAGAACATCTTTCATAAATATTCTTTATACTACTCCTAACAAAATTTATGCATTTTTCGTAAGGAAAAATAAGTGCTTCAATATTTCTATTCCAAACCTTATGTAGTGTTTAATTACTAAGAAAAAAAAAACTCCTTATTTTGGACCGTGTCAACCACACAATAGTCTCCACTAAAAATTTTGCAATTAAGACTTGCATTTATCTTTCACTTAATAAACAAGCTATTCAATTTTA
Source organism: Notholithocarpus densiflorus (assembly GCA_030021035.2). Classification (NCBI taxonomy): domain Eukaryota; kingdom Viridiplantae; phylum Streptophyta; class Magnoliopsida; order Fagales; family Fagaceae; genus Notholithocarpus; species Notholithocarpus densiflorus. The sequence goes on from JARYZH020000338.1 coordinate 165,735, forward strand.
TTTCAAAATTATCTCTCTTGGAAACCAAATAGAGCTTAACTTAAAGACGCAAAACTTAAAATCACAATAATAAAACTCTTTGAAGATCCAATCAAACCTTTGGCTATGCTAGCAATAGGTTTAGGGATTCGATGTGTGAGAGCTGGAGGACGGCGTCGCATAGGGTGGTGTAGAACTCTCTCTCTCTCTCTCATTTTGTTGGTTATGAATTTGGGGATGAATCAAATGCACCCAAAACACAAGCTTGGTTTTTTTTTTTTTTTTTTTTTTTTTATATATATACTTTTGAGCTTGGGTTTGAATGGGGACGAGTTTGGAGTTATTCACTTAAGGTTCATTTAGTTGGAGGAGTAGAAAAGTAGGAGGATAAAAAAGATTTTAATTTCTCTCATTTTTGTTTGGTTGGGAGTGAAAAAGTGGAGGAATAGAAAAAGTGAGTTTGTATAAATTTACTTATATACCCTTGTTAAAAAATGATGGTCAATTAAAACAAATAAATGACAAACAACCAATAAAAAAAACAATCACCCAATTCATTAAAAAATAAAAATCATGTAAAAAAAATCATGTTTGGTTAAACAAAGAAAAAAAAAAGAAGAAGAAGAAGAAGGAAGTAGAAGAAAAGTAGCCTCATTTTCTTCTTTCAGTTTTCTCTCCAATTTGGGGAGAAAACTTTTTTGTGGATCTAGAAAGAAAATACCTAGACCTCACCATTTATTTTCCTTCCTTTCTCCTTACCCAACCAAACACGCTTCAAAAAGTTTTACTTCCTATTTTCTCTTCAAAGTTTTTCATCCACCTTATTACACCTCCAAACAAACACGCCCTTGAAGTGACAAATTTTGAAGAGATCATTTAAATGCATTTATAATTGTTTGACTTTTGTAATGGGATAAAGCTAATTCTTAATCTCCAGCATGTTCATGGAAATAGGCCACAAATAAGCCCATCCAGCCCACTTTCCTGCCCAACTTTGAACTTCCCCAGTTCCTATACCAAAAAGGGCCCACGGTCCATCCCTCACACAAAAACGTTTCCTCCCAAAATAAACTTCTACTCTTTGCTAAAATGCGCCGGTGACTCCGCCACTACCATTTCCTCTCCGACCCCTCTCCGCCACCTTCGGATGTCTGCTAAGGTGCGCCGAGTGCGCAACACTCTCCAGGTACATTTTCACTCTCACTCTCACTCTCACTCTCAAACCCTAAACCCTCTCAATCTCAATCATTCCCCTAAAACCCTAAACCCTAAACCCTCACATTTCACTTCTTCTTCTTCTTCTTCTTCTTCTTCTTCATCCAATTCTCAAAATTTCGATTTCCTCGAGCAATTTTTGCCTCACAGTAACGGTTCAAATCATTCATGTAGCTCTAGCTATAGCTTTAGCTTTAGCCCCATTGTTGTTAATTCAAACGAGCGTCGAAGAATCGCAGTTGGGTTATCGAAAGCGATCAAATCCCAAATGGGATTTCTATTGAAAGCGTTTTCGAAGCGGTTTTGCCCAGTTTCCTTAGTCAAGGTGATGAAGCTGTTTGGGACCCGAGAAACTGGTTTTGCGTTCTTCAAGCTCGCGTTTCGGGACGGTTCCGACGAGGCCGTCCGGAAGTGCTGTGTTGCCGCGCATATTTTAGCGGCGGAGAATCTCCGGTTCCTCGCGCAGGACGTGGTTTCGTGCGTCGTTGCGAGGATTGGGTCGGGTAGGAGTGGAGGGGTTGTGGAGTTTATGTGGAGGAATCACCGTGAGTACGAGTCGGGTTTCTCGGTGCTCGATACGCTAATGCGGGGTTTTGTGAATGTGGAGATGAGTAGTGAGGCGATTGGGGTTGTTGGTAGGATGAGGGAAGTGGGTTTGAGGCCGAGTTTGTCGGCCATTACAGTGCTTTTCAAGTTGTTGCTTAGAGTTGGTGATTATGGTAGTGTGTGGAAGTTGTTTAGGGATATGGTTCGGAGAGGGCCTTGTCCTTGTAGTTATACTTTTAATGTTATGGTTCTCGGGTTTTGTAGAAAAGGGTTGGTTAGAATTGGAGAAAGTTTGTTACATGTGATGTGGAAATTTCATTGCGAGCCGGATGTTTTTACTTATAACATTGTGATCAATGCGTATTGTATGAGGGGACGGACGTCTGATGCACTTAATTGGGTGCATTTGATGATTTCGAGGGGTTGTAAACCGAGTGTTGTTACGTTTAATACGGTTTTACATGCCTTGTGTAAGGAGGGAAACATGGTGCAAGCGAGAAAGCTCTTTGATGGAATTCATGATATGGGAGTCTATCCAGATGTCACAATGTTTAACACCTTGATGGATGGGTATATTAAGGCAAGGGACACTGCTCAAGCAAACATGCTTTATGAAGAAATGAGGAATAAAGGTGTATCTCCTGATGGGATAACCTTTAATATTTTGGTTGCAGGTCATTACAGGTTTGGAAGGGAAGAGGATGGTGATAGGTTGTTAAGGGATGTATCTATGTCGGGATTGTTCCCGGATTCTTCGCTCTATGATATTTCAGTTGCAGGGCTGTGTTGGGCAGGTCGGTTTGACGAGGCCATGGAGTTTTTAGAAAATATGCTTGAGAAAGGAATTCCTCCTAGTGTGGTTGCTTTTAACTCAATTATTGCAGCTTATAGCAGGGCTGGTTTAGAAGCAAAGGCTTATGAGGCGTATAGAATTCTGGTTAGATTTGGTTTAACTCCTTCATCTTCCACATGTAGTTCTTTGCTTATGGGTTTATCCCAAAAGGGGAGCCTGCAAGAAGCCAGAGAACTATTGTATAATATGATAGAGAATGGTTTTCCCATCAATAAAGTGGCGTACACAGTACTTTTGGATGGATATTCCAAGATAGGGGATCTGGAAGGGGCTCAAAATCTGTGGAATGAGATGGCACTGAGAGGGGTATCTCCTGATGTTGTTGCCTATTCAGCCTTTATAGATGGACTTTCGAAAGCAGGTCTGGTGGAGGAGGCATATGATTTGTTTTTAGAAATGTCAAGGAAAGGGTTTGTGCCAAATAATTTTGCATATAATTCTTTGATTGGTGGGTTTTGTAACCATGGGAAACTGAGTGAAGCATTGAAATTGGAAAGAGAGATGAGGCAAAAGGGACTCCTTCCAGATATGTTTACCACCAATATGATCCTTAATGGATTTTGTAAACAGGGTAGAATGAAGGCAGCAATTGATCTCTTTATGGACATGCAGCGGACTGGGTTGAGCCCTGATATTGTCACATATAACACTTTGGTTGGTGGTTGTTGTAAAGCATTTGACATGGTTACCGCAGATGAGTTTGTGAATAAAATGTATGCCAGTGGTTGGGACCCAGATATTACAACTTACAATATTCGCATTCATGGTTTCTGCAGCAGTCGAAAAATGAATCGAGCTGTGATGATGTTGGATGAACTTGTTTCAGCAGGTATTGTTCCAAATACAGTAACATACAACACTATGCTTAATGGTGTTTGTAGTGATATACTGGAACGAGCCATGATTTTAACTGCAAAATTGCTAAAGATGGCTTTTGTTCCGAATGTAGTTACAACCAATGTGGTGTTGTCTCAGTTTTGTAAGCAGGGGATGCCTGAGAGGGCCTTAATGTGGTGTCAGAAGTTGAGTGAGATCTCCTTTGATTTTGATGAAATTACATATAGAATAATGGACAGAGCCTACCGTGATATAGAAGAAGATGCTGAACTTTTTAGAGGAGAATCTGCAAAGAGCCTTTTTCTGGACTTCCTCATGTACATTACATATGATTTTATGTATAGAAATAGACCTCAAAGAGAACCAAATCAGAATACCCTTGAATCAATTGAAAGTGCTTTTGGTGGATCCTGAAAGTTGACTGAAAAGATAGCAGTTCAATTATTGAGAACAGAATCTCATTTGATAAGTCTAATTTGGTCTGATTTGAATGGGAAAAAAGAGGGCTCTATCAGCATGGAACCACAAATGAATTATAAAGTCTTAGCTAGGTCCTTGGAGCTGATAAACGGTGACGGGCTTGAGTTTGTTCTTTATCAAGTTTTGCTGACTTTCCAGCAATGAATGTTACTGCTGAATTATTCCTTTCAGGTAACATGATGGTATATTTTTGGACCGGCAAACATTCAACTAATATAGTACTTACATTTCTTTGCATGATTTACTGCAGTTATTTTGGGGCCTGAGGGCTGAGGGGATTTATTATGTGAAGTTTTTAATTTTTTTTATTGTAGTGGTGCAGGTTGGCAGAGTTGTGTGCACGGTAAGTGGCTTACAGTACTTTTAGAATAATTTTGGATGCACTTCAACTATGCCTTTCATCTTCCAACTAAAAGAACTGACATATTACTAAACTTTTGACTTCGCAGATTATGATACACGATAGAGTTTGTGCCATTAATTTTTTTTTTTCCTTTCTTTCTGAAATTTAAATTGCTTGTAAATGTAAAAATCAGTGCTTGATATCCTTAGTCTTGAACTGCCTGTTTCTCAAAAAGAAAAAAAAGACATAGTCTTGAAACGACTTTATGATTCTATTTGGAGAAAAGATATTGTAACATGTTGAATCTAGGAGTTTGGTTCAATTAGTGTTGTAAATTTTTGTAGGTATGAAAGATTTACTCAGTTTACTCACCTCAAACATTTATCTGAAACTAAAAATTGTTAATGCCTAGAATCCTCCCCACCCCCCCCCCCCCCCCCAAAAAAGAAAAAAAAAGAAAAAGAAAAAGGACCTATAAAAATAAAAATGCAAAAATTAGAAAATTTTTCTTGGTATTTAGTATTTACTGGTTGGGATGTTAAGCAAGTATAAACTACTGGATTTTTTTTTTTTTTTAAGAATTTTTTTCTTTGTTTAGATACAATGATTGAGACAGAGATGCATATGGATTATGAACTTTTATTTAGAGATCGAATTAGGAATATGGATTATTGGTCTATGAGCAAGGATGTATAGAACAATATGTAATTTTTTTTCCCCAAATGCAGAAGAGCATATAAATATATATATATATAAATATATATATATATATATATATCTATTCAAAACCATAAAGGATACAGCAGGCATCTGGTAGCAGTACACTAAAATTGCCAATTGCACTACACATGGATACATCATGTTGCATGTGTAAAATGTGCAGAGATGCTATTGTTGATAAAAGTAAGAAATCAAGCATCTGAATTTATCAACCATAAAGAGATTGACAAAGAAGCAATTTTTGTGGGTGATTGTTGAGTAGGCTAGATAGTTTGTGAAAAATGGAACCTCAATCACAATGATTATTAGTGACTTTAGTTGTTCTAGATGGTGACATTTTCCCTTGTTGGAAAATTGGAATATGTTGAATATCTAGTTGTAGTCTTATCATCAAGATATGGTAATAAACTCTTTAACATTTCATGCTGAGTTACCATTTAAATCGTTTTAAGTTACTAGTTGTTCCTTTTTAAACTAATATTCTCTCTCAATAAAGCTTCTTATTCTTGAAATGATTTATCTTGCTCAAAAAAAGACTCTTTCTGATAACACAAAGTGAACTTCACTAACTTGTGCTTAATGTATCTCACAGAGTCAATTCTCAAAAAAAAAAATGTATCTCACAGAGTCAACTCTTAAACCTTATACTGGGATGGAGATGATGAGCCTCTAAGCCTTGGCTTAGGTGGTACAAGCGTGGAGTTGGTCAGGTTAGGTTAAGCCTTAGTTGAACTTTTGCCAGGCAAATACGGGGGTTGTAGTCTTATCATCAAGATATGGTAATAAACTCTTTAACATTTGATGCTGAGTTACCATTCAAATCGTTTTAAGTTACTAGTTGTTCCTTTTTAAACTAATTTTCCCTCTCAATAAAGCTTCTTAATCTTGAAATGATTTATCTTGCTCAAAAAAAGACTCTTTCTGATAACACAAAGTGAACTTCACTTACTCGTGCTTTTTGTATCTCACAGAGTCAACTCTTACACCTTATATTGGGATGGAGATGAGCCTCTCAGCCTTGGCTTAGGTGGTACAAGTGTAGAGTTGGTCAGGCTAGGTTAAGCCTTAGTTGAACTTTTGCCAGGCAAATACAGCGACGGGGATGGAGATGGAGGGTGCATACACTAGAAGTCGAAAGTGAAATTTTCTCAATCCCAATTTTCATGTCTTTTGGTGGATAATATAGATAGAAATATAATCACTTTGTATTATAAACACTTGTGTGTCAACTTTTTCAACAAGAAAATAAATGATAATTTTTCTTAGAGTCATGCTAACAAGTGTCCTTAGGACATTAGTAAACAATCCATTTTAGGGAAGTTTTAACACCACTTTTATGAAAAATGAAAAAAACTGTCAAAATATTAATTAGTTTTTTTTCTTCACATAAAAACTTTATTTAAATAAATTATTAACGTTAGCATTTCCCTTTTTTCTTATTATTATTTTTGGTAACATCTTAATATTGGTTTGCGACCCTGTCTGGCAAAAGGGTTCAGATTTGGTAAAAACAAATTTTCATTTTGGAGGCAAAAACGATAGCAAAACAATTTCAATGGTAATGATTTGGAAAAGTATATCACATGCCGAGGAAGCCATGGAAGAAGAAAAGGAAATGTAAGCCTGCGATAAAATGTTTAATTACATAACCTTTACAAAAAAAAGCCAATCTCTCTAAAGAGCCACCATTCAGTTTCTCCACTCATATGCTTATTTACAAGGCTAGCTCATTCACTCCATAGGAACTTCCGTTTGTCAGTTCAGGGTTATACTAAGGTCTATATAATCCGACACATTTTCCACCTTACCAGACAAAAACACCACATGTCCCTAAGAATTGAACCAAGACGAAAACTTGCGGTGGGGAAAACTATTTAAGGCACTTCGGCCCTCTGCATTATCATAAATCTTCTTCTACTTGCACCCTCCACATTCTCACCCAGATTTGCCAGATGGGCCATCCGCCTTTTCCATGATTCTGCAGGTCCAACTTGATTCTTCTTCTGCTCTGTCTCACTTGGGTCATCTTCGAAGGACTTGCGACCATTTTCAGAAGGGTTATCTTCGTCGGATTGTTGGATTATCTCCTCCAATCTCTCTATCACCTTACCCATCGTTGGCCGATCTTTTGCGTTCTTTAATAAACAGTTGTCTGCTAACTTGGCAATTTTCCGAGCTGCACTACTAGAATACTTGCCTTCCAGTCTTGGGTCCATTATCAAGATGAACTTTTTACCATCGGCAGGGAACTGTTTCACCCAATCCAAAAGTTTCTGCTCTGCACTTGGGCGGTTTCTTTCTAATGATCTCCTACCTGTAATAATCTCATATAATACAACACCAAAACTCCACACATCACTCTTACTTGTCAGATGACCAGTCTCAATGTATTCTGGGGCAGCATACCCGTATGTTCCAACCACCTGATCATCAAAAAAAATTCTAATGAGAACCACAACAATCTCCAATTATTTATTTCAAAACAGAACCTTTCTTCTAAGCACGCATTCCTGACTTCACCATACAATATATTTGCAAGTTGTTCATGAAGATCCAATAAGCCTTTTAGTGTCTTCAAAATACATGTGAAATTTGTAAATTCTAACAAATCCAATAGGCAAGATAGCTGTCTTAAAGTTATTATTATCCCAAACACACTTTGCTAGTCTTGCACCGTTCTTGAATTTTGTGGAGTTATTTTCAAATTAATCACAGAATTGTTAATCATTCCAGTTGAAAAAAGTTCTATAATTTACTTCTAATATTATCAAAGAGGGTCATATTCTATTTTTCTCTTTTACCAATATATTGTGTGCTTCGATATATTGGCGAAAAAAAATCTATACAATGACTTTTATATGATTTGACACATCGAAGTGTATAATGTCATTTTTTTTTTCTTTTTGTCTTTCAATATATCACATGCTTTAGATTCTTAGAATCCCAATATACAAATAGTTTACTGTTATAGATTTTTGAACCACAAAATTGTTACCAGTGATGCAACCTAAAATGCTAATGAAAATAAATGCACACGACACTTACTGCTGTTGAAACATGGGATCGCCCAGCCATTGGTCCCTCCCTAGCAAGTCCAAAGTCTGAAAGCTTTGGTTTGAAATTCTCATCCAACAACACATTGGATGCTTTAAAGTCTCGAAATATCACCTTCAGCATGAGCATAATGGAAGTTAGGCTAACAATGGTTACAGGCAAAGTTAAATCTAGAACAATACATGTAGTAGGTATTAGGTAGAAACTGATTGGGTACCAATGATGACCCCAGAAGAAATGATGTAATTCTTGTTCATTTTTGTTTTATAAGTAACAAATTTTATTCGCGAAAAGAAACTACCTCAAGTACACAATATGTATACACAAGACTGGAAGGATTTCTTATTCACATGGTATGCAACTTTCTATGTATATAAGCTAAAGCTTAAAGTTTAACAAGAAAATAAGGTAATATTAATATTATTCCACTAAATTCCAAGAAGCTGCAGCACATAAGTGGAGGGAATCTGATGCTGGGCTAAAATGTTAGGGAGATTAAACAACAAGTTCTGTTTTGCACAAGAAAAAAATTTGTTTGTATTTGTGTAGAATAACAAAAACATTAAATGATAATGTCTTAGAGAATAACCTGAACTTCCAATCCTTCATGCAGATAAGCTAATCCTTGAGCTGCTCCCAGTAATATCTGTAATCTGGTTTTCCAAGGAAGAGTTGGGTATGCCCTATTGAAAAGATGATTCTCTAAGCTTTTGTTCGGCATATATTCGTATACAAGTAATCGCTGGATCCCTCTCTCCCCATCCACAGCACAGTATCCTATGAGTTTGACGAGGTTTGGATGCTCCACAACACCAAGAAATTGAACTTCTGCCACCCATTGTTTGTGGCCCTGTATTTTGAAACAGGAATTAGGAGATCAGTAACCTTTCACAAAATAAAAATCCTTATATAATCACTGTTAAAAATAAAGGGAGTTATAAGTGCATGATAATGGAAAGAATAAGAAAGAGGAAGATATTTTATCAAGTTCAAACACAGATGGGCCCTTTTGAAGTGTGAATGGATGGCCAGATGGTTCGTTTTTTCTTTTCTTTTCCTTCCTTCTTTTTTGTTTTTGTTTTTGTTTAAGAAAAGCCCAAAACAAAAGTAACAAGTAAATAAAGGTTAATGAAAACTATATCTATCCATAAACTCTAGGAAGTCCACTGTAGAAACAGTATGAGAAGTCAAAGTTTGTTCATTTAAAGTCTTCAAAAAATAAAAACTTCCAACTTCGTTGTGTGCAGCTCTTTTGCCCCAAAGCATCTTGCATTTCTCTCTCTCTCCAAAGGCACCACATTATAAACAAAGGAACAACTTTCCAAATCTCCCCATTGGTTCTTTTTCCAAATAAACATAAAACCAAAGACCACAAATCTGGAGCCACTGCACAGTGTAGGAAAAGATGAGCTGCACATAAAGCATCAATCCATAACGACCCTCACTGCCTTAGATTTTATGTAGTCAAGATCTTTCCCAATGACACACCACAAGAAAAAAAGGCACCCTTGATTGTACATGAACTTTCCAAATGCTCTGCCAAGGAGAAGAATTCACTCTCCTCCTCTCCATGCCTACTGTTCACCTGGAAGCCCTGAGTTTTCAAAGGGATCCATTCCAATTTATCTACCTCTCCACAACGTATCTTCTTAGTGTATATCCCTTTGAATTTTTTCCAACCTTTTTGCCACTTCCATAGGCATTGGAAACAAAGACAAGCAATAATTTGGAAGACTCGATAACTCACTTTTGATTAGAGTGAGCCTCCCTCCTTTTGTTAAGTACAACTTCTTCCATCTAACCAATTTCTTGTTCACATTCTCTACATATGGAATCCCATATTTGCCTTGCCTGGTAATGAGTAGTATGATGGAGTTCCATCCATCCAGTTGGAATGGTTTGTTTGATTTCATCTCTGGTACCAAAGGAAAAAAGTTCTGTGGTTGCCATATTTTATATAAGTTTGAATCTCACTGAGATGCTCATTTATATAACCATAGGGGGGAAAAATAGTACTTCAACCTCCAAATCACTTGTGGAGGATCACAAAGGAAAAGACCACTCCTGATGGCAAACGGTCTCTATGAGATAATTGATTAGTCAAATGGGAAAGTTTTAATACAGATACTTGCAGTGCATATTAGTTAGCCATCCAATAATGGATAGTTTGGATTCCAGCACAGCACTGATTTGCATATATCACTGTTAATGCTATCTTCAACATTTGAATTTCATCTAAAATCTACTATTGAGTTAGTATGATCTACTTTTGTTTTTCCCTTAGTGCAGTTACTCAGCTAGTAAACATAACAATGGTATGGTCATAAAACAAAGCCAATGTACGAATTTTGTGGTTCATAAGATCAATTAAATGAAAACATATTAATAATATGCTATACCATACATGAAGGCTACTCAAATGTTCATAGAATCCTAGTGGTGGATCCTTCACTCTTTACACCGATCAATTGATAGCTGTACATGTACAGGGGTCCATAAATAGACATCCATTGGACCTCAGTAAACCTTCCTTTGGAAGATAATTCAGGCTTTGGTATATCAAGAAAGAGTGTTACTATGTAGAAAAGGAATCTCTAGTCTCTACTAACCTCAATAGAACAGAAGCCTAGATTGTTATGAGTGGAGCCTCTATGTAAATGAGTATCCTCTGGGCCTCAGATTGACCAGTTCTATAAGATTCTATATATATATATATATATATATATATATATATATTCTTTTCTTTATACCATTCTTTCTGAGTTTACATGAAGGTGTTCTATAAATCCTTGGGTTTTAAACTGGAAGTACAACAGAAAGCTTTTAAATTACACATTTATAGGGACAATAAAGAACAGTTACAGTGGCAATGACACTGGCTTTCCATCTGGACAACTTGCAAGGAGTGGCTTATTGGTAAGGGCCACATACAGTGACAAAGTACATCGTCTTACCCACTAGTACCCTTAGATCCATCTTATAATAAGATTGTTATGAAAAACAGGTGGGTACAGGAAAGCTAATTGAAATTATATTTAATCTCAAGGTTGATGAAAAGCTGCTGTTGCACCAAAAATTGCATAGACACTAGATCACTTTAACAATGATTTTGCAACAGGTGAAGTTGACAGTGAATTGTTCAAACACTCAAAAGCTTTTACAAAATAATGATGCTAGTGATGAGCATGTCCAAGTCAGAAGTTACACGATATTCTTCTCAACTAAGTAAAGAGAGTGGAAGAGAGAGGAAGGAGATGCTATGCCTTAGGAAACTACTTAGCATCCGCACTATGGCTTAAATAGATAACACAACATGATAAGAAAAAACAACTAAAAAAAGCCCTATGGAATTACATATAACTAAGTTAACAATTCAACATTATTCTATATAACATTTGATCATTTATAATGAGCATAAAAGTCACCCCTATTCTTAAACACATTAAGAGTATATTCCTAATCATATTCTCTAACAAAAATATTAACATTCTTAAGGCTTATACCTGTAAGCCATCCTTGTTGAGCTTTTTAATCGCAACCACGATTGCATCACCATTTCCCTCAGCAGGCTTGATTGAACCTTTATACACACTCCCAAATCCACCCTCCCCAATCTTAAGTAGCCTACTGAAATCATTAGTCGCGTGTCTGAGCTCCGAGTATGAGAAAACGTGCAAGTTATGAGCCTTCTCCTCATACAGTTGTGGTATTCCACGCGGGGAGGGTGCAGAGCATGAAGACAGAGTGACCTGATCAGAGCCTGAATAATCAGATGTTTGCTCTTTCAACTCTGGTGCTGATCTTTGTCCCCTGCCTCTGGATTTGTCCTTAAAGTAGTAGAAACACTTCATTGTATAGAATTTAACAGCAAGTTCCTAACTTTAAAAGTTATCTTTATTTTACTGCCACTGAATAGACAAAAATAATTAAAAAGTATCAGCATTGTGTTAATTTAAAACAACTTTAGAATTTAGAAGATATAGAATGAAAGGAAAAATATAACAGATAAATAAGATTTTTTCTTTTTTTGGTCTTTTTGAGAGGACAAAGGAATTAAAGAGGGAAAATCAAATCCAAAGAGAATGGCTATTGAAAAGGAAGAAATCCAAAGTAAGGCAGTGAAAGAAAGTGAAATCAAATGGACAAAAGAAAAGGGTACTAGAAGAATGAAAATTTATACAAATTGGGTTGAAAAAAAGTGTGAAGATAACTGAAAAATTGAAGCAAACAAGATATAAATGCAAAACCAATGCTCTACAGAAAATGAAGCAAACAAGGAGGGCCAACAACAGCAGATAGAAAAGTGATCAATAAATGAGAGCAAAAGTTTGCTGAGAGAAAGGACACCAAAAACAGAGAAAACCCAGATGAGAATTCAGTAAAACAATGAACTTTAGCAAAAACTACAGAAGAAGCAAACGTAAAATTTTGAAATTCAAGGAATACAAGGATGACCCAGATAAGAAAACATACCAAACCCAGAAGAAAACAAACAAGCAACACATGAAAAATAAGAGAGAGAAAGTCTATCTATATAAGCTGTATTTGTTGTATATGAGATAAATGATCATGAATGAATGAAATAAAAAAGCAAAGTTCCAAGACAGATGGTGATCAAATGGTTTACCTATGCATGCTGCTTCATATTCTATGGGGTTGGGATAGACTTCCGTAGATTTCTTGTCTTGCTTTGCTTCTGTTCTTTCTCTTTCAGACTCTCTCTCTCTCTCTCTCTCTCTCTGAATAAACAATGATTTCTTAATATCCTGTGTTAGTTCTGTTGGGTTTGACAAGGTTATTGGTTTGGAACTGGTAGAGTTTATTTAAGCTTCTCGCATTTTCTTAATGCTACCCCTACCTTTTTATTGAAGAATTCAACGGACTAGTAAATTAAGGTACGTAAGTTTATTCAGGCTTCAGCTCTAGCAGCTAGTCTCTTGCCACAGAAGAACCTTGTGAATCCGTACACTTCTGTATTATTTTTTTCCTCACTATAGGTAAATATTACTATATGATTAAAAGATTTTTTTTTTAAGAATAAGATTAAAAGATTCTTGATTGTGAAATAGGTGATGCATATGTGGATATTAATACCTCCTTATATATAATAATTTTTGTTTTCAAAAAAGAGTTGTTTGGTCATTGGTGTCCAATTTTTGCTATTTTCAAAATTACATTTATTTTTAATTCAAGTATGTTTTCCCAAAAATATAAATTTATTTAATTCAAGTATATTTACCCAAAAATATAGTTTAAGGATAAAAAATATTTTGTCAATGGTTGAAAAATAAAGGGGTCATAAGAAAAATAGTTAAATTAAAAAAAAATGTCTTTTATATATATATATATATATATATATATTTTTTTAAAAAGGTTTTGCTGCATACTAGTATGCAGCAAAACCTTTCCTTTCTTTTTTTTTTTTTTTTTTTAATAGCTAACTTTTATATTTTCTAGGTAAATAGGGGAGGTATAGCTCAAAACTCTAGACATCAGGCATCATAGAAAATGTGAATTCCACCCTATTATCACTAGATCCCCTTTCATAATTATAATTTTGACTAAATCCTTTCATAATTATAACTACCTAAGTATTTCAAAACTCTTTCATATCTACATAATTACTTATCTTCAACCGAGTATTACGTAATAATCTCACTAGCTCATGTGCTTAGGTGAGGCTAGAGAGATGATGATTACTGATTATTGGGCTTCTCATTATATTATTTTTTTTCATATTCTTTTGTAAGAAATGTCATGATATTATCAATTCTATTACAATTTTTTTTTTCTTTTTGAATAGATTCAAAAAAAAAAAAAAAAATCTTATTTAGCAAAACATAAAAGAGGAAATTTTGTCAATTTGTGAAGACAAATGAGAGAGAGAGTCTATTGCATATACTAATACTACCAAAACATAAGTTGCTTTTCTAAGTCACGTTAACGAGTGCCGTACGACATTGGTTAAAAATTCATTTTAGGAAAGTTTTAACATCATTTTTATGAGAAATGAAAAAATTTGTCAAAACATTAATTGCTTTTTTTTCTTTTTCCATAAAAACTTTCTTTAATTAGATTCTTAACCAATGCCATACGGCACTCATTAACATTTCCCTTTCTAAAATACAAAACAGTATAGAAAGTTATTTATTAAATTTTTGAGGGTGCATCAAATACATAAGTTGTTAGTTAAGTTTATAAGAATTAATATGTAATAAATTTGATAGTACATTCATTTATATATTTTTTCAGTATCGTCAACAGTCACTATTGCCAGCTACACAATGAAAAGGACATGGCAATTGACCTCTCTCAAGTCCCAACATGTAATCAAGCCATATGTTATAACAAAAGACGAAAGAGGAAGCATTTAACAATCACACTATCATTTTCCATTTTCCCAAAAAAACATTATCGTTTTTCAATAATATGTCATTTATTACAAAAATAATATTAAAGATAAAAATAGGAACTTTTATTCAAACAGTTTATAAGAATTAATTATCGGGATAAATCATAAATCAAATGGTTCAAAGTACATTGGATGCTTGTTAGAATAATTAAACTCAAGACATCGTTTATTAAGTTTTTTTTATATGAATTTATTAAGTAATTATGAGTTGAGAGAATTAATAAATAAGTCTCTACTCTCAGCTCTCTTAGAATTTTAGTTCTATATTTATTTAAATATGACAGTAATTATGCCATTATCGGTTTTCTACTTCTTGTTGTTATAATTAATGAGAGCTTGGGGGGAGAAAATCTAATAATTAGAAGTGATATTTTAAACCAATCTCCAAAGAAAAAAAAAGATCTCAGCAGAATGCACAAATTTATCAAAGCAAAGACATTTTACATGTATGGTACAACGATAACATTGAAATTTAAAATAAATTTAAAAAAAAAATTGAAGTAGGCTTAAGATTGATGGAGATAAATAGAATCTAGAAATAAAAATTTATTGTGTGAAAGCTTGTTTGTCTCAAATCTCACCTTGTAAATGAGAATTGTAAAATTAACATATTATTACTATTATTTCTTTCTTTTTTTTCTTTTTTTTGGTAATCTACTATTATTTCATTCTGTTCTATTAAAGTCTGGCTTCTGCACTCCCTAGCCCAGCATTATTTAGATCCAACGGCTTTGTGGTCTGTAATATGTATGTTACATACTTCCATATAAGACCCTTTATTTGAGTCTCACTAATGGCGGCTCTAGAAATTTTTCTCAGGGTGTTCCTTAAGAAACATAAATTATACAATCTAATAAAAAGAGAAATTCATATATTGACAACAACAACAATAAAAAAACACGCAAATATATAAAGTTTACAATTGCCTTCTACGAGTTTTCATATTTTGAAATCGTTGCATGATAGTCTCATTATCAATGCTATAAACTACATCTCTTTTAATGTACACAACCAAGCAATCATTCATCCACTGAATGTAGAACAAATTATGGAGCAAAATTTAATTTTATTGGCATAAAAAAAACTGAGGATATTTCCAAATTTTTTTTGAAGGGTAGAAAAATAAAAAGTTTTAAATTATTATATATATAAAAAAAAAAATCAGGTCAGGGTGGTCCTGACCTTAAGGTGGCACCGCCCCTAAGTCTCACATTGATTAATAATGTGTTTTATTTGAGTTTATATGACCACACAAATGTATCCCACTCCGTCACGTTTTGTGCTTGTGAATTCAGTTAATTTTTTGTTTCGACCTATATACTTTTCCAAACTTTTGTTATTGGGCTTGTCATTCTTAGGCATCCAAACTTTGTCCCCCTCAAAAAAAAAAAATTTCTACTTTGTTATTCTAACCAAATCTGCGGCTTACTTAATGCACCATGAATTGCAAGGAGCTCTTTACTAGTCTTTCTCATGCTCTTTAAATTTTTCATAATTAATATTATTGAATTAAGATTCTCTACAATTCTCTTTAGTAGAGTTCTTAAAAATCTATCTATTTATTTTGAAATGATTAAATTAAATTTTATCGCATTATTATTAATTTAAATAAATAAAAATTGATGATAGCTATCCTTATTTTCAATACTATTATTTTTATATAATTGATAGATTTGATAGGATTTTTAAAAACCATAAAAAGTTCTAGAAGATCTTATTTTAATTTGATACCCTTCTTATAGTCCTTTCCATACTATATATACATTGCTGTCAAATTTTTACAAAGTTGTAAATACCATTTTCTAGAAAATCAAAGAAAAAAAAAATTTGAGTCCAAAGAGCTGTTCATTTCACGTTTGAACTTTGAAGATAGGTGGATAAAAGTCAAAGATAACGTCCTCCAAATCCTATGATATAGCTTTAAAAATAGGGAACAAACATTTACTTTGACCTGGAAGAGATATCCGCCATAAAACCTGATTGGAAAGGAACAGATGATAAGCGAGAGGCGTACGTCAAGATTGACTTTCATTTTCAGTGCAAATTTGACATTTATTTTCCTGGCTGCTGATATTGATTGCTTTTAAGTCTTTTGTCTTGCAACTTTTTTTCTTCTCCTTTTGGATGCGCATGAAATTTGGGGCCAAATGTTTTGTTTTTTTAATAAGAATAAAAGGAGTTTTCGGTGTAGACCCATCAACTATACTCTACGTGATGGTAATGAGTAATACTACGTGTATAATCAAGTTTTGATAAGGCTATTATCGTGGCAACGTGAACACAACAAACTGCTCAACTCCTACCACACATTGAGTTGAGTGGAGCCAAATGTTCTAGATGAGTAAACAACACAACACATTCGGTGAAGCATCACTACTCAAATTTCTCAACTCTGACCAAACATCAGGATTCAAGTGGAGCCAAATGTTCTAGATGAGTAGAAAATCCACTCGACATGTTCCAGCTCTACCTACACGGCTTCACCCCACATGGAAATTGGAGTTATTATGTGACTTGCGTCAACTTTGCACAAGAAAGATTGTGTGGAGTGGGACTCACTTGGAAAATTTAGAACTGCAATACTTTATATCATCGATAAAACCGTGTCTGGGTTTTGTCATGTAATGGTCAACTAGGTGCTTAGAAACAAAATAAGAAAGGTGTTTGTTTGTGCATGGTGAGTTGAATTCTATTTTACTGGGAATCTGTGGATCATCCTGAGAAAATTGGTTCCCAAACTGGCCAATTTCTCGGCCCCCACCGGCCACTCCCAACCCCACCCCCAAAAATAAGTTTCCTTTGGCCTAGCTTATTTTCGCATTAAAAATATTTTATGTATTATTCATTTCACAGTGTATGTCTTGCATTGTCAATGTACAACTATATTTTTATACAATAAGCAAATTATGTTGATCAAAATAAGTTTATCCAAATACAAATTACAGCCTTTTTTTTTTTCCTTCTATTGTTTTTCTTTTGATAAGAAAAATGACTTAATCTTTCAATAAAAAGAAGATAAACGACTTAGGTGACATTTTTATATATAGGTTTAACAGAAGTGGTAAATTTCTCATTTCGAGTTTCAAGTTTTAACAGAAGAAAAAAAAATTCTGTAGTTTCAACTTTCAACATCACTGGCCTTCACTAAAATTTCAGTGGTCATATTTGAAAAAATAAAAATAAAAATTATCGAATAAAAAAAATAGGAGCACAGCCACAAATTATAAAAATACCTAGCTAAAATTAAAATCTAACAGATCAAGAGTTACTTGTCTGGAAGTTTATTACATCTATGATCTAACACCAACCTGCCAAATATCCCAATGAAACTTATTTTTTGGGTAAAAATCTCTAAAAGAAAGAAAGTCGAAGTGATGGCTAAAATTTCCTTCAGAATCACACATTTTGTTCAATTTGACTTTGAGCATATTCAGTGAGTATGGGCCATGGGGTCTCTAATTGTCGGGAACTAGGACTCCATCTTTAGGAAGTAAAAGTATGAACAAGAGATTTCCACTTTGGCAATCAAGCTTATGGAGACAATATCACAATACCAATTGGGTTAGAAGCTCCTTGGCAATATCGATACCTTTAACCCTTTTTTTTATAGATCTGATTAACAGGTGTCTTTAGAGCATTTGTTAAAACATTTGTTACTTTTTTTATTAAAAATTTTTAAAAATAAATTCTAAACCAATTTCATTAACTTTTCCCTTTATCTATTTTTCAATTTCATAAAAAAAAAAATTTTAAAAGTCCTTTTTGCTGTGATCATTCTCCACAAATAGAATATAATCATGAGAAGGAAAAATGATTAAATACTAGCTAGAAAAATGCAACACGATTCATGTTGTACAACATATATATGGTTCATGTTACAAGAATTCCATACTCTAGTTACCCAAGAAATAGGAAAGTTTAATTAATGATGTTGAGAATGGACAAGAAAAGGATGGAACAAAATAAATTTAGTTAGTTGTTAGATACATGCCACTATCAAAGAAGTGCAATGCAAAAGAAGCAACACTTCCACTTTTTTGTATAATAAAGTACTAATAAATTTATTATCAATCACAATGCATTAAATATGAACCCCACCATTTCCCTCTAATTTGGACCAAAGATCAACTTCCAACTCCCCCACCTACATTTTCACATTACTAAAATGATTAGTCAACACTATGGTATGATTAGTGATTTGTAATCAAAATTATTTCTCTTCTAAGTTCTAACCCTTTCTTCAATATTCAAGGAAAAAAAATCCCTATCCTCCCCTTATGATAAATTAATCAAAAGCAGAATCCAATTTGAACACCAACCCCTATAATGAATTATCAAGGGCCAATTAACAATGGCTCAAGTTTATCTATATACAAGCTTAGTACTATATGATTTTTCAAAATGTAAAAAAAAAAATGATTAATTATAGGCTTATAGCATGTCACAAAAAGTACACATTTCATGTCCATGACAGTATCCTATAAATATACATATAAATATATATATTTATATATATAATTAGCAGGAAATACATTATTGGAGTTGGTGTTATATGAGGATCAAGAACAAGTTATATAGTAGATGGAGGAGCTCTTTTTTTTTTTTTTTTTTTTTAATATATATCCAAACATTAACACACACACACATATATATATATATATATATATTATATATCTTTCTAATTTTTCTTGGCATTTGATTCTTTGAAGTCAAAACCCTAGCATATACCATGGAATAAATATATAAAGAAGACGTGGTCATTTGAAGATTCCCATCCAAAAGAAAAATGGGTCATTTGAAGATTCCCACACTAAACAAATTCTAGATCAGTTTGTGGCTTTGTGCACATAACAATACGCGTAACGTAATGGAAAAAAAATAAGTACAATTTCGTGGGTTTTGACTTTTGATATATATAAGGTGGTGTTGTTATTTGTCAACACTTTCTAATTTTTATAGCAAGCCACTTGCATTACATAAGTCTCTATGTTGAAGATGCAAAGAAATGCTAAAAAAAATAACTGCTGGCATGTGATTGAAAATTTTATTAAGCTAATTTAGTTAATTTTTTTAAAGATAGTTTTAACTTATTACATCCGCTCTTGATGATTTATTTTTATCATCAAATCAGAACATTAATTGATTTTTTTGTATAAGCAGGAATTGAACTTCAAATCTCTTATTTGACAACAAAAAAACTTTATTAGTTAAATTAACTAAAACTCACCATTCATGGATTAAAAAGACACTATATGTGGCTGAAAATCATGGACTAAAAGTGAATTACTAATATAAGCAATATGTGGCTGAAAATCATTTTTTTTTTGTGGCACATATAATATAATATAATTTATTTATTTATAATCATATAATATTTCTTTATACTCATGTGGGGAGGCAAGTATCATTTATACTTTATACCACCATAAGATCGTATTAGTGGGGTTGATGTCACACACTTGATGTCATACTCTTGAGAATCTTGATTTTTTAAATAAATAAATAAAATATATATATATATATATATATTAGTATTTCAAGTAGTAATATATTAGTGAATAGAAAATTTTGGAAATTGGAAGATAACTTTTCGGTGCATTTTATAATTGTTAACAATAACTTATTTTCAGTTATCTAGCTAACATATAAAATAGATTCATAAGTGTCTATTAAATAGATTTTTGTCTTATACAAAAGTGTTCAGGATTTCAACTTGTTTTTTTCCCTAGCTCATAATGTACAACTTATATTTTTGCATCTAAAACCTAGAGTTTGAAACCTTGAAAAGTAAAATTGTTCGTGCTGTTGTCAAATTGAGCAAATAAATAAATACACCATCTAATTTGAAATTGTGAATTATTATTTAAAGAAACGGGTGATTCTTGTCAAATTTAGGATGAAATTATTTAATTTAGCTAGCTAGGTGAAAAGATTATGGGCAAGACTTAGGTGTTGTTCATTAGGTTCCCCTCTTAAAATTCTGCCATATAAATTTTTTTTCATGGGATAAAAGTGTATTTTTTAGTTAAATAGTCATATAGCTAAATTTTAAAATGAGAATTTAAGAAATAATACATAAGGTACTGTACCTTAGTTTTGTCCAAAAATTATTATCAACCTAAGCAATAATCCTTATCATTCACTCATTTTGTGAACTTGTCACACTCACACACACATGTATATTTAATTATAAAACTTTTTTGTTTTTTTTTTTTACTAAATAGTAGGAGTACCATATTTTACTGAACTTGGAATATGTAAGGTTGCTCACTCACTTGCACGTAGAGTAATTATTTCTCCTCCCTTGTCAGTCTGGATGGAAAACGTACCATCAGACATAATTTTTGTATTACCCATCTTTTAATAATAAACAATGGCCTACTTCTCAAAAAAAAAAAAGTTACAAATCTCAATACTGGTTTAGCAAACCTAAAAATTCTATGCTTTAAGGTACCAGTTTCATTGATCAAAACCTCTGAACCAAGGACACATGTACCCTTATATTGTTTTGGGGATTGCACACTCTTCATTCTTCAATACCGTGAGAAGTGGAGGCTTTTGAATTTCAATATTCATAGGTATCTTGGCAATTCCTTGTTTATCTTACATAATTTTATCTTATTTAAGTAACCTTGAAATTAGCATGATCAAAGGAAAGTTTAGACAATTGCTACACACTTCCTCATCAAATTTTAGATACAATGGTTATTAAAAATAAAACACACAAAACCAGATGATTTTCACATAATTAGGAAAACTTAATTAAATATGCATTCAAAAAAATTACCAATCTTGAAGAGGATCTACAACCTACCGAGACGCCTTATGCCTCCTAGCTATAATGATAACATTGATATCAGCATGTTGGACTTCACCACCAGCAAATGCACATAGACCTAACCTAATTCATATTCACAATGCAATACATTTGTATTTTAATATAAGGTGGTAATATACTAATATTTTGGGGTGTTGTTGCCGCAGTGTAAGCTAATTATAAACAACTTTGTTAGTTGTTACAGTCGACTGTCAAGAACTAGGCATTGTCGTCTTAACTTCGAATCTCATACACCAAATAGTACTAGACTATCACTTTAATTTTTTTCTCTCTCTCTCACACACACACATGAGGTTTAAACTTCAAACACCAGGTACCAGAGAGAGTGTAGGTATCACTAGACATAATGCTTGAGACACACCCCTTCTCACGCCATACTTATGTGTCAACTCCTGATTAAATTTCAATACTTTCACATGTCTAGCACATGTACTTGAAAAACTTAAAATCTAATCAAAAGATGACACATAAGCAAGAAGTGGTTTTGAGTGTGGAAATTGATGTATGCTATATATGTTAAAAAAATTACAATAATTTAACATTCAGCATCTTTATAATGAACACATAGGTATTTTAACAATTTCCTTAACAAATAAAAGGGAAAAAAATTCTAATTTTCATCACAACACATTTAGGGCTTACTTGTACCACATCAATAGAAAAATTGAAAGGTCATAAGCTTTGTTAATTTTCTGCACCACCAAGTCCCTCACACAATTGTAGAATATTTTGCTCACAGTGGTCACATAGGTGACTCTCCCTATCTCTCTCTCGCTCTCTCTGTCTCCGTTGGTGTTTGACTTTGTCTTTTTTTCTTTTCAATTCTTTCCTTTTTCCATTGCTGCTGCAGTTTTGTATCTACACTACAAAAGTAAAAGTTCTGCGTGACTAGACTAGACAAGAAAAAGTGAAAGACAAGTTTAAAGATTCCATAGGCCCCTCACCCCTATGCAGAGCTCTTATGCCCCTGTCTGATCGACTACCCCCCCCCCTTTTTTACCACTCTCCCAATTCTCAGGTACTTTACTTTACTTTTAATTTTCTTTTTTCTTTTTTTTCCTAATAATATATTATTTGTTATTATAATAATTAATATATTATATACTATATGGCATCATAATTTATAAACGTACTTGATTAGTTAATTAAAATATACAGTATATACTACTACATTAACATGCAAGCATTTAGTTGTTGTTTATTTTTTTTTTTTATGCATTGATATTTTAATGATTGTTTGTCTTTTATTTAGCAATCTTTGGACTATTAGTATTTTTTTAGTATTTTTTTAAATCTCGGTCATTTTATTTAATGGGTGATAATTTAATTTGATAAAAGTTTAGGACTATAGACTCATTCTTCAATAATAGCACATGTTGAATTATGATGTATTTTACATTACTATTTTATATTTCAAACACACACACAAACAAAACAAAAAAAAAAAATTTATATATGACCCCCAAACATAAATTCCTGAATATTAACTATGTATGCATAAATCCTTAAATATGACTTTGGTGCATATGATTTACTAGGACTCTCTTTTTAATTTATTTTACTTAATTTTTCTACTTTTAATTTGATGGATTAGACATCTCTAAATTCAATGTCAATCACCAAAACACGTAGTAGATTTTATTGCAAAACAAATATACTATAGTTAGTTTATCAATATATATATATATATATATATATATACACACTATAGTTTAGGGTCTTATATATTTTGGTGAACACACATGACATTCAGCGAGAGTATCCAATGTAATTTTGCCCCCACCATCAATTTTTTTTCCCCAAAAGATGAGACCATGATAATGAGAACCTAAACACTAAACAAATTCTAGATCAGTTTGCGCACACAAAAATACGCGTAACGTAATGGAAAAAATAAGCACAATTTCATGGGTTTTTGACTTTTGAATATATATCATGTGGTGTTGTTATTTGTTAGCACTTTCTAATTTTTATAGCAATCCACTTGTATTACATAAGACTCTATGTTGAAGATGCAAAGAAATGCTACAAGAAATAACAGCTGGCGTGTGATTAAAAATACTATTAATTTAGGGATTTTTTTTTTAAGAGATAGTTTTAACCTATGACATCTATTCGTGAGGATTCTTTTTAATCATCAAATTAAGACATTAATTTGTTTTTTGGTGTAAGTGAGGATTGAATTTCAAATTTATTATTTGACCACAAGAAACATTATCAATTAAGCTAATTAGAACCCTAAATCCCACAATTCATGAATTAAAATGTCACAATATTAGTTAACAGTGAATTACTAACATAAGCAATATGTGGCTGAAAATCACTGTTTTGTAGCATATAGAGTTTTTTTTTTTTTTTTTTTTTTAAGATTACTAAATAATTTTAACACACACACGGAAAAAGACATATAGAGTATTTCTTTATACTCATGTGGGGAGAGGCAAGTATCATTTATACTTTATGCCACCAGAAGATCGTATTAGTGGGGTTGATGTCACACACTTGTTGACTTGTTGTCATACTCCTAGAGTCTTGAATTTTTAAATTAAAATAAATAAATAAATTATATACACATGTGTATATATATAGTATTTCAAGTAGTAATATATTAGTGATTAGAAAAAAACTTGGAAATTGGAAGATAACTTTTGGGTGCATTTTATAATTGTTAACAATAACTTATGTAACTTTGCAGCCAACAACATCTGTTCAAGATGCCAGAGTTAGTCACGTACTTGGGATCTGTGCAAAGGGTTAGTCACAAATTGGAGGTTTGTGCA
Source organism: Notholithocarpus densiflorus (assembly GCA_030021035.2). NCBI lineage: Eukaryota > Viridiplantae > Streptophyta > Magnoliopsida > Fagales > Fagaceae > Notholithocarpus > Notholithocarpus densiflorus. The sequence goes on from JARYZH020000338.1 coordinate 189,792, forward strand.
TCAAAAGAAAGAAGGTTACTATTGTTAACAATAACTTATTTTCAGTTATCTAGCTAAAATATAAAATGGATTCACAAGTGTTTATTAAATAAATTTTTGTCTTATTTCATTAAAAAAAAAATTATTGTCTTATAGAAATGTGTTCAGAATTTCAACTGGTTTTTCCCCTAGCCCATAATGCAGAACTTATACTTTTGCATCTAAAACCTAGAGTTTGAAACCTTGAAAAGCAAAATGGTTCATGCAATGTCGTCAAATTGAGCAAATAAATAAATACACCATCTAATTTGAAATTGTGAATTAATATTTAAGGAAATAGGTGATTTTTGTCAAATTTAGGATGAAATAATATATTTCCTAGGTGAAAGATTATTATCAACTTAAGCAATAGTCCTTATCATTTATTCATTTCGTGAACTTGTCACACTCACACTCACACATGTATGCTATATAAAACTTTTTTTTGTTTTTCTAAGTAGTACTATATTGGCGTAAATGCACTTTTAGTCCCTACATTTTGACTTTTTTCCATTTTAGTCCCTACATTTTATTTTTACCACTTTTAGTCCCTAAACCAATTAACGCGTTCCATTTTAGTCCTTGAAGCACTGTTCCGTCACCAAACTACCGGAGAAACTAACGGATTAATAAAATAATAATAAAAATTCACTGTAGCACTGACACGTCAGTATATAAATTTAAAATTATTAATTTTAACTAAATTAAAAAATTAAAAACAGAATTAAAAGTATTTTGTTATTGTTAGCAACCTAAATCAGCCACCTAAATCACAAATCAGAGAGAAAAAATCAGCAAAAGCCAACCAGCCATCACAGCCCACCCACTCAGCCACTATCCACAAACCCACCCAGCCACCCACTGCAACCCCCAAGCCATCCCAAAAACCCAGATCGTGAAGAAAAAAAAAAACCCCACTCACTCTCACCGATTCCAGGTCAGAGATCTTAGCGACAGGGTTTCTAGTGAAACCAGATCCGAGCAACGGGCGATGGAGCGGCGGTGACAAGGCTCACCTCGGACCCCTCTTAGCGACTTCTCTGACGACAAAATGGGCCAAGATCTAATGGTGGTGCCATCAGAACGAAGGCGAAGGGTGCCGACGGAGTGGAGGCGAAGAGCGGTGAAGGTGAAATCCGGAGTGGATCGAAGAGTGGCGTCACCGATGGGTGTTGTCACTGGTTTGGGCAAGTGTGAGAGAGGATGAGTAAAGTATGAGAAAGGGGGAGAAAGAGTTGGGTATGAAAGAACAGTCGGCTGTGATATTTTTGTAAAATACTTTATACTTGTTTTTCTGGTAAAATATTTTACAAGTTTTTACATACAAGGTTTTAGATTTTTTTTTCTTCCAAATAACCTTACTTTGCTAACAATTTCGTTAGTTTACCGGAGAATTTTGGGGGTTTTGGTTTGTTTTCTCGTGGGTATTTGACCTGATTTTTTTTTTTTTGTATTTGTTTCCCAAGAAGATTTATGGGTTTGAAGGTTAAGGTTTACTTTGTTGGAGATCTGTTTGGTTGTTTTATTGGAGATTTGGGTTTGGTTCTTTGTTGGAGATTGATTTTGCAGGAGATCTATATTTTTGTGATTGTTGGTTTTGTTCTCATTTGAAGATTGCTGTGTGTTTTCCATGTTTGGTTGCTAAGAAAATGAAAGAAGAGAAACAAAAATATTGATTTTTTAAATTTCTGGGCAAGGTTTGCTGGGAAGGAAATGAAGAACATGATGAACATGATTAACGGGAAGAACACATGTTTTTATTCTGGGCAAGGTTTGAACATGATTTTTTAATTCTGTTTTTAATTTTTTAATTTAGTTAAAATTAATAAATTAATTTTTTAAATTTATATGCTGACGTGTCAGTGCTACAGTGAATTTTTATTATTATTTTATTAATCCGTTAGTTTCTCCGGTAGTTTGGTGACGGAACAGTGCTTCAAGGACTAAAATGGAACGCGTTAATTGGTTTAGGGACTAAAAGTGGTAAAAATAAAATGTAGGGACTAAAATGGAAAAAAGTCAAAATGTAGGGACTAAAAGTGCATTTACGCCTACTATATTTTAACAAAATTGGAATATATAAGCTTGGATATTGAAGTTACAAATCTCAATCCTGGTTTAGCAAACCTAAAAAAATTCTATGCTTTAAGATACCAATTTCATTGATCATTGTTTTGGGGATTGCACACTCCAATACCGTACGAAGTGAAGGCTTTTGAATTTGGATATGCATAGGTATCTTCACTATCTTGGAAATTCCTTGTTTATCTTGCATAACTTTATCTTATTTAAGCAACCTTGAAATTAACATGCACAAAGGAAAGTTTAGACAATTGTTGCACAACTCCTCATTAAATTTTTAGATACAATGGTTATTAAAATAAAACACACAAAACCAGATGACTGTCACATAATTAGGAAAACTTAATTCAATATGCATTCAAAAAAAACTATCAATCTTGAAGAGGATCTACAAACCTACCAAGACGCTTTATGCCTCCTATAAAGATAACATTAATTTCAGCATGTTGGACTTCACCACCAACAATGCACATAGACCTAATGCATGTTCACAATGCAATGCAATTTAATTTTTAATTGAAGATGGTAATATACTAAATTACTAATATTTTGAGGTGGTGTTGCCACAATGTAGCTAATTATAAACAACTTTGTTAGTTGTTACTGTCAAGAACTAGGCATTTTCGTCTTAACAATCAGCACTGTTTTAGCTTATAAAAAACTCATAATGTTCATATTCATTTTTCCCCCAAGTAATTAGTGGCAGTGCAGAGAGAGATGGGGTTCGAATCTCAGACACCAAATAGCACTATATTGGGCTATCACTTGAACCACTTTCAAACATACGCACATAAATATATTTGAGCTAAATAAATAGTAGAAGCTAAAATGGAGTTCAAACTTCAAAACTCAAACCAGGCATTAGAGAGAATATTGGTATCATTGGAACTCCTCATATTCAAATATAATCTCATACTTGATGATAAAAAAAGAAAAAAGAAAAAAAGAAAGAGGCTGTACTAATTTGCAATATAACCATTCATATCATGTCCTTGTGCCATAAAACATTTGTAGACTGAACATTAACTATATATGCATATACCCTTAAATATGACTTTGGTGCATATGATTAACTAGGACTCTTTTTTCTTTTTCTTTTTTCTTTTTTTACTCAATTTTGCTACTTTTTTTTAAAGAAGTAATTAAATTTGATTGAAGTAAATCCGATTGGAATACATCATCCAAATCACTAGATAGAGATTCTATCTATACATCCGTGTCTACAGATAAAACTGTTCTTCTAGCTAAGCTGTGAGCTAATTTATTTCCTTCCCTTCAAACATGCTACTTTTAAATATGATGGATTAGACATCTCTAAATTCAATGTCAATCACCAAAACACATAGTAGATTTTATTGCAAACAAATAAATAGTTAGGGTCTATACATATTTTGTGAACCCATGACATTCGGGAAAGTATCCAATTTAATTTTACTCCCACCACCTTTTTTTTTTCCCAAAAGATGAGACTATGATAATGAAATTGCAGTTTCTTGACTTATGATGATACTATGTTCTTACTAATCACCAAATATTTTCTACTTAAATTCTTACAATTTTTTCTCTCAGATGATTTTTTTTTTTTTTTTTTTTTATGTGCTAATCAATTTCCTACAAATTGTGACATGTATAAAATGAAGGTGACAGAAATTTGTAACCTTATTTGTGCCAGAGAATTTGGAAAGGTTCAATTACCTTTCTCTTTCAAATTGGGCTTCAATTTTCAGCCCAAACTGAGGTCAGCTCAATCTCAGAGCAAATAACAATGGGAATGGGCCTGATAAAGCATTAACCAGCCCAAGTACATTTTAAATTTGCTTGAAGATTTTTTTTTTTTTTTTTTTTTTTTTTTTTTAGAGCTTCAACCTATGGCGCCCGCTCCTGATGATAGCTCTTTATCATCAGATCAAGACACTAAATCAGTTTTTGGTGTAGACAGAGGGATTGAACCTCAGATCTCTTATTCAACCATCAGAGATTTTACCAGTTGAAGAATCTGATCGTCTTCAATCAGCCCTAATAAGGACTAGTATTATTATTATTGGCAAATGTTAATGAGTTAAGGTTAAAATAACGTGGGTTTTACTTAATAAAAAAATTGAATAAATAGGAGAAATGGTATAAAGCTAACTAAAAAATGTATAAAATTGACAAAACACTGACATAAAGACAAAATATCTGACACAAAGTTTGGTGTTAACAAGCACCTTATGGCTAGCTAGTATTATTATTATTATTGGCAAATGTTAACGAGTTAAGGTTAAAATAACGTGGGTTTTACTTAATAAAAAAATTGAATAAATAGGAGAAATGGTACAAAGCTAACTCAAAAATGTATAAAATTGACAAAACACTGACATAAAGACAAAATATCTGACACAAAGTTTGGTGTTAACAAGCACCTTATGGCTAGTATTATTATTATTATTATTATTATTGGCAAATGTTAACGAGTTAAGGTTAAAATAATGTAGATCTTACTTAATAAAAAAATTGAATAAATGGGAGAAATGGTATAAAGCTAACCCAAAAGTGTATCAAATTGACAAAACACTGACATAAAAACAAAATATCTGACACAAAGTTTGGTGTTAACGGGCACTTTACAGTACCCGTTAACACAACCCATTATTATTATTTTGAAAAGTTTAGAACGACATAATTTTTCATAATTTTTTGCCACAATTGTGAATTGCCAAAGTGTGATTAGTGAAGAAAAAATGGTGAATTCATGTAAAAGTAATGATTAATCAATCATTGTGACTAAAAAAATTGTAAAATAATTTTGTGGTCCTTGACCTACTATTATGTTTTGCCAACTCTTTTTTAGGAAGAATAGAAGTGACCAAACTTTTCTCACTAGAGGAAATTAATGTCATGGTTTGATTCAAGTTCAACTGTAAAGAATAGGCTCCGGGTTCATTTAGCACAGCCCCAGTCCCTAGTCCTTGCACTATTTTTATTTTTATATATATTCAAATTTCAAAGAAGGAAATATTTTATTCTCTTTTTTTTTTTTTTCTAGGACCTATTTGATTCTCTTTGACTTTGAAGTTTGAATGTGAACTCACCAATAGGCAATAGGAATTTCTCAAAAAAAAAAAAAAAAAAAAAAAAACCAATAGGCAATAGGTACAGAACAGAACCGTGCACCGTGCAATGCATGGATCTCTTTTGGGGTACCCGTACCAATGTACTCTAGACAGTGCAGGACTCATGCACTTTGCACCAATTTGTTTTTGTCTTTATTTTAACTTTTTAAAATTCTTTTAATCACATAAGTCTAAAAATTGAACAAAACAAAAAGATATAAATGTAACATAAGTTAATTTGAACCTCGAGAAGTGAGAACAGATTATTAACACTTTTAATTCAAAATGGTGCGAGATTCAAATATTAAATAAAAAAGTGATTTTTTTTATTATAAAAAAAATTGATAAAATACAGATGAATGGTAAAAAAAATCATATATTAAAGATTGCAAATTTTAAAGTAATTAAACACAAAGATTAAACCACAAATGAAACTATAATTTTGGGAAATAAATATTGCAATTTTGTCTATTAAATGACAGATTTTTTACTTTCTTGAAATTGTTAATCCCTCATATATTATACATAGTTTATATGAAATTAAGTTTTGACATTTTCTAACCAAATTATATACTTACTATATAATAAAAGTTGGGTCTTAATAAACTTGTTATTGTGCTGTCAAGTAGCTACACTTATCTTTCTCAAAAAAAAAAAAAAAGTAGCTACACTTATTATTAATTACTCCATTTGTCTCAAATTGTTTAGTCGACTTAAAAAACCCAACTATTTATGGGAATATCATTAAATGTTTTGATTTTGTTTCAAAAAGTTAGAAGTTTTCTAAATTACCATTAAACAAATTTATAAAAAAATTAAACAACTATGCGTATAAAAAATAAACAAGTTTTATGTGTTCAATTTTCAAAGTTAATTACAAACTCTATTGGATATAGATTACAAACTTATATTTAAATTAAAATTAAATAAATTATTTGATACTAATCAAATTAAGGTTTTTTTTTTTAGGGAATAAACAAATTAAGGTTAATTTGATAAGTTAAGTATATAACTTGATGAAATAATACTAACCAAACTAATGTTAGTTTCATATAATAAAAAAAAAAAAATATTGTGGTCTACTTAAAATTTAAACCAATTTTGTTATCATATTAAAAAATAAACGAAATTAAGTACTTGTAATTTAATTTTCAATTTTGAGTTCAGTGTTAAAACTAAATCATATAACAAAACAAATGATAATAAAAATAGCATAATTACCACAAAATAAACTACAAGTACAAGTGATTAAGACAAGATCGACCTTCTTAAATGAAACATGCTTAAAGTTAACTTAGGAATTGGTAAAGGAAACAAATTTATTTTGTTCAAAAGTTTGTATTCCTAGAGAAACTTTGGGGATGGGCTAAATGAACGTGGAGCCTATTCAGCTATTCTATTACAGTTGAATCAATCCATGACATTAACTTGCTTCAAGTGAGGAAAGGTTGGTCACTTCTATTCTTTCTAAAAAAAAAGTTGCCTAAAAAAATATAGTGAGTTCGTGACGTCTACATTTTCACCACTCACAACTCAACAATACGGTGAATTGTGTAAAAAATTGTGATATTTTTCATGGCACTAACATCTCTCTCTCTCTCTCTCTCTCTCTCTCTCTCTCTCTAAATATATATATATATATATATATATATATATATACATATTCAAATTTCAACACAACTTATTTGATTGAGTAGTTCTATACTGCAAATTTAGGCTCATAAGATGGTGTAACCATCAAGCATCGAAGAAAGATCAATTAGTAAAGAACATGGCCCTAAATTTATTTCATCATTTTTTTTGCCACAACTTTGACGTGACAAATTATGAGTGGTTAATCATCACTTTCATATGAAGCCACAATTTTTTATTCATTAATCATACTCTGACACATATCACAATAATGATAAAAAATTGTGAAAAAATATGTGGTCCTAGATATTCACTTTTGACTTTGAAAATGAACTCACCAGAGGTATAGAAGCTCTTTAGGGGTACCACCGTACCACAGTCTAGACAAAGTGCTGGACTCATGCACTTTGCATTTGTTTTTGTTTGAACTTTTTTATTTTCTTTTAGTCTAAAAATTGAAGTATAAAAAGATAATAAATGTTCGCATAAGTTAATTTCAACCTAAGTTGAGAAGTGAGAACAAATTATTAACACTGTTAATTCAAAATAGTGCGAGATTTTAAACATTAAATGAAGATGTGATTTTTTTTTTTTTTTAATTATTGTCTCTAAAAATTGATAAAATAGAGATACATGATGAAAATAACTCATAAATTAAAGATTGCAATTTTTAAAGTAATTAAAACAAAGATTAAACCATAAATGAAACTACAATTTTGGGAAATAAATATTTCAATTTTGTCGATTAAATGACAGATTTTTACTTTTTTGAAATTGTTAATCTCTCATATATTATGCATAGTTTATAAACAAATTTTGATGAAATTAAGTTTTGACATTCATATAATTATTATATAATAAAAGTTGGGTTGTAAATTTGTACTTGTGTTATTAAGTGGCTACTTTCACTTTATAGAAATGGCTATCTTCACTTTATTAGAAGTAGCTGCATTTTCCTTATTAATTACTTTCACTGTTCCAAATTGTTTGGCTAGCTTAAAAAACCCAACTACTTTGGGGAACATCATTAAATGTTTTTTATATTTTTTTAAGTTAGAAGTTTTCTAAATTACCCTTACATAAATTTATAAAAAAATTTAAACAATTGTGCATATAAAAAATAAAAAAGTACCATGTTCAATTTTCAAAGTTATTATAGATTACAAGCTCTATTGGTGTATTACTTATAAAATTACAAACTCTATTAGATGTAGATTACTTTTTCTCAAAAAAAAAAAAAAAAAAGATGTAGATTACAAACTTATATTTTTAAATTCTATAACAACCAAGCCTCATCCAAATTCAATCTTAATCTTCAAATCAAATTTTAATACAAGTGTCAAGTATTGATAATTTTTTTTCTCTCAGGTAGAATTCTACTCTAGCGATCTAGCTTAATTTAAGTGTATATGTGTGTGAAGTTTTCTCCTGAAATATTGATAAATTCTAAAATGGTATAATGAGAATGCTAATAAAATGATGGAGTTTGACTTTTCGAAAAGAACTTAATTTTGGGACATCTGAAAATGAAATATATTTCAAACAATTAGGAATAAATGTTAATTATTAATTAGAATAGTTATTTTATTAGTGTCAGAATATTTTAATTTAGCTAAAACTCTACCATATTAGGTTCAAGAAATTAAAAATGTACTCTAACTAAATTCTATTTATCTTATTAATTGTTAAGATTTAATTTAACTAAAAATATATTACTTAAATTTCAAGAAATTTTAAATTTCACTCCAACTAAAATTTAAGGTTTATTTTAATTATTTTAATCATCTATCATAATTTTGTACTTTACCATAATCAAACTTGTACATTACATATTGTTTATTGTTTTTTAAAAATTCTCTAATTAACTTTTTGTTTATTAATATTTATTAATTAAATAGTATGCACTATACATATATTTTTTTCAAAATAAAATTTAAAAAATAAAAATTTCGTGCACTAATGATGGTTTTTAAATTTTGGTGGATAATCAAAGAGCTAGATTGATGATGCATGTTTTTAGGTTTGGAGGCCCATATGCAAAGGATAAAGTTTAAACTCTCCACATTTTTAACTTTTAATAGTAATTGAAAAAAAAAGAAAAAAGAAATAAAACATAGAGGGCTTTTATATATTTCCACTTTTGGCGCCTCATTTGCAGAACTGAAAGCGACTCTCTCTCTCCCACATTCTTCTTCGCAATTACTCAGTTGATAACTACTTCAAGTTTGTGTTCAAACCCACTTCCCAAATTCCTTTACACTTTTAAGTCGCACTCTTTTCTTTTCCACAAAGACTCAATCTTTCTTCAAACAAAACCATCAAGTTTCGATCTTTGCTTTGGTTTGGAACCGTTTCTCAGTTTTTTTTTCTACATAAACAACATAAAGTTTCAATCTTTGAGTCAGACCCAGAATGTTTTTTTTCACTTTCTTGTTGTAAATTTCATGGATTTCTACAGTTGCATTGCTAGAAGAACTCGTTCTGGGACAGACTTGTACTTCAGAACAATCTCTCAGGGTGGTTCCAGTGCCAGAAGAGCTTCATCAAGAGGGAGTGATTCTCGGACCAATGTGGAAGATAGAGCATCTGGGTGTGGATCAGCATCGAATTCAAAGGTAAGAAAGAGTGGAAGGAAGAGAAAAAAAGTTACTTGTTATGAACCCGATGATGGGGATGATTGTCTGTTTGTTGGTGAGGGAGAGAGTGGGGAGGAACAGGGGGACTCTGTTTTGTTTGGTTCTCAATTGAGGAGTGAGAAAACCAAAAAAGGTAGATTTGGGTCTAGTGTAGATGGCCCTGGTGGTTTGTTTGGAGAGAAAGATATGGAGGATGGGGATGATGATAAAGTAGAGGTTATTGTTATAGATGAAAGTGATGGGAGAAGCAGTGAGGATGACTTTTATGGTTATGAGAATTCAGGAGATGAGATAAGGTCTGAGCCTGATTCGGCAGCGGCGGCCTTTGGTGATGAAAACGTTATCAATGTTGATGGGGAGCCATTTGAGATGAAAAAAGGAGCATATGAGAATTCAGGAGATGAGATAAGGTCTGAGCCTTACTCCGCGGCGGCTTTTGGTGGTGAAAACTTTATCAATGTTGATAAGGAACCATTTGAGATGAGAGAAGGTGATTATGAGAATTCAGGAGATGATATAAGGTCTGAGCCTTGTTCGGCGGCAGTTTTTGGTGGTGAAAACGTTATCAATGTTGATGGGGAACCATTTGAGATGAAAAAAAGTGCTTATGAGAATGCAGGAGATGAGAGAAGGTATGAGCCTTATTTGGCAGCGGCTTTTGGTGGTCAAAACTTTATCATTGTTGATAAGGAACCATTTGAGATGAAAGAGAGTGCTTATGAGAATTCAGGAATTGAGATAAGGTCTGAGCCTGATTCAGCCGCAGCGGCTTTTGGTGGTGAAAACGTTATCAATGTTGATGTTGAACCATTTGAGATGAAAGAAGGTGCTTATGAGAATTCAGGAGATGAGATAAGGTCTGAGCCTGATTTGGCAGCGGCTTTTGGAGGTGAAAAGGTTATCAATGTTGATGGGGAACCATTTGAGATGAAAAAAAGTGCTTATGAGAATGCTGGTGATGAGATAAGGTATGAGCCTTATTTGGCAGCGGCTTTTGGTGGTGAAAACTTTATCATTGTTGATAAGGAACCATTTGAGATGGAAGAAGGTCTTTTTGAGAATTCAGGAGGTGAGATAAGGTCTGAGCCTGATTCAGCAGAGGCGGCTTTTGGCAGTGAAAACGTTATCAATGTTGATGCTGTACCATTTGAGAAGAAAGAAGGTGCTTATGAGAATTCAGGAGATGATATAAGGTCTGAACCTGATTCGGCAGCAGCTTTCGGTGGTGAAAAGGTTATCAATGTTGATGAGGAACCATTTGATATGAAAGAAGGTGTCGAAAGTATTGATCTTACCAAAGATGATGAGAATGATGACTTTGAGTTAGTTGGAAGAGCTGGAATTGGTAGCAGGCTGTGGGAATCAGATCCTGCTGGATTGGGAAGCTTTGGTTTGGAGAGTCCGATAGTGTCCAAATGGATTTTTGGTGAAAGTAGTTGTGTAACTCCTGTTGAAAAGAAGTTTGAATCATTGAGTGATAAAGGGAAGAATGTGTTGGAAAAAGATGGTGGAAATGACCAAGATGTTTCAGGGGTGTCTCCAATGCCTTCAAAAGTTGGTGAGAGTGGTTTTGAAAGCTTTGATTTGAAGAGTCCAGTAGTGTCCAAAGGTGAAGCTAATGGTAATAGTCGTGAAGAAAAGGAGTTTGAATCATTGGGGAATGATAAAGGGAAAAAGGTGATGGAGAGTGATGGTGGGAATGGCCAAGATGTTTCAGGAGTGTCTCCAATGCCTTCAAAAGTTGGGGAGAGTCCGTTGGTAGTCAGTGAGAGTGAGAGTAGTTCTGAAAATGATTCTGATATTTTTTCGTCTTCGAGTAGTAGCGATGATGATGATAGTCAAGATGAGGATTATAAGGTGAATGAGGCGGATTACACAACTAGTGAGGATGGGGGTTTGTCCTTTGATGATGATGATGATGAATTATCTGATTTTGTTGAAGAAGATGTTGCTGACAGTAAGAATGAGAAGGAAGCAAGTGTTAGTAAAGAGGATGAGAAGAAAAGCAATCAGGTTGAGCCTCCTTTGAAGAAACGTAAGTTTTCTAGTAGGGAGAATGAGGCAAAGGTTGTGACTGATAACAAAGACATGGGTGCTCCCATTGTAGAGGAGGAGGAAAAAGATAAAGGTGCTGCAATGGATGAGTGCGCGGAGGAAAGGGAAAAGGAGGTTGAGGTAGAGAATCAAGCCAGCACATTCTATGAAAAGAATGAAGAAACTGGAGATGAAGGTGCTGCAATGGGCGAGTGCATGGAGGAAGTGGAAAAGGAGGTTGAGGCAGAGAATGAAGCCAGCCCATTTTGTGAAAAGAATGAAGAAACTGGTGATGATGGTGCCACAAAGGAAGAGTGCAGCGAGAAGGAGGTTGAGGCTGAGATTGATGCCAGCTCAATTTGTGAAAAGAATGTTGAAACTAGAGATGATGGCTTCACCGATGAAGTTTGTGGGAAGAAGGAAGAGGAGGAGGAGATTGAGGCAGATTATGAAGCCAGCTCAAGTTGTGAAAAGATTTCTGAAACTAGAAATGATGGTGGCACAATGGAAGAGCACGGAAAGAAGGATGAGGGTGCGAAGGAAAGGTACAGGGAGAAGGAAGAGGAAAAGGAGGTTGAGACCAGCTCAATTGGTGAAAATAATGGTGAAACTAGAGACGATGGTGCCACAAAGGAAATGTACTGGGAAAGGAAAGTTACTAAGAGGGTTGGTGTGCCTTTTTTTTCTGGTAGGGAAAGGAAAGCTACAAGGGTTGGTATGCCTGTTTTTTCTGGTAAGGAAAGTGAGAAGAAGCAGCGGTTAGTCACTCGGTCTTCATTGAAGAGGATTAAAATTCCTGGTGAGAAAAATAATTTGTCTGGTACTGGCCGTCCCACTGCAGCATCTAGGGAGAACCTTAAGAAAGTATATGGTTCAACGGCCACTGCAGCATCTAGGGAGAGCCTTAAGAAAGTGTATGCTTCAACGGCCACTGCAGCATCTAGGGAGAGCCTTAAGAAAGTATATGCTTCAACTAAGACTGCTAAGGAGGTGGAGGAGGGTGATACAAGAAATGATGAATTCATTGTTGGCAAGGAGGAGAAGGCACAAAAGACTCTGCATTCTTCAACTAAATTCTCTGAGGAGGAGAGCAAGAAACAGGAATGGCAAGATGAAGATGAAGAGGAAGAGGAGGGGAAGGGGGATAAAATAGGTCCAGAAGGTAGAGACTTTAGTTATAAGAGAAAGGGAGCTGGTGGGCTGAAAGATGCGAATATTTTCAGACTTCTTCTTGATTCCATTACAGAACAAGGAGAGGCTATTACAGATCATTTAGCGTCTTCTGACGAAGAGACTACTAATGAAGAAGATACTACTAATAGACCTAAAGCTGCAGATGCACAGCCACTTCCTCTGAAGTTTACTTTTGGTGTTGAAGAGCCTGAAACATTGGAGAAATCAGAATCTGAAAAAGAGTTGGATATGTTGTGGGCTGAGATGGACTTTGCTCTCAAGTCCCTTGAAATTGGTTCCTCTGTGGTAGGTTTCTCATACAAAACAAACGTATTATTGAGGATTATTTCCTTAAAAAAAATTGTGTGATTTCATTGATTCTGTGCCCCTTAATTGGATACTGATAGGTATACAGCTGGTACTTTAATTTTTAGTTTCAATACAAGTAGCTTCACTTAATAAAAATAAGGTGACTCATTACAAAGCAGTGATCAAATTGTATGGGCTGGGATGGATTTCATTCTCAAGTCCCTTGAATTTGGTTCCTGTGTGGTAAGCTTCTCATAGAAGCTGGCAGGACTAAAAACAAATTGTTGAGGTCCATTGTGTCCTAAGTGAAAAAAAATTCGTGAATTATTAGTTCTCTAGCTTATTAAGGTTGGAAATTCACATTTAATTTGTTCTCTCGTACTTCTAATCTCAAATTCAATGTTGTGTTTTACTCACTTCATTAAAGAGGATTCTGTGTTTTAGCTTGTCAGTCACTACTCAGTTTGCATGGTATGCTTTCCAAATCATTCATATTGTGTTTACCTAGATGAATTTAAAGGCTCTTTTTAGAATTCAGCTGAGAGTTCTTGTTTTTTAACACCCTTCAACCATAACAAATGAAAAATGTTACCATACTTTAAACCACGAAAGTGTATTGACAGTATGGAAAGTTTAACTAAATGACTTAAATACAATCTTGGAAAATACTTATTTCTCAAGATTATGCAACACAAAACACGACATGATCTGAATCATAAGTATCACCATCATCTCATCCAACATAGTTGTAAAAGTACAATTTTATTTTCCATTTGTCTGACAAACGGTTGGAACATGGAACAGGGTGAACCTATTCATATATCAAAACTTACTTGTGGTGATTTCCACTTAATTGTTCTTTTTTTATTCCTTAAAATTTTTCTGAAGATAATCAAGGAAAATATATTAAACATAAATCATCATGATCTATACTCATAATTTCCTTTAACTTCCGGTGGGTTGCTTTCAAAAGAATCACTCCTCTCTGATGATCTGCAGGTTGAGGATGAGGAAATGAATGAAGTAGAAAATGGAGCAAATTTGGAAACCCTTTGTAAGCATGACTTAATCCTGGATGAGCAACTTGGAATAAAATGCAGATTTTGTTCCTTCATAAAGCTTGAGATTAGATATGTGTTGCCACCTATGGTAAGTACTCCGAGTAAACAAAGACACAACAACTTTTGTTAGTCACTTTTAATCCAAAAAAACATATTTATCAAAGTAGAATTGTCTAAAGTTATTCAGCTATTACAGTGTCCTGCCTACATATTCTATCTCTCTCTCTCTCTAGCTATAATTATGAATTTGCACATTTAGAGAAAGTCAACTTCTAGTTTTCTTGTGCTTAACTACTTTTGTTTTGTACTTCTTAGGCAAAGTTTGCTTCCGAAGGATTGGGCAGGAAAAGTTCATATAGTGGGGAGAATGTCTCAATGTTTGATGGGGTTCAACTTCAAGATTTGAGTAGTAATCCTGGGGACTCATTCAACCAAACCAAAGGGACAATTTGGGACATCATCCCCAATATCAAAAGTAGCATGTATCCACACCAACAGGAAGGTTTTGAGTTCATATGGAAGAACTTGGCAGGAACCACTGAAGTTGAAAAGTTGAAGAGTTCTGATCCTGATAATGTTGGTGGTTGCATTATTTCACATGCCCCTGGAACCGGTAAAACCCGGCTAACCATTGTTTTCCTCCAGACGTATTTGGAAATGTTCCCAAAATGCCGGCCAGTAATTATTGCTCCGGCCAGCCTACTTCTCACTTGGGAGGAAGAGTTTAAGAAATGGAACATTGGAGTTCCATTTCACAACCTGAACAGCCTGGAGTTCTCAGGAAAGGAGAGCGCGGTTATTGTCAAATTTCTGGACAGAAGTAGGCACCAAACCCAAAACAAGAATGACATTCGCATGGTAAAATTGTTCTCCTGGTGTAAGGATAAGAGCATACTAGGTGTTAGCTACAGTTTGTATGAAAAGCTTGCTGGAGAAAAATTCAGAAAGGATGAAGGAACCAAGAAGAGAAGTAAGGTTAAGAGGGAAACAGAAACTGAAGAGTTGAGGAAATTTCTGCTTGACTTGCCAGGCTTGTTAGTTCTTGATGAAGGTCACACACCTAGAAATCAAAGGAGTAGCATTTGGAAGGTTCTCTGTGAACTTCAGACCAAAAAGCGGATCATCCTCTCAGGGACTCCTTTTCAAAACAATTTCCTCGAGCTCTATAATACATTGTGCTTAGTAAGGCCAGGATTTGCAGACACAATCCCTTCAAACCTTAAAAAACTCTGCCAAAGGAGACTGATGAGAGAAAAAAGAGTCAAGGGAGAGGTACTGGATTCCACCAGCAATTCAACAGGCAGTCTTGCTGATGAGGAAATAAAGCAGTTCAAAGCACTTATGGCACCATTTGTTCATGTACACAAAGGTAGCATTCTTCAAAAGAATCTTCCTGGACTGAGAGATTGTGTGGTGGTTTTGAATCCACCGGATTTGCAGAAGCGGCTGCTAGAGGGCATTCGAGGTACCTCAAACACATTTGAATTTGAACATAAGTTAGCCTTGGCCTCTGTCCACCCTTCTCTGTTTCAGTGCATGTCTTTAACCAAGAAAGAAGAATCCATCCTTGACCAGGATTGGTTGGAAAGGCAAAGGCTAAATCCTAATGAAGGCGTTAAAACCAGATTTTTAATGGAGTTTGTTCGACTGTGTGATACGGTTGATGAAAAAATTCTGGTGTTCAGCCAATTCATTGATCCATTATGTTTGATAATGGACCAACTAAGTTCACTTTTAAATTGGTGTGAAGGGAGGGAATTGCTGTATATGCATGGTAAACTAGATCAAAAGACTCGCCAATTCATGATAAATAAATTCAATGATCCAAACAGCGAAGCAAAAGTATTGCTAGCATCGACAAAGGCATGTTCTGAGGGCATCAATTTGGTAGGTGCTTCAAGGGTTGTTCTGCTTGATGTTGTTTGGAATCCATCTGTAGAGAGGCAAGCAATAAGCCGGGCATATAGAATTGGCCAAAAGAAAGTAGTCTATACTTACCATCTCATCACACGGGGGACTACAGAATGTGACAAGTATTGCAAACAGGCTGAGAAAGATCGTCTATCTGAGTTGGTGTTTTCTTCTGAGATGGTGGTTTCTTCTACCAACAAGGAAAATGATAAGCAAAAGAGTCCGGCTGTAGTTTCAGATGATAAAGTACTGGATGAGATGATACGGCATGACAAGCTCAAAGATATGTTTGAGAAGATCATCTACCAGCCAAAGGAGTCAGATTTAGTTGAAAGTTTTGGTTCTATGGTTCTTCCATGAAAATAGTTGAATCTTATGATGCCCTTCAATTAAGGTGTGTATGATGTTGCTAGTCGTCAAATTATTATTTCCCCTCTGATTTCTGAATTTTTGAGTTTCTAGGAGGGTTAGGGATGTAATCTGTACTGTTATCTTTGTATGGTCTTTTCAAGTTCTGTGAATGGTAAATATGACCAGTACATAGAACATCAATACTCATGGTTATTGTACAAGGTTCTTAAGGCCGAGCATCAAATGAGTTACACTTAAAAGAGTGTCTTAACAATTTAATTGTTTCAAAGATTATATTAGAGGTTTTGGACTTGTTAAACTTTGAAGGTACTTACAACCAGGGTTACTAACATGAAATGGTTTTTATATCTGTGGCTACTTGACCAGTTTGGAAGTGCCTAAGGATATTTAGAATTGTTATTGCTAAATTGGTTCCTTAATTTGAAAAGCTAACTGATTGTAAAGCATAGGTCATTTGTAAGATGTGTCTGAAATTGTTATTGCTTTTTATGCAGATCGTTGGGGACCCAGCCTACTTGTCTTGGAACAGAAATCCAGCAGGAAATATGAATTATAATATGTCTCATTTGTAAATGTTTACTTTTGAACTGTCATACTAGGCCGAGCCTTACTGATTTTTGAAACATTCTCATTTGAGTGTATATAACTCTCTGCTGTTATCTGTATTTATCATTTTTAAGTAGCAATGGCATGCTCTAATTTGGTGCTAGGATCAGTTTTGTTATAGTATTTTTCTTCTTATTTTTGTACTTTGTTATAAGCAAGAAAGATGTACAGGTTCAATTCCCTTGGTCTTTTGCAATGTACATAGTTTGTGGATGATTGCATGCATGGTGATTAGACTCAATTCAAATGGAATATCCTTACGTAATTAAAAGAAAAGAAAGCACAGCTAGACTGAACCTTTTAAATGCATTACTTGCCTAAATTATTAACTCAACTTCAACATGGCATTACTGTTTATCTTTCTTGTTTTATGGAGATTTGTGCTTTTTGTTTACCAATTATGCATGGTTAGAGGATTAAAACTTTCCCAACATTCCATCAAGTTCTCTCAACTTCGGATTATGCAGACAACTCATTAGACAGTTGCTGGCTAAGATAAGTTTCTTCTGAAGATTTTAATGCCATTGTGTGATTTCAACTTATATTGTAGGCTGCTGTGCTAACTCAACTGTTAAAATATATAGGAAAGGAGATTCACCAAATTTATCTTCTTACACTATATTGTTCTTTTTTAAATGCTGTTTTGCTAAATCATGGTGAACATTAGTCATTAGTCAGTTTTGCTCATTGAGGATAACTTTTTTTAGTTGTTATTTTATTCATACATAGTGACTTTTTTATCTGCGTCCAGAAGCTCCAATGTAGCATTTTTTCTCTTTAGCTCATGAAGGTATCACCAGAACATCTTATGTACTGTCCTTCAATTTCAGTATTTAGAGTTTTTCTCCATAATCATTAGCCTTTAACTATTTCTATGCTCATGTTGCTTGCCTACTTAAGAAGGTATCAAGATGTTCATGTTGGGTTCTTCTCAAAACCAAAAAAAGAAAAGAAAAAAAAAAGAAAGAGATTTTCATGTTGTGCACTACCTTATATAGCTGCTGGTAGTATGCTCACAAATTAACTAAAAATTTTATGTAAAAGGAAAAAAATATTATCAAAACTATCATATATATAAAATTAGTAAGCCACTTAAAACTCTAAATTAACTCTATAATGCATACATATATATTGAACCAGTCAATGACAGAATGTAGTGTGAACTGTGAAAGTTTTATAATATTAAAATATAAATATTAAATTTATTTTTAATTCCTTGAAATTTTTGGCAATAGAATTTTAGTTGGAGTGTAATTTTAAATTTTTTGAAACTCAAATAAAATGGTTACTTATATTAAAATATCCAAATAATTAATAAGATATATATTGAATTTTAGTTGGAGTAGAATTTTAAATTCCTTGAAACTTGGGTAATAGAGTTTCAGTTAAATTAAACTATTTTAATAATTAATATAAGATAAACCAGTTTAAAAGTTACGTAGAATACTTCTTAACATGTATGTACCTATTAACAATGTGATTGGTTGAAGTTGGAGTTGCTATGAGTAGATGAACACATCACTTTACCAGGTACTTGATGATTAAGCCATGCCGTTGACACACACAGTCTGAGATAACCTTTGCACCCATCACTTTCATACAAGTCTGTGTGTCTTTTGGTCAACCAGAAATCCATATGATTAGGACTTCTTTGTATATATATGTAATTAAGAGCATGGCTCTGAATCATGTTATCAACCTATTTGATTGCTTCAAATTTTTTTTCTCTCTCTTTTTTTTCACCTTTCATTTTCATCTTAAACCTATTCAACTTCCTCAAAATACTGGAAGATTTGACAAAACTTGCTACTTGCTAGTGATTAGAACACAATTAATTATAATTAATAAATGGGATTTTATTTGCGTACCTCTTGATGTCATGGGCAACCATGTGTCAATCCATAGAAGCAATTATTCGCACACACACTTTGCACATAGCAAGTTTTCCTCTTCTAATTCTTTATTTTAAAATGGCTCTCGATGGGGCGAGTTAGGATTTTATCTCTACGTTAGGAGTAGAGAAGAGACTTAATCTTAATACAAAGTGTTGAGATGGCAAAACCCACAACATAAGACTTGAAATTCAAAACAAATACCTAAAACCATTACCATATTGAACTATTAACACCAAAAAGAACAATCCATGGGGGCAATGACCCTTTGGGCCCCTTATAAACTTGTAGAAATTCTTTTAATATTAATAATTTTTGTGTTCTTTGTCTTTAAAACTTTAAACAGTGGGTTCCTTTTAAAATCTGTAAATTATACTATTACTATACCACTTCCCCAAGACATCCTTTTTCAAATTGCAATCATTTTAGTTGTATATATGAAAATAATTTGAATATTTACTTTTAGTTGTTTAACATTATAAGTTTTGAAGTGATCCTTGAGAAAAAAAATAAGTGACAATCTTGTAAAAATGAAAAAGAAAATAAAAGGAAAAAAAAGTAAACAATTCATTATTATTTCATAAAAGACCAAAAGAAAAGAAGAATAAGAAAACTTAAGAAATTGATGGTAATTATTATACTTTGGGTTGGGCTATCCACCCATCAAATCCCATTTTTTCTAGTTATTTTGATTGGGCCTTGAGGGATTTTCAAGTCCAAAATGCGTGGAGTCCATTTCTTTGGGCCTATTTTGTTGGGCTGTGAACAACTTAGCCCCAAACAATTGGTAAAAAGCCTGAATGCACCATTGAAGCCCAAAAAGAAAAATGCTCAGTCTCATGATCTATCACCTGACCTCACCTCTTCTCTTAAAATTGGCTGCCTAGTTGTAGTTGATGCATTGCCCATAAGTTGAATCCACAGTTTAAAACCCACCAAGAATCTTTGCTTCAACACCAATTATACCAAATTACCAACAATGTTTCACCACATCTTCAAGCAACAACCTCTGTGCAGTAAGATGGACACCTCTTATAGAAGCATCAGTTTGCCAAAACATTCCAAATGTATAGAACATATACATAGTTGGATAAGTGTAGGTTACAAACCTTATGCATAGACTTGTTAAAATCACTTTGCAAAATGCTAACAACTTTGGAGCTCTAACTATGTACATCCACATGTTTCAAACAAAAATGTCTAGGGCTCAAATACCTCTCTCTCTCTCCTAGTGTTACACGTTATAACTACAGAATTATCTTATAAATAAAAATAAAAAATCAATATTAAAAAATATCAATCATCAAATCCCTTCCATATCAGTAATATTTATAACTTTAAGGTCTTACCAATATAATTGATTTCTTTTATTGTAAATCTCAATTGTCATTCACTCATTTGTAAGGACCAATTAAAGAGAGAAAAGAAAGTTTATAGTTCTTCTATTTTTAAACTTTTAGTGGACATGAAGAAAAAAAAATGTAGTTCTTTTATTTTCGTCTTGGGAAATGTTAACGAATGTCCTTAGGGTATTGGTTAATAATCCATTTAAATAAAGTTTTTATGAGAAAAGAAAAGAAAAAAAAAGCAATTAATGTTTTGACAGTTTTTTATTTATTTTTTATTTATATTATACAAGATAAAATTTTTACTCTAGCCTAATTTAAGTGTATATGTGTATGAAAAGCTCCCTCTTGGAGACTTGAACCCCGGCCTTTACCCCCCATACCCCACAAGCATTTATACTTGTGGAGTGACCACCGCACCGCACCAAGGGTGCACGGTGGTTTGACAGCTTTTTTCATTTCTCATAAAAATTGTGTCAAAACTTTCTTAAAATGGATTGTTAACCAATGCCTTAAAGACATTCGTTAGCATAACCCTTTTGTTTTTTGTTTTTCAAAAAAAAAAAAGTTGATAGGTAGAAAAAAAAACAAATTATTATGTGATTTGAACTCTAGATTTACTCCTACCTACTAATAAAGAAAAAAAAAAGAAAAAAAAAACCATATAATTATTATTCCAACCATATCAACCTCTTTTGATAAATACAATAGCCCAAAGCCATGAAACCCAACCGAACTACATAATAATTGATATGAAACGATTGACTTTCCTATGTGATTAAAAAATCTGAAATCCCACAAATTCCCAAATTTGCCATACACATTGTCCAAACAATTCAATGAACCTACCTTTTTATGTCAAAATACCTTTTCCACGAAATACTCTCCATTATTTGAAATATTCCTTTCTCCAAAGTAAAACCTCTCGACTAAGTTTCATCCACATCCCACTTTCTTAACCCAATTTGCCACTCCTACCCTCATGGATCAACAACACGTGGCCCTACTACAACTCCAACTAAGAAAAGAACTCCAAACCGAAAGTAATAAGTAATGGTAGCCTTCAACCGACGAAAAGCCTCATAATCTCATATATTGAAAAATAGGAAAAATTAATAAAAAAGTGTTTCATTAATTTTTTTTTAGTATTTTTAAGGACTCAGTAAATTATTCTATGGGTCCACATCTCAACGGGTTTCAATGCATAAATAACTAAACCAAAACTTTTTTAAAGTAATAAATTGAAAAATAAATAAAATGCGATTCATTCATTTTTTAGTGTTTTTAAGGACTCAGTAAATCATTCTACATGTCCAGATCTCAATAGGTTCATTGCATAAAGAACTAAACTGAAGCCTTTTTAAAGTAATAAATTTTTTTTAAAAAATGAAAAATTAATAAAAAATGACTCATTCATGTTTAAGTGTTTATAAGGAGTCAATAAATCATTCTACGTGTCCATATCTCAAAGGGTTTCAGTGCATAAAGAACTAAACCGAAGCATTTTTAAAGTAATAAATTGAAAAATAGGAAAAATTAATAAAAAGTGTTTCATTCATTTTTGAGTGTTTTTAAGGACTCAGTAAATCATTCTACGTGTCCAGATCTCAACGGATTTCAATGCATAAAGAACTAAACTGAAGCCTTTTTAAAGTAATAAATTGAAAAATAGGAAAATTTAATAAAATGTGATTCATTCATTTTTTAGCATTTTTAAGGAGTCAGTAAAGCATTCTACGTGTTCGGATCTCAACGGGTTTCAATGCATAGAAAACTAAACCAAAGCCTTTTTAAAGTAATAAATTGAAAAATAGGAGAAAATTAATAAAAACGATTCATTCATTTTTTGAATGTTTTTAAGGAGTTCGTAAAACATTCTTCGTGTCTAAATCTCAACTGGTTTTTAGTGCATAGAAAACTAAACCGAAGCCTTTTTAAAGTAATAAATTAAAAAATAGGAAAATTTTAATAAAAAGTAATTCATTCATTTTTTTAATGTTTTTAAGGAGCCAGCAAAACATTCTACGTGTCCAAATCTCAACGAGTTATACATTCTAAGGGCCTGTTTGGTAGTCCATTTTGAACACGCTTTTGAGCATTTTAAATAACATTACACACATTTTCACCTACACGTATATCAAAAATACCCAAACAATATTATTCAAACTCCTCTACCAAACACCCCTAAGTGTCTAGATCTTAACAAATTTCAATGCATAGAGAACTAAACCGAAACATTTTTAATGTAATAAATTGAAAAATAGGAAAAAGTGACTCGTTCATTTTTTAGTGTTTTTAAGGAGTCAGTAAAACATTTTACATGTCCTGATCTCAATGGGTTTCAATATATAGAAAGAAAACTTTTAATTTATCCTCAACTAGTACAATCGAGCACCCATTAAAGAGTGAAAAAAAAAAAAAAAAAAAAAAAAAGAGTTGATGAGAGAGAAAGCTAGAGCGAGAAGATCTCTGATCTCCTAAAAAACCTACTCCCTCCCGCTTTTGAGTTTTGACCACCTCCCTTCGCTGCTCAGTTTGTTACCACATATATACACACCCTCGCCTCTCTCTCGCTCTCTCTCAAAACTCAAAATAAAAAAAATAAAAAATTGTTTTAATTAAAACAGAAAAAAAAAACAATTTTTTTTTCTATTTTAATTAAAATCTCTTTACAAAAATAACCCTTCTCTAATTTACATTCTTTTCTTTTTTTTTCATCTCTCTCCTCCTTTCTCTCTCTCTCTCAACATCTCTGATGAGCGCCCAATAAACCCTAATTTCGGTTTTTTTTTTTCTCTCTCTCTCACTCCTCAGGTACTCTATACTTTCTCTCTCTAACTCTCTCGATTGTGTTTCTGTTTTTTGTTTTACGCTCGTTACAGATTGTTTTCTTTGTTGTTGATGTTGTTGTTAATTGTTGTGGTTGGATCTTGTTTGGTTACAGAGAAAATTTTGTATAGAGAAAAAAAAAATATCGGAGGGGGAATCTTACGGATTGGGATATATGTCCTACAATCAATCAAACAGGTCGGAGAAGATTGAAACGACGCAGTATAGGAAAACCGATAGGCGATCCTCCAGCTCCAATCAGCAGCGGAGCTCCTCAGGCGCTTACGGTAAGGGCGGCGGCGGGCCCGCCCCTTCTCCGTCCTACAATTCCTCAAACTCTCGCAGGTCCTCTCTCTCTCTCTCTAGGGTTTCCGTTTTTGTTTCCAAAGTTTTGGTTTTTACTTTTTTTGTTTTTGTTTTTGGTTTGGTTTGTAATTAGGGTTTGCAATTTGATTTTTTGTTTGTTGTTAATGGTGGTGATTTGTGATTTGAGGTTTTGATTGTTGTTTTTTTTTTTTGGTTTTGGGAATTTTTTGTGTTTTGTGTGTTTTTTTAGTTTTAAGAAGAATAGCAATAATGCTCAAGGAGGGCAATCTAGGGCACATGTGCCTATAGCTAGTGTGAATTCGTCAGTGAATTCGTCTACTACGTTGGACTCTAGTGCTACGACCAATGCTGCTGCCGCGTCTACGCCACGGACTACTGCTGCTGCTGTACAGAATGGTTCCCATGTACACCCCCAATTACATGGTATGGATTAAAAATTGTGTCTTTGATTGGAGGATGTTGATGGGTTTTTGTTATAATTGAGAAAAAAGCAAGTGTGGTTGAGTTTAATGTTTTTTTTTTTGATTTGGGTGTTGATAGGAGCAGCTGATGCGCCGGTTACAAGCGCGGCTGCCAAGCCAGCTGAGCTGCCAGCACCAGCAGCTGCTGTGCAGAGAAGCACCCGACCTGTTCCGAAGGCTCCAACTTCTCAATCTTCCGCCATGAGCTCTGACCCGGCCGCAGCTCCCAAAACACCTGTAAAGGGTATGTGTTATTTAGATGCATAAGATATAGTTCTTGAATTTGGTTATAATGTGGGAGATTATCAGTGTTGGTTTCTCTTGATGGTGATTAGTAGTTCTAGCCCAATGTAACTAATGATATGCTATTTATTTATTGATCAGCTCCAGGAGATGCTTCTAAGCCTTACCCCTTCCAGTTTGGGTCCATAAGTCCTGGTTTCATGAATGGGATGCAGGTATGTTTATGATCTCACATTTACTAAATCAACATTGTTATTTTTTTTTCGTTCCCTAAAGTGCATGGTGCTCGGTAATTTTTTTTAATATTATTTTTGTAGATTTGAATGATTGTTTTTATCTTGTGGTTGTAGGTTCCTGCTCGGACAAGCTCAGCGCCCCCAAATTTGGATGAGCAGAAACGAGATCAGGTTTTTACTTACCCTTTTCCTATTTCATCTTTTGACCTGCTTGTCTATTGAAAATCTGATGCTTAATGGTAGCCCCCTAACCTCCCTTACTGTTCTCTTTCAATTAGTTTGGAGCTTTATACAATGTACTATTAAAACTTGGCATATTTTTGATTTGCCATTTCCTTTGTGCTTCAATTGTTGGTGTTGGGATAATTCAATTACTCAATTTTGAATGTTGGAAATTTATGGCATTGAGTGCTTGTAATTTGACAACAAACCTTTCTGTGTTTTTTTGACCTGCAGGCACGTAATGATTCCTTTAGACCTCCCCCTCCATTGCCAATTCCTACTGCACCCAAGCAGCAGTTCCCGAGGAAGGATGCAGTTGCTGCTGAACAATCTAATACTGGGGAGGCTCATTCAGTGCCAAAGGTTAAAAAGGATGTGCAAGTCTCGCCTGCGCCACCTGCAAGCCAACCTCAGAAGCCTCCTGTACTTCCTCCTATGGGTGGGATGTCCATGCCAATGCAGTATCACCAGCCACAGGTTTCTGTGCAATTTGCTGGCCCCAACCAACAGCTTCAATCCCAGGGTATGACAGCCACTCCACTTCAAATGCAGTTGCCCATGGGTTTATCAATGGCAAATGCGCCCCAAGTGCAACCGCCCGTGTTTCTCCAACCCCATCCTATGCAGCAGGGAATCATTCATCAAAGCCAGTACACTGCTCAAATGGGTCCTCAGTTGCCCCCTCAATTAGGCAACATGGGAATGGGCATGACCCCACCATACCCCCAGCAGCAGGGAGGAAAATTTGGTGGCCCCCGTAAAACTACTGTTAAGATTACTCATCCAGATACACATGAAGAGTTGAGGCTTGACAAACGGGCTGATTCTTATTCAGATGGTGGGTCATCGGCTCCTAGGTCTCTTCCTAATATGCCTCCTCAATCCCAGCCTATTCCATCATTTGCACCTTCTCATCCTCTTAACTTTTATAATCCCAATTCTTTCAATGCCGGTTCTATGTTCTATCCGCCTCAAAGTTCTGTTCCTTTAACAAGTAGCCAGTTAGCACCCAATTCTCAAGCACCGAGATTTAATTATCCAGTTGGCCAGAATCCCCAAAACATGGCGTACATGAATCCAGCAGCTCTTAATTCCCTACCTGTAAATAAGACTGGGACCCCAATGCATGTCACTGCAGATCTACCAAACTTGGAACATTCTCGTGATGTACATAATATAATCTCCTCTGCTCCACCAACAGTGATACCAATTACAGTAAAGCCAACTCCTGGTTCTATCGGGGAAAAGGTTGCAGACTCATTGCTGCCAAAAAGCTCACATGGTGTTGAAAAGAGTGAACCTACTAAACATGTGAGGCCATCTGGGGAAGTCAGCTTATCTCATCCTCAAAGGGAATTTACTGAATCATTGGCCTCCAAGTTGTTGCCAGTGGCTACTAAACAGTCTGTGGTGGTATCTGCTGCAGTTTCTTCTGAGGGCCTTGTATCGAATCCATCTTCTTCTGCTTCAGTTTCTCCATCCGAGGAATCTGTACCAGTTGTGCCCATCAATGAAGGCAGACGAAGGGAAACTCTTAATAGGTCAAACTCTATCAAAGATTATCAAAAGAAGATAGGCAAGAAAGGACTTATCCAATCACAGCATCAGGTACTTTTATGCTTTACTTGTCTACTACCTTTTCCATTAATATTCTTTCAATTTCAATTAGTATCTTTTTTTCTTTTTCTTTTTTTAATTTCTTAATCTGTATTGCAAAAATTTAATTCCTTTTCACAGGTTGGCAGTCAATCTGCTTCAATCTCAAGTTTGCCTTCTCGGGCCCTGGAGCAGGGTATATCTTCCAGCAGTGGAGTTTTTGGTACTGTAGAAGCTAAAACAACTGTTGCTACACCTACACCTGTATCTAGTGAAGGTGTTTCATCAACCCAACAATCACTGTCAAATGTTAGTGGTGGTACTCCTGATGCTTCTGAATTAAAATCTGACACTGTTGTAGAAGCCTCCTATAGTGTTTCATCTGAAATTTCTGGTGCCAGGATCATTGTTGATACGCTTGAAACTGTTCATCAAGCTAAGCTAGACAAATCCTCTTCACAAGATGAGGAATTAGTAAATGAAACCGTAGGAAAAGATGAACAAGGAGAAAACAGTTTACCTGCTGGGTCCACACAAGTTATCAACAGTAGTGAGATATCTTCAGAACCTATCTCTTTAAAATCTTTAGAATTTAATAAAGAGGTAAAACAATCTGGACATGATTCTGGTTTGAAGGTAGTAAGTGACGAGATCTTAACCATAGAGACTGCACAGAAGCGGCTGGATGAACCCGTGAGCCATCATGCAGAAATTGATGGGACAACTGATAATTTAGAGATATTGAACTCCACTGATTTGGGTTCTTCTGATGTTGGAAGCTCTCTTGGTGAGAAGACCTCTACTGTAGATGCCTCTTCAAGCAGAAGTGACAGCATAGGTAGTAATGAGATTGGTACAATGTCTGGTACATCAGATCAGCAGTCTGCTCCTATTCCAGCCCCTGATCTTAAGGAAGCAACTTCAAAACATGAAGGGGAAGATGCAGAGATCATTGGTGGTGGATTGGCCCCTTTGCCAGCATCAGGTGCTAAGGATAAACCTATCCTTGATCAGAATAAGGCAAAGGTTACTTCTAAAGCAACAAAGAAGAAGAGAAAAGAAATTTGTCTGAAAGCTGATGCTGCTGGGACAACCTCTGATCTTTATAATGCTTATAAGGGCCCAGAGGAAAAGAAAGAAACTATTTTGTCTACAGATTATACTGAGAGCATTTCTACTTGTGTGAATGAGAAGCAGGCACCTGCTGATGCGGTTGAAGTAGATGCTGTTGCTACTGAAAAGGGTGGACTGAACAAAGCTGAGCCCGATGATTGGGAAGATGCTGCTGACTTGTCTACTCCAAAATTAGAAGTTTCAGATGATGGACAGCTAATTCATGGAGGACTGGATCATTATGACCATGATGGAGATGGAAGTATGGCCAAGAAGTATTCCCGAGATTTCCTCTTGAAATTTTCTGAGCAATGCTCTGATCTCCCTGAGGATTTTGAGATTACATCTGATATAGAGGCCTTGATGAGTGCTAATTTGAATCTCTCTCATCTTGTTGAACGTGATTCATACCCTAGTCCAGGTAGAATCGTAGACAGGCCGAGTGGGGGATCTCGATTAGACCGTCGTGGTAGTAGTAGTAGTATGGGTGAAGAGGAGAGGTGGGGTAGACTATCTGGTCATTTTGCAATTCGTGATTTGCGTTTGGATCCTGTTCCTGTTTATGGAGGTAATACAGGTTTTCGACCTGGCCCAGGAGGCAATTATGGTGTTCTCAGGAACCCACGTGGACAGGCACCTATGCAGTACCCTGGAGGAATCCTCTCTGGTCCCTCCATGGGTTCTCAGGGTGGAATGCCTAGAAACAGCCCTGATGCTGACAGGTGGCTGCGTAATGCCAATATTCAACAGAAGGGTTTATTTCCTTCTCCTCATACTCCATTACAGATGATGCACAAAGCTGAGAAGAAGTATGAAGTGGGTAAAGTGACGGATGAGGAACAGGCAAAGCAAAGGCAGTTGAAAGCTATTTTGAACAAGCTAACTCCTCAGAACTTTGATAAACTTTTCGAACAAGTGAAAGCAGTAAACATTGACAATCCTGACACTCTAACTGGTGTCATCTCACAGATCTTTGACAAAGCTTTAATGGAACCTACTTTCTGTGAAATGTATGCCAATTTCTGTAGTCATCTTTCCTTGGAATTGCCTGATTTCAGCAAAGACAATGAAAAGATAACTTTTAAGAGGGTGCTTTTGAACAAGTGCCAGGAGGAATTTGAGAGAGGGGAAAGAGAGCAAGAAGAAGCTAATAAAGCTGATGAAGAGGGTGAGATCAAACAGTCTGCAGAGGAAAGAGAAGAAAAGAGAATTAAGGCTCGAAGACGAATGTTGGGTAACATTAGATTAATTGGGGAGTTGTACAAGAAGAAAATGTTGACTGAGCGAATAATGCATGCATGCATCCAGAAGTTGCTGGGTCAGTATGATAATCCTGATGAAGAAGATATTGAAGCTTTGTGCAAATTGATGAGTACTATCGGAGAGATGATTGATCATTCCAAAGCCAAGGAGAATATGGATGCATATTTTGAGAGAATGAAGGCGTTCTCCAACAATATGAATTTATCTTCTAGGGTCAGGTTCATGTTGAAGGATTCAATTGATTTGAGAAAGAATAAATGGCAACAGCGGAGGAAAGTTGAAGGGCCGAAAAAGATTGAGGAAGTGCACCGAGATGCTGCTCAAGAACGACAGGCACAAACTAGCAGGTTGGGGGGTCGAGGAAACATCAACACTTCAACAAGGAGGACACCTATGGATTTTGGTTCAAGAGGGTCAACTATGTTGTCTCCCTCAAGTGCGCAGATGGGTGGTTTCCGTGGCCTGCCTAGTCAGGTTCGTGGATTTGGTGGTCAAGATGTTCGGTTTGAGGAAAGAGTGCATTATGAGGCTAGGACCTTATCTGTTCCCTTGCCTCAAAGACCTATTGGTGATGATTCTATTACTCTTGGACCTCAAGGTGGTCTTGCAAGAGGAATGTCAATTAGAGGACCACCAGCACTGTCAAGTGCTCCTGCAGCTGAAATATCTCCTGGTGCTGCAGACCCCCGAAGAATGGCAGTTGGCTTGAATGGTTACAGTATGGTGTCGGAGCGGACAACTTATGGCCCAAGAGAGGAATTCGTTCCAAGATATATTCCGGATAGATTTGCTGTCCCAGCAGCTTATGACCAATCAAGCCCTCAAGAGCGTAATGTAAATTTTGGTAACAGAGACCTAAAGAATCCCGATCGGAGTTTTGATAGATCAGTTGTCACTTCACCAACTCCACGCATGGAGGGAGCAGCTGTTCCCCAAAATGTTCCTTCAGAAAATTTGCCTGAAGAACGCCTTAAAGATATGTCCATTGCAGCAATTAAAGAATTTTACAGGTATCTTCATGTCCTATGCATGCATCTATCTTCCTGTTTATTCCAGTTCTCTTTCTCTAAGTTAACTTTAGAGAAACTAGCATCATATGTATGCTAGTGTAAAGTTTATGTGTTATGTTTCAATTTCCATATTGTTTGATTACTTGATTCAAGTACTGAGTTGTTTGCTTATTATACTTTGCAACTGATGTCCATAACGTTGAGTGTTGTCAAATGAAGTATTATGGCTATCCTTTCCTTTGTGCTCTTTTTTTTTTTTTTTTTTTTTTTTTTGTATGGATTTATTATACTTTGCAACAGATGTCCATAATGTTGTGTTGTCAAATGAAGTAATATAGCTATCCTTCCCTTTCTGCCTATTTGTTTTGTATAGATAGGAGATAGGATTAGTATTTCAATTTATTCCTGTGGAACTTTAGAGAAGAGAAAAAAATTGAGCTAAAAGTTCAAATAAATTGAGATGTCCAGTTACTTACCAAAAAAAAAAAAAAAAAATTTAAGATGTCCAGTTTATTTGTTTTGAGACTTATTTTATGAATGTGGTGGCAAAAAGTGTTTTGATGGTTCCTTGGGTACTGCTTATCACATTTGGACCCGAGGAGGGTGGAATGATAAAATGGCAGCTTTGGAAATGAGCATGTTTCATTAGATTGTTTAGATGTGGAAGCTCTCTTCTTAAAACCAAATAGCTAGTCCAATTACCCCAATTTTTGGCTGACAACAAATTATGGGATTCTATCAAGTAGATCATGGTTCTAATTCCTCTACTATGGCAATATTGTAACTGTGATTTAATCTAACTTTGTTCTCTTAAGAATTGTCTTATGCAATTCATTTGTCACTTCCAAACTTGTTTCACCAGCATTTTCCCCCCAATTAATTTGGGAAGAATCTTAGCCTGCTTTTACGGAAAGTACTAATAGTAAATATTGGGTTTGTTTGGAACTGTTGTCTGAGCTTTAAAAGACATGCACGACAAATCATTTGGTTTCCTTTTTTTTTTTTGGTTGGGATGGGGGTGGGGAGATATGGATTTTTGAAAATTGTAACACCAAATGACTGTTTTGAAAGCACCAAAATGGTGTTTTCTGAAATTGGTTTGTGTTTTCACAACCACCAACTTGTAACATCTATTTAATTCTATCAGAAGTCATGTTTTCTATTACGTCATTAATTGAAATGTCCAAATTGTCTTGTGTTTTAAGTTTAAGATAAATAAAACCATTGAAAACATCTTATTTTGTATGCCTTTTTTCTTTTTCTTTTTTGTGGGTTTGTGTGGGGGGGGGGAGGGGGTGTTTGTTTCTATAGACAGTTTTTAGAAACTTTTTTTGAAAGGATAAATTTTAGATACAGTACATTAAGTTCCCCAATTAAATTATAAACCCTTGGGTGTATCAAATTTGATTATCCTTGGAAAAGTTGACATTGTTTTTGTTTTATTGGTCAATGCAACTAGGTGTTTGAATTTAATTGGAGAACTTAAGGTATTGCACCTAAGGTACACATAAACTAGTGAGTAGGTTATGAGTAATATATCTTATAATTGTGTGGTAATGCTTTGTCATATGTTAAGTTTTTCTAAAATGATTGACCTATAATAAAAAATTAAAAAAAAAAAAGATTTTCTAAAATGATTTAGATGAGACTATGTGAACCTTATATTAGTTAATAAATTCCATGGCAGTGCCGTTTTTATTTTATTTTTTTGCCTGGCTAGTTCTATTTTCTACGAGGGGTTCGTTGATTCATTTCTGAGGCATTTGAATATTCATTATATTTTTGGCTTTCAAAGTAAAGAGACGGAATAAATAATATGTAGTAGTTGTTTACCTGCTGTTTGAATTAGGTTTTTGGCAAAAGTGAAGGTCATTTTATTACTTTTTTTAGTTGTTTGGTTTAGGGTAATCTTTTAGGAAGGATTCCCGAGCATTCTCATGTTTGGTTGCAAATGGCTCAAGGGAATTCAGATGCCTGTAGTTTTAACTGTTGGCATGGTTGTGATATATAGCCTTGTTATTTATAATATAGATTCCATAGGTCATTCTGTTGTATTTATCGATATATTGAACGAAAGTCATTCAACTTTCAGTGCCAGAGACGAGAAGGAAGTCGAATTGTGCATAAGAGACATGAATGCCCCAAGCTTCCATCCATCAATGGTATCTCTATGGGTCACAGATTCATTTGAGAGGAAGGACATGGAAAGGGATGTTTTGACTAAGCTTCTAGTCAATCTTACGAAGTCTCGTGATGGTGTTCTGAATCAAGCCCAGCTCATCAAAGGGTAAAAAATACCTAACAATTTGTCAATCATAGTTGTATTTGTCTGTCATTTATATTTGGTGTTTTATTTACTTGCTGCTGTTTTTCTCCCATCTGGCCAGGTTTGAATCTGTTATGACTAATCTGGAGGATGCCGTAAATGATGCCCCAAGAGCTCCAGAGTTTCTTGGTCGTCTCTTTGCGAAAGTCATTACAGAAAATGTGGTCCCTTTGAGTGAGATCGGGCAGCTAATATACCAAGGAGGAGAGGAGCCAGGTTATTTGCTAGAATTCGGGCTTGCAGCAGATGTTCTTGGAAGCACCTTGGAGGTAATAAAATCAGAGAAAGGAGATTCTGTCTTAAATGAACTCCGCAAAAGCTCCAATTTGCGCATAGAGGATTTTCGACCTCCGGATCCTAACAGTTCAACGAAATTAGATAAATTTATTTAGGGGATAGTGATGCTCGTTGTATCTTTTAAGGAAAGGAAAAAAAAAATGAAAGAGGATTTATTCTCTAGTGCATTAGGGTACACTTAGTAATATCCAAGAAATATTTTCCTGTGGGTGGGTGGGTGGGGATTATATATTCGGTTTCTTTGTCCATGTCTTAATATTATTCTTGAAATGTTAACTGCAATTATGAAAGGTTCAATTGAGCATCAGAATTTTAAGTTTCCAACTTTTATTTTACTTTTTGGTTTTGTTGTGTCATGAGATGGATCTTGTTACAGTTTGAGCTTTAGCATCATATCGGTCATTATCGAATGAATTTGTAGATGTTTATTGCTTATAAAATGTCACACAATTTGACTAATTTATCTTAGGATCAAATATTTTATTAAACTCGCTTATAAGATCTTTACATTAAACTAGAAATCATCATTTCGTAGTTTTTAATAATAGATTTTCACAATGATTTTTGAGTATCAGTTTTTAAAACCTGAATGCAGAAGCCCCCTACCAATGTAGTATGTATGAGAGAACATGCAATTAAATACTGGATTTGGTGAAATATGTAAGGAATTGGGAGTTTAAAAGTTTATAATTTCACTTTAAATTAATATTTTATCTAGAATAAATTTCTTTTAGATATAAACGAAATACCTTACATCAAATGAGTGATGTTAGTGTATGTCCTTTAAATGAGTGTTCTTCTTTCCCCTCTAACTCAATTTATTTATATAAATATATATATATATATATATATATATTAGAATTTTCCTTCAAATGTGAGTAAAATACATGCGAATGGTTTCTCTCTTTTACCAATTCTATGATTAAATTACATGTTCTTTATTGGTAATTAGGTGCAATACACTAATCAATTTTAGTAAAAAAAAGTGAAACAATTTAAGGAGAGATTGTGGGTGAACATTGGTCATAAGCCAAGCGGGATTGGCTTCGACTTAGAGCATCAGTCCTGAGCGATTCGTGTTCACCCTGAGTATTATATTAACATTTGACGAGTGTAATGAGTTGGGGAAAAACATATCATTTAATATTATATTTGACAAAATACTTGTCAAATATATTGTTGACATTATGTATTTTATAACTTTTAATTGAATCAAGATTTTAAAATTTCTAATTATATCTTTTCTTTGAACTCAAGATGCACAAAATATTATCACAAAGATAAAATTTTAAAAAATACAATAGTAGAATTAATTTATCAAAGATACTATTGCAACTTTACTTAACAATAAAATCACCCTATAGTTTCAACTTATTGAAGTAAAGACAGATTCAACACATAACTTGGTTAATTAATACTTGTCAAACCAAAATTAATTTCATATTAGAGAGTCAAATATTATAGTTTAGGTATAAATTTTAACAAAAAGATATGAAATTTTTATTTATTTATTTTCTAAAAATGATTTTTACTTTACTTTTGGTAAAGTGATCATGGTAAAAGAAAACCTAAATCTAATTTTTCATGTTTGATTTTGGTGTTGAGAGAGAAAGAGGTTGTTTAGAGTGTAACCATTTAGAATATTGAGAGCTAATGTTGACAATCTACCATGTTATAGATTGGTTTACAAAAATTAAAAACTCAAATCATTATGGGAAATTGACAGTGAATGATGATTTTTGCAAACTCACAACTTCTTTTTTTGCGTTAAAGTAGCGTGTAAGGTTTCAATTGGATTAAATTTTTATTAGCTCACAACTTTGGGGGCCATCTTGGATGTGGGAGAGAGCCCACCAATGCTTTGTTTTTAATTCTTTTTGGATGAAACCAATTATGGCCACAATTTTGGGATAATAATAATAATAATAATAATGATTATGATGGGCTGCTCTAGGCAAAGGCCTAAGTAGCTTATTCGTTTAGTTTTTGCCTTTTAGCTTATTTTGTTTTTACACAGCCTTTTAAAACACAACTTTTTTTTTTTTTTTATACATTTTGTAATGGCTACCCACCCATTGTGGGTGGGGGTGCCGTTTAACCCAAGGGCAAGGGAGTACGCTAAAAAAAATTTAATACATTTTTTTAAAGTATAAGTTTACTTTAATCCACCTTTAGCAAACGGCAACACTAAAAAGCCAAATAAATTAACTCCAAATAGAAACTTAGACCTGACCGCGACTTAAAATGATCCACATGCATGTCTTTTTTATGACGTAAAATAAAATGTTTTTTTTGTCAAAACAAATAGATCTTAACATTTCTTAACACATAATAGAGGGTTTGAAACTATTCACCTCACATAAATATTTTAATTAATTAATTAATTTAAAAAAAAAAAAACAACAACAACAACCATTCACTTTCCAAACGCCAGAATCCAAATAGATGGGAGCATAAAGTTTTTTGTTCTGGCTTCCTGTGGCTAACTTGGTGAGGTTCTTTATGGCTGATGCTGACTAAAGTTTCTAAAGATTCTATTTAGTTGGCCACTGATTTGTTCAATCAACATTCACCATTGGGGACCAGAATTTCTTATCAACTAAGAAATTCCATTTGGTGTGAAGACAGTTCTTCACAGAAATTCATGTCTAAAAGTTTTCCAGTACATAGCCCCTTTGGAATTCCATATTGCATTAATATGTTGGAAGGGTCCTATTCTGCTGTAGCTTGTTGTTTAAGAAGATGATGGCCAGAGTCATGATGACTGAGGAGAGGGAGGTAGGGCTGAGTGTGTTTTATTATATGATTGTTTTATAGCCATGAATAAGAATCTTCAACTCCTTTTCAATGATTAAGTCTCAAATTTAGTCTTCCTGGATTTTCAGGACATTGATTTCATAGCCTACCTAAGGAGATGGGAGCAGAGGCCAGAGGGTTAAAGCACTGATATTTTATTCGATTCTCGCCTTAAATGTACAAACGTAAGTACATTCTTCGAAGAGGATAAAGTCATTAAACCAATGATATTATACAAAGCTGTAACCTTTGCTTCTTTCATATGCTTCTTTCTGTAACTAATATTATGTCTAATGTCTCCAGGAAATGGCAGTTGCTTTTGTACATGATATGAGGTATTGTTCAGTTCACTGAGGTAGTTTCTCTGGTTATAACTCATAAGAACATAATTTCCAAAAAATGAAAATGAAAATGAAAATGAAATTTCAGGTCGAAGTTGCTGCATGAATGTCATGTATAACATATGGGGCTTGGACTTTGGAGACACAGCTTGTTCCATCAATAAAATACATCATAAGCAATGTGTTTTCAACAATAAAGAAAAACCCTTTCCTCAATATAATATTTAATTTCTAACTAATAAATCTGTAGATAGAATATAAAAAATCACAGGGAGAAAGGTTTTGTATACACATCAAATGTCTGGCAGGCAGTCAACTGTGGCTCCTGTAAACAAATAAAAACACAATGGAAAATGAGTTTAAAGTACTGAAAAATCATTGCTTGCATAAAATCAGGAAGACTTCATACATCATAGAATTGCATATAGTAATTATACACATCTGATGAGCTTTGACTTAAGAGTAAATGGTGCATACTCATGCTTGGAAATTACTTGCAACTGACAAATAGGGTCATTTAAAAAAATAAAATAAAATAAATCCCAAGGCAACAGGCACAGAATTTGAGAGTAAATATCACACGTAGGACTTTCACTGTATGACACCATATATTAACTAAACAATATAGCAAGCAAATACCTGTCTTAGCCCACCACCAACACTGCCTCCTGTCACAAGCATGGTGAGGAGAGATGTCACAGCACCACCACCAAGGTCATTACTTCCAGTACTCCGAATGGCAGTACGCATCGAACTGAGTACACTCCCATATGTAGTCGCATGCCCACGCTCAATTGCTTGGATGAAGCAGAAAGTCATGGCACCTGTTGATGTGATCTTTGATAGAGCCTGTCTCCATAAAAAACATCGTATAACATGTTATTGCTGGTGTTGGTGTTATCACTGTTATCATCATCATCACGCCTTTTGATGTATAAAAACTTGTAGTTCTATAAAACATTTCCAAAGTGTCTGCTTAGATTTTCAAAAACTTACAGATGTATCAGCAGAGGTCTGATCATCATCACACCCACTAAAGGAAATAACTTCTCCACCACTTGTTCCTTTCCAAATACCTGATCGAGGGCGATGATCCTCCCATATATATTGTCCAGACCTATTACCAAGAAGGAAATTATAAGAACAGTAAAAGATTTGGTCCCAAAGATATATTAAAATGGTATTACTACAGATAAAAGAGAAGGAAATAAATTCAGATAACTTGAACTTAGTGAATGAACCGAATAGAAATAGAAGTGTCATTTCATTTCATTTCTTTTCTTTTTTTTCTTCTCTAAGAGTGTAATTTCAATTTTTCGAAAACCATATCGAACAAAAGCAAGGTTCTAAGAAATTGTTTAGACATTAGTAAAATGAAAAGAGGATGTCCATCTCTCTGGAAATTCAAATTTTCTGAAAGACTTTGGTCTTCCAATACACCACTCCCAACTGCTATGTGCTAATAATATAATTATAACAAAGAAAAACCTAATATGTATATCTTTTTTGCTGAAACTTAATGTATATTTATAAACTACAAATGTATTTAATATAAACTAACCTGTTCATCCGGCAAAGGAATGGCAAATCTAGTACAGTGCCACTATGACAAGCATCTATTATTGCATGAAGCTTAACACCAATAGGAAGAGGTCTAACAATTGTTGCATTGATCTCATCATCAACTATCATACCCTGAGTTTCAAAGTCCAAAGGACATAGAGTTTCATCGTATCCATCCACTTCATCACCGTTATAGTTCCTCTGCCGTGAACCATGACCAGAATAGTGAAACACTAGGGAATCTCCTGGTTGGCAACCTTGAACAAGCCAATATAATGCCATCCTCATATTGTATTTAGTTGGAATTCTGTATGGATCAGTTTCTTCTTCTGCATTTCATATTTCAGGTAAGAATTACAACTATCATGTTTTAAAATGAGAGACATCAAAAACTTAGGTTGCTGGAACAGGCAACAGCCATATGTCCTTCAATGATTTAAATTAATGATGAATGACATTTAAAAAATTGCAATAAACTCAGTAATTAAAAATTGGTTTCTTAATACAGAGTCTGCTTCTGCCTCATTTGATTGCCTAGAAATACTGAAATAAAGCTGTTTACAAATTAAGACTTTATTTATATAAACGAAGACCTTTGCAAATTGTATAACAGTGGCAACTCTCTTTTTCTTTCATTTGGTTATAGGCAGCACCAAAAAAGCTTTTTAAGTGAAACTTATGTGGAAATTTATTTTTTGATACATAGATAATGGGGGAGGGAAGGAGGGGGGCTTGAACCAATAGGCAGCACAAAAACACGAGGAAAATGTGGTGATTCCAGAGTTTGAACTAATAAGTGCTAATCCTTGGGGGTGAGTGGAAGGAAAGGGCGGGGCGCTGCTTCAAATACACGCCCTGGGGTAAAACAACTCCAACCTCCCACAAATGTCTTTAACTACCTCCCAATCATTATCAAGTAGCAAACAAATATAAGATGTTTCACTTTTAGCCAAACAAGAAAAAATATCTTTATAAATCATATCATAGAAAGCATTAAGTAAGTTGAATTCCAATGTATCTTACAATCAAAGCAGTAGAAGCATTAAGTAATTTGACGAGCATTTTCATCAAATTTATGCCTCCTTTTTGGTGATTCAGTCCAATAAAGCACACTATCACAAATCTTTTCAATATCATCACCAATAAGAGACATCCCATCTTGAACAATCAAATTTAAAAGATGTGCTGCATACCTCATATGCAACATAGACCTATTCAACATAAGAGAACTAATATCAAGCTTGTTCAAGAGAAGTCTCATCATGGCATCATTAGTACTACAATTATTAACAATTACTGTGGACAACTTCCTATCAATGTTCCACTTTAAAGGACATTAGCAAGAACATCTTTCATGTGTGGAGAAGGGACATAAACAAATCTAGAAAAATAATAAGAATTGTTATAACATAACTCAATAAACACTATAATCAATGACATATGATACAATTCATATGGTTTAATAAATTGTATATTCATACTACAAAACAAATAGTATCAGAGAATTACCTTAAAACCCAGTTTTGCAAGGTCCAAGTGTGGTCAATAAAGTGAGTAGTAATGACCATGAATCCTTTCTTTTTATTGAAATCCACATATCAGTTGTGATTGCTATTCTACTTCCATTCTTGTCCATCATCTTTAAAGCTTTCTCCCTCTCATTATCATTGATGTTAAGAATATCACTCTTCAAAGTGTTTCTTGAAACAACTTTAAACATGGGTTGAAAAGAACCCACAAATTCTCTAAACCCAATGTGCTCAACCATTGAAAGTGGGTATTCATGTAGGATGACCATACGAGCAAAATTACTCCTCACTTTAACTTGATCATATTGGTAAAGATTTAAACTTATCTTTCCATCCACCTTATTTTGTTGTTTAATTAACACTTGTTGTCGCATATTTCCTATATCTTTAAACTTCAGTCGTGGATATTTCCCTAAATGACCACGCAAATGGCTTGTGCCCTGTTTAAAATCACCCAAGTAATACCTACCACAGTGTTGACATTGAGCTTTAGGTTTCCCATCAACTTTCTTTCTAGTAAAATGATCTCAAACATCTGAGGTACATTTCCTTTTTCCTTTTGCATCCTCAGCCTCATCCCCATTCACAAACTCAATTAGAGGAGAACTATTTCTCTCAACATTCGTAGTGGGTGAGGAATCCTCTTCCTCTCCCTCTTCCTCTACCACCAACGAGGATTGCGGACTCCCAATTGATTCAGAAGTTTGGGAGTTAGGAATTCTATCAATCAAAACAAATATTTAAAAATTAGCATCATAGTACACACAAATATCAATTTAAAAAACTCCAATCATAATTACACATGATTATATATAAATTCATACACTTACTCATTGTATAATGGACATAAAGGTGATGGTGATCATGAGGGTGAGCTGGTAGAAGGCGACAATGGCAAGGGTGATTGTGAGAATGGCAAAGGAGAATGCAAAGCTGGAAAGGGAAAACGTGTGGTTCTTAAGGGAGAGCCGCTTGGCGAGGGAGAACCAAATTTTTTTGTGACTCCCATATCCCTTTTAGGAACAAATACGCAATAATATTTTTCAAGATGAAATGATAAAATAAAAAAATAAAAAATAAAAAACTGTAAAACACCAAATTATATCACACAAATATACAATAATTTCATATTTCTCATTTTTCCTTTCAAAATCACAAACACAAACACAGAAATCCTAAACATTTTTCAAGAAGAAATAATAAATAAATAAAACGTAAAATACTAAAATACTAAATAATATCACAAGACTCATATTTAACAATGAAATAAATTGTAAATAATAAACATTCGTTGATGATTTTTTTTTAATTCATTTTCCCAAAGCAAATAATGAATATTCATTTTCCACGCTTAACCTGTCAATACATTTCCCATAGCAATCCCAAAAAACATGCATGTTGATTAATAACAAAAGAACACAACGGTCTAGCATTGATTCGAGTCAACTTACAACTATACAAGGGGCAACAGAAAAATTAATCCAATTGCTCTGAGTTCCATTGCAGTAGCAACTGAAATTCTTTGATTGTTTCAACTAAGTTTTTATCTCTATAACAAATAGCAATAGGATAATGAAAAACAAGGAATATAAGGTTACAAAAGTGCTATCAAAAATCACAACAACAAAAAAAAAATATATATATATATATATATATATCAAACAACCTATCGTGTAGGAAATGAATCCAAAAAAATAATAATAAAAGGTGGAGAATGAACCCAAGTCAGTGAGAGTGAGTTACAGTGAGTTAGTGACAGAGGGGGAGTTGGCATCAATGGCGAGGTGGAGATGAAAGGAGGAAGGGGGGCTGAGTGAGAGTAAGATTGAGGCCGTGAGGGTGGGTCGGTGAGAGTGAGAGCTTGAGCGGGGTAGCGAGTTAAGAGAGATTGAGAATTGAGATTGAGATAAGCAAACTCCTTTGTGTTCCACTTTCTTTTCCTAAAAAATATCTTTTTAAGTTCTGCATGTTATTTCTTTCTTAAAGGATACTTCTTGAAGTGGTTTCTTTTTTTCACCGAACAGTCACGAGCTTTCTCACTACATTTTATCTGTAAATCTTTTCTTTTGCAACTATCCTAGAGTTTATTGTGGTCCTTTTCCATTTCTGAAAGAAATTTTCTTTGGTTGCTGAGCTTCTCAAGGGCAATGAGCATATGTTGATAGATCTTTCCCAAGGAGGCCTGTTGCAAAGTTATTCTTTGGATGTTCATCATTCGAAGGGTTTCGTCTCCTAATGGTTCTGGAAGGAAGTTGAGGAAAGTGCACTTAATATTTACATCATCCATGCCATTGAAAGTGTAAAATCGCCTTGTCATTCTATCAAAATGTCTTTCTAGACCTCTTCTTTCAAATGAACAGCATTTCATGGTCAGAATGCTTCTCGTGCAACCTCTGTATAATGTGTCACTGCTCCTAGGAATTCATTATGAAAGATTGTAAAGAATTCTTCTAGTGATTGGGATTGAGTTGCATGTCTTTGCCGAAATTCTCCTAAAGCAATCCACCATTCTCTTATTTTTCCTATAAGCCTTGCAATGAACTTAGCAATGACTTGGGCAATTGTGGAATTCAAGGTTTGGAGCTCAACTGTGCACTATGAATACATGTCAAAAAAACTTTCATGCAATTTAGAAGTAGGGACATCATCAATAGTAAACAGGTTTTTTGAATCTGTAATTGATGAATAAATAAGGCGAGTCTGGTTGTTTGGGACAAAAGGTGGAG
Source organism: Notholithocarpus densiflorus (assembly GCA_030021035.2). Classification (NCBI taxonomy): domain Eukaryota; kingdom Viridiplantae; phylum Streptophyta; class Magnoliopsida; order Fagales; family Fagaceae; genus Notholithocarpus; species Notholithocarpus densiflorus. The sequence goes on from JARYZH020000338.1 coordinate 230,834, forward strand.
GAAGAAAAATAGGCAGTGGTAGTGAAGGATGGAGAACATCATCTTCTTCTACAATTGGCTCTTCTTCTGGTTGATGCATAAATACCTCTTCTAGACCTAGATCCAAAAGGTCCAAATTAGTGTCAACAATTACTAGGAGCACAGAAGAGGACCCTGAATCTTCAAAAATAAGGTTTTTCAGAAATGATGAGATTGGATTTGGAGGATCAGGGTCTATAGCCAACATGTTTAGGTCTGGGGGTTTTGAGGATGCACCAACAGTTGGGTCTAGAAGTTGATATAATGGATCTTTGTTTTTTCCATCAGGAGAGGGTTTTTTTTTTGTGACTGGTTTGGGGATTCTAGCTTAAGTTGTAGTGGGTACCATGCCATGATCTCTCTTCTTGCAAAGTTTTTCAAGAGTTCGTGTTAGGGTTAGACTTATGTAATTTTGTATATTATGGGACAGTTGTGTTAGACTTCTCTTATAATTGCTTTTTGTGGTTTTATCACAGATTGCCAAAAGAGGAGGTTGTTAGGGTCATATTTTTTTGTAATTGGCTAATTTTTTGACAAATTGCACTTTACTTGTAATTAGGTAAATATAGTTCTTTAGCCAAAAAAGGGTGCAACTGGATAGCCATAAAACCAAAGAGTACAGGTTCTCTTGAAAATACATACTTTGGGTTCAATGCACATATATAATCACAATTTACTGAGTGGTAGGATCTACATAAAAAATATTGAACAGTAATGATACAGGCCGAAATTAATGATTGCATATGCACACTAACATCATAATTGACTTGATTTGAAATCCTTGCTTTCTTTACAGTTAATAAAGACATGTAAATACTTCCAGAAATTAATAAGATATTTTATCTTTCTCGACTTTCAATGTCAAATGATTTGGTGTGCTTAATGCAGCTCAATTTAATAGAAACTGAATTCTGGATTGCAGGAAGCTAATGAAAATGCAATTGCTTTGGGTATGGAAAAGGCATTACTATGTCATTTCGTTGTGACTTCATTCTTGTGCTTTGTTTAGATATTTGGAAATAAGGGTTTTTTTGTTTTTGTTTTTGGGTAGAGCTTATTTAAGCCACTAATTTGATAGAAAATTTATTTTTATGAAGAATTTTCTATCAAATGTGATTATAAAAAAAACTGTATGCTACTGATATAATATTTTGATCATGATGGGTGGAAGAATTAAAACATGGCATTTACTTACAAGCTGATAATATGCATATATAACATCTTGATCATGATGGGCAAGGCTTACGTTTTGATCACCAATTATGAACACAATCTCTCGAAAATCTCAAATATTTGTTACTTTTTTATTTCCTTTTATGTATGTTACAGTCCAGTTGTAGTTTCTTTCTTTGTATGGGTTTGGATGGTTTCGACTTTATTATAATGTTGATTAATGTAATTCCCTTTTACATGTGCTGGAAAAGCTAAGTTTTTCTTTTTAAGAAAGTTAAAAAATTCCTATTTGAGATTCAGCTTTAGATGTGAGTTTGATGGGAGCTTCATCTACAAGTACAACCAAAAAGAACCAAATTTACATACAAAGAGATTCTGAAATCAAACCTAAAACATACTTTATGCACATACACACAAAATCTAAAGGAACCAAATTTATGAACTCGCATACAACCATAAATATACATAGTACACATACATGCATGACACACACAATACTGTTAAACTACCACTTATCCCAAAATCTTAAGCTTATTATAAAATGGCGTATTTAATCATTTATGATTTAACCATTATCCTAACACTCCCCCTCATGTATAGCCCAAACATCCCCGTAATAAGTAGGACCCCTAACACATGAGATTTTTAACATTTTAAATAGAAGGTAGCGTAAAGACAGAATTTGAACTCCAGACTAGCTATTATTATTATTATTATTTTTTATTTTTTATAATTCGGTATTTTGGGGATGCGGGATTCTAGTTGAGCTACTAGTCTCTTGGGCACGACTATCTATTATGATACCATGATAAGCCACCACTATTAAAAATCGCGAATTTAATCATTCAACCATTATTCTAATAGAAACTCTACTCTCTTAAGAGTGCATGATCATAATCACATTACAATAAGAGAGAGATCATACAAATATTCAAATGAATCCTAACCTTATAAAGCAAAAAAGCAATGACATTTTTACACAACATGGGGTGTACCTGTGAGCATGAGAATGGACTCTTGAGGAAACTGGAACTTGTTGATCAACAGGTACTTCATGCACTTCGCATCGTTGATGCAACCTTTAAGCTCGTGCCTCGAGTACCTATACGAGATCCCAACTATCACCGCCTTCTTCCTCCCGTGCGCGTTCGGCGGGGGGCCCGGAGGCGCGTGGCTGTACGGCGACGGAGCAGGCGGCGGGGGCGGCGCGTAGGATTGAGAAACAGCCGAAGAAGGAGGAGGCGGAGCATTGCGATGGTCGGCGATGTGGGTGACAGCCTGGCAGAGAGCGCAGCGAATCGCCGTGGCTCCGGCCGGGAGCTGCAGAGGGGTTTGGCAATTGGAGCAATTCACTAGCAATGGCGGCGGCCTCATCATCATGGTGATGAATGAAAAAACTCAAAAAGGGTATTATTGGGATTTAAAGTTTTGATCTTTGAGAGAGAGAGAGACACACACAGAGGCTGTCTGTTCAAGAAGAGAGAGAGAGAGAGAATTGAGGGTTTTTTTTTTGTGTTTTTTAATAAATGGATATTATTATTTTAAGGATTTTGTTTGTTTGTTTGTTTAATCTTAATCCAACGCGGTTATTATGTCTGCGGAGGAATTAATATTAATTAAGAAATTAAAAAGATATACTTTATGAAGTTTTTTGATGGGAGGCAGATCAGGTTGTGAGTTGTAACTTCTGGTTGGTTGGTTAGACTTTTGTTGTTGAAAATCCGACGTAATAACTACTCAAAAATAACCCCACTACTTTCTACTACTTTCTAGTTCTTTGATTTTTTTTTTTTTTTTTTCTTTTTCGATGCAAGGAAAATTTTTAAGTACTATTAAAATATGAAAAAATTATATTTTCGTTAAAAATATATTAGACATATTAACTCAATGTAATAGGCTCAAACTTATTTAACTTGTACTAGTAGTCTAGAATTTAGTCGATTATATATACTCATGTTAAGATTCATTATAATATAGATTATTGTACTATACTCTTAAAGCACTCACAGCAGTAGTGCTAAATAGCTATATTGCTATTTTTAGCATCACCAATCACAAAAATAGAGCTGCAACAGTGGAGGTATAGCCAAATTTTTTTGCTTCTTAGCTACAGTACACATCTAAAGATAGATGTGCACTATAGCTCAAAGCTATAAAAAAAAAAAAAAAAAAAAATTATTTGTGTTCACACATGGTTAGGATTTTTTTTTTCTTTCTCCTCCTTCCCCATTTCTACCTGTTGCTCCTCTCTCTTCTCTCAGTCAGTCCTCACCCTCTTCATTTCTTCCCATTGCAAGCTTCAATTCCTCCACTCGCGGCCGACCCAAGCTCCTGCCCAGCGCCGATCTTTCTCTCCGTCGTTTTCTCTCTCTAGATCGAATCCAAGCTCAAATGATCTAATGATTTTCGATTTTAGTTGATTTGGTGGGTTTGGTTGTGACAGTGCGACAGCGGGGGGGTTAGCCATGGTGGGTTAACCCTCTCTTTCTCTCTGTCTCTAGCCTTCTCTCTAGATGATTTTCGGTTTTTGCTAGGTTTTGATCTGATGATTTTCGTTTTTTGCTGGGTTTTAGTTGATATGGTGGGTTTAGGTTGTGATTTGGTTTTGGGTTTGTGATTGGGTTTTGATTTGGGTTGAGGTTGTGGGTGGTAATGGCAGTGGCAGTGGGTGTGGGCAGTGGTGGCTGGTGGCAGTGAGTGTGGTAGTGGTGGTGGGTTTCATTTTTGCAGTGGTTTTTTGATGGTGGGTTTCTAATGGTGGGTGGTGGCTTGAGTTTGTGATTGGTGATTTTTGATTTTGTTTGTGATTGATGATTTTGTTTGGTCTGGGTTGAGGAAAAAGATTAAAGATTTGGGTTGATGGTTTTTTCTTTTTTGCTGTGGATTAGTGCTGGTGGTGGTGGTGGATGTTTGTGCTGTGCTGGTGTTTTTTTTTTTTTTTTTGGATGTTTTTATTATTATTTTAAAGAGTTATTTGTATTATTTTAATCAAATAACTAAAAATATAGCTCTATTGCTGTGAGGTGTGAGAAGGTAGGTAAAATAGATAAAGTGACTTTTATAAGTGTCAAATAGCTATATTTTTTACTCCACTGCTGTAGATGCTCTAATACATAATAAATATATAGCTTTTATTAATTTCATTCATTGATGTAGGCGGACAAGACTCACTATAAAAATAACATCCGCCCATTCTCTTGATAAAGAAGGGGAAAGTTATGATGAAGGGGAAGGCGAGGAAGAAGAGGGAGAAGAGGGTAAGGATGAGGGTGATGATGGAGGAGAGGATGAAGAATACGGGGGAGAAGATGATGGGGATAAAGGTGAGGGTGACGAGAGAGCCTTTGAGGGAGGAAGTTCAAGAAGCCTCGAGGATGGCCACACTTGTCCATTTATTCTCCCTAAAATGTGGACCATCAATGACTTCAAGCCGACGATGATGACCAACATCTTTAAGAATTTATGGGACCGTTATCAAATTCTTGACCATATCCTAATCCGTCTTCCCGGGAAGTTTGAAAAATGCTACTTGGGGAAGACCGCGGACGTCAGCATGTACGATGCCATGTTCGCGGCAGGATTGAGGTTGCCACTAACGGTATTGCACCGTCAGTTGGCCAATTTTCTTGGACTATCCGTCAGCCAGGTTGCTCCCAATGCATGGAGGATATTCATTGGGGCTGAGATTCTATGGGGTCGTCTTAGTGGTGGGAACCGTCAGCTTTCGCTGGGCGAGTTCTTTTGGTGCTATAGACCCCAGCATATTGTCTCGTCTCAAGGGATATACCACTTTGCTGCGCGGAAGAAAGAGCTTAGGCTTGTGTCGGATATGCCTGATTCCAATAGAAATTGGAAGGGCAAATATTTCTTTGTTTAGGGGACGGATTGGGTATGCCGTCCAGATGAGTAGGTTACAATGCCTCATGGCTTTGACAATACTTGGGGTACTGTCAAAGATTCAGGTTTAGCGCCGTCAGTTTTTTCTTTTACTTCTTTCTTTGTTTATTTGTTAAGTATTTAACATCGTCGTTCCACTTTTTTAGCCAGTGTTCGTCCGCACATAACTGACGAGCAGGAGGCTTTTATATGTCGAGTTCTTGAGATTCCATTTGAGGAACGGAAGTGCAGAGACCTAATCACTCTCGATACACTGCACGCATACTGTGGTGGTCCAGAACCGATGCCCACAGCACGTAGGTTGAACAATTACTCTCGTCGGTGTAAGTCCTTCCTCCTTATTTCTTTTCGTCTTTTCCTTGTCATCTTTGTATCTAACTTCTCTTCCTTTGTCCTTTACAGAAATAGAGGCAGCCAGACAGAGAGCGTTGGTGAAAGCGTCAGCCGCGGCGCGTAAAAAGAGGAGAAGAAAGAGAAAGGGAAGGAGGGAGCGACCTCGTCGGCCCTTAAGGTTGTCGGGAAGGGTGTGCCCAAGAGGAAAACTGAAGGGAAGGATGATTGTCCTCTTAAGAAAGGAATGGTCACCCCTGGCGACAAACAGCCCAAAAAGCTGTCGCCCTCGCAGCCAAGTCATGGAGTTGGCAAAGGCTTAATGACAGCGACGGGCCCTATCACCCAAGGAACTCATTGTCTCCTTACGCATAAGGGGTACGCCATAGAGATGGTTGAGTCAATAATCAAGGAGACGGACTTGGACCCTTGCGCCGAGCAAAAGACAGAGGAATTGGGGGCGTTGGGTCTTTTTGACCTTTCTAGGGTATGTTTTTTTCCCAGACTCTTTTATTTTGTTGTTTATTTGTTAACTGACGGTTGTAACTCATTTTTAGGCGTTGGTGCGTATGAAGGCGCTACAGGATAGGTGCGTCACTGAGGAAGGGGTGATCAGTCGTCTTAGGAAGCGTAATGAGATCTTGACTAATGAACATGATCAATACAAGGAGGCCCTCTGTACCCCTATCAAGGAGGTGACAGACTTGAACGAGAAGCTGAAGGAGGAGACCCGTCAGTGGGAAAAAGAGCAAGAGGCCAAGGCTAACTTGAAGAAGGAGCTGACGACTTTTTGTGGGCAGGTAGAGATGGCCAGGGCTGATGCTGTAACAGAGTTTAAGGCTTCACAGCCTTTTACTGATGCCTCTGCCGTCTACTATGGTGACGAGTTTGAGGATTGCTTGAAGCAGGTGAAGTCCGTCTACCCACACTTGGATCTATCTAAGGTCACCATGGATGACCCCCTACCGTCGACCCCTGCGGGTGGCAACACCGTCTGTGAGGAGACTGACGACTCTACCTAGTCAGAGCGGGATCTAATAGATGACGGCGTTGTTCTTGCTCAACCTGCAGTGGAGAGGCCCGTCACTCCCTTGATCCTGTCTACCGAAGATCCTCCTCATGATGCTGAAAACCCTTTTACTCAGGACGCCTAGAATCCTCCTTCCAAAAACGACAAGAATCCTCCAGTTCAAGACGTCCAGAACCCTATAGTTTAGCTTTTTTATTTTTAGTAAAAATTTATGTATTTCATGATTTTCATCCTATTTTCAGACAATTTAGGCGCCCTTCTGTTTTTGGGCTTTGTTTGTAAACACTTCACTTTATTTATGGTGTATTTTTATTATTTTACATCCGTTGCTTTTAGCATGTGTGTTGATCTTTATTTTTTGATATGCGTATGTACATCCATCCTTGTGCCTATATGTTAAGATGTACTTCTCTTAAAGGACTTGGTAAATAACTAGGATGAACTCGTCTACTTTGGTGTACTCGTCCACCTATAGACTGATTAATGAACTCGTCCATTTGGACTAAAACTCGTCAGCTTGTGGATTTGATAATTTCAAGTTATCCCCGTGGGATTAACTCGTCCACTTGTGGACCTAAATAACAAACTCGTCCACTTGTGGACTTAAATAGTTTCAAGGCATCCTCATGGGATGAGCTCGTCCACTTTGTGGACTTAATAATGAACTCGTCCACTTGTGGACTTGAATAATATCAAAGCATCCCCATGGGATGAACTCATCCACTTTGTGGACTTAATAATAAACTCGTCCACTTGTGGACTTAAATAATTTCAAGGCATCCTCATGGGATGAACTCGTCCACTTTGTGGACTTAATAATGAACTCGTCCACTTTGTGGACTTAATAATGAACTCGTCCACTTTGTGGACTTAGTCACAAAAGTAGTTTTGTAGAGACAAATATATACACAGGTCATATCTGAATAACTCCTCTTATTATGATAAATGCGTGCATAAGTAAAAAATTGTTCTTAAAAAGGATAAAAACTTGCCCTTTGGGCTTAGAAAGTACTGTAAGTAAAAATTAACTAAAAGAAATAAACTGGAAATGAGGAGTGGCGCTCTTCATGCTGTCATCTACTGATAGTATTTCCTGAGATGCTCGGTGTTTCATGGATGGTGCAACTTTTGTCCATCTAGTGTCTCTAGGTGGTAGGTGCCTTTACTCTGCCATGAGGTGATTCTGTAGGGTCCCTCCCAGTTATGACCGATCTTTCCCTGGGTGGGATCTCTAGTGGCGCCCGTCAACTTCCTTAGACGAGGTCTCCAATTTTGAAGTCTCTGTGTCTGACTTTGGAGTTGTAGTGCTTGGCCATGAGGTCTTGGTATCGTGTGAGTCTTTGTTCAGCTGTCGCCCGGACTTCGTCTACTAGGTCAAGCTGTAGACGCATGGCCTCGTCGTTCCTCCTTTCATCATGATTGTCCACCTTGTAGCTTGTGAGTCCAACCTCAGCTGGGATAACTGCCTCGCTTCTGTATGCTAGTCGAAACGGCGTCTCTCTTGCAGGTGTTCTGGCTGTCGTCCTGTATGCCCATAGTACGTTTGGCAACTCTTCTGGCCATATACCCTTTGCCCCTTGGAGCCGAGTCTTGATGATTTTAAGCAAGGATCGGTTCGTGACCTTAAGGGTGAGGAGTAGTGGTTTTTGATCCCCAATTGTGAGCAAAAGTCCCTGAAAGAGTCATTGTTGAACTGCTTTCTGTTATCTGAGACCAAGACTCTAGGGATCCTGTATTTGCAAATGATGTTCCTCCAGATGAAGCTTCGTACATTCTTCTCTGTGATGGTGGCTAAGGCTTCAGCTTCTACCCATTTAGTGAAGTAGTCTATGCCGATTATTAGGAACTTCAGTTGTCTCATCGCTATTAGGAATGGGCTCATGATATCCAATCCCCATTGAACAAAAGGCCATGGGGCCGTTATTGGGACGAGCACTTCTGTTGGCTGTCTGATGATATTGTTGAATCTTTGACATTTGTCGTAGGCTCTGACATAAGCCTAGGCATCCTTCTGCATAGTAGGCTAGTAATATCTAGCTCGAATCAGTTTGTGTACCAACTACAGCGACCTTGAATGGTTCCCGCAGATCCCTTCATGAACTTCTCTCATGACATAGTCCGCTTCGTTAGGGCTTAAGCACCTTAGGTACGAGCGGGAGAAGCCTCTCTTATACAAGACGTCTTTTATTAGAACGAATCGTGCTGCTTGGACCTTCAACTTCCTTGTGGCTTCCTTATTGTCTAGTAATGTGTCGTCTTTCAAATAGAAGACTAACGGTGTGGTCCAGTTGCTTCCTGAGCCTACCTCCTGCACATTGATGGCATCTATTAATGGTGAAAACTGAACAAAGGAAAGCACCTTGCCGGGGATGATCATGTGTTTCGCTGACGCGGCCTTGGCAAGACGGTTGGCTTGCTCATTCTCTCCTCTTGGGATTTGAACAATCTTGGCCTGTAAGTTGTCCACTTTTTTCTTTACTTGCTCCAGGTACTTCTTCATCCTCTCACCTTTACATTCGTAATCACCGTTCACTTGGTTTGTGACGACCTGGGAGTCGCAATGAATAACCACCCTCGTGGCCTCTACTACTTTAGCGAGATCTAATCCTGCCACTAGAGTTTCGTACTCCGCTTCATTGTTGGTCATAGGGAAGTCGAGACGGATTTTCCTCAAAAAGAATTATTCTCGATACAAAAATACTTTTTCCTTTATGGAAGTCGACGCAAGAACTGCAATAACGAGTGAGTTGGTATACAAATCGGACTCTCATTTTGTAACGCGGCGATAAGAGATGATGAGAGAGTTGTTGTAGGGCCCGCCATGGACAGACTGGCCAACACACCACCACCATACCTCTTCCTTTTCTTTTTTTTCTTTTTTTGTCTTGTTAAAAAAAAAACTTTGATTATTAATTGTAAAATATATTTTTATAATGAAATATAATTTAAAATAATTTACTAATTTGTATGCTATTTTTAGTACTTATACATACTTTTAACTCTAATATAAAATTTTATAATAAATGAACCTTGCACTCCTTAAAAAAAAAAATTGTAATATACTTTTTTAATTTTGAAAATAAATAAGGGAGTGCATGATCAAGAAATTTATGGTTGGTTGTGAGGAAATGTTTTTTCCTCACCTTTTTACGCCACTAAATGGAAGCTGTGCCGCATTTACAATAAAAAATAATAATAAAATCACCTTTTTACACCACTATGATTTGACTGTAGTTTTGAGATTTTTTTTTTTTTTTTTTTTAGGAACAAACACACGTAGGAGAGATAGAGAGATGGGTTGTAACACAAAGTAGTTAATTTTTATTTGGATTCCATTTAGTAACGGCAAGTAAGCTATTCACAGGTCGGTTCCAATCAAGTTTGTACTCGAATTGATGACTTTGGATCCCTAATAATTGAAATTGCGGAAATCAATTTCTTGAGAGTGAAGACCCGCCACCAACCGCCACAGGCATCAAGTTGGCTGATTTTTGGATTAAAGGGTGGGTTGGGTCCATAGTTTGGTTGGACACCCCTAATTGTGAGTCCATATTTGGCGTTACGTGTCACATTCTCTATTGCCACCATGTTTATTAATGAATAACTCTCCTAGATATTGTTTAGTGTGGGCCAAACCAAAATAAAAACTAAATCGGATTTTATTAGAATAAATTATGCTTCAACTTTAATATAATATATGATTCATTTAAAAAAAATTAACATTTCCTAAATCATTTTGAATACTTATTATTCTAAATTTGTACTATGTAATTAAATTGAGTATTAATAAAATAAATGCATTTGTTTTCATGGATTAAGTATTTGTAGTAGCGTAGTAATTATTTATGTAAAATAAAATTTTATGATTACTTTTTGTAAGATCTAAGAAACAACTTATTTGAAATATGATATTTTTGTTCAAATTGAGTTGTTTTGGTAAACAAAGTATAGTAAAAAAAATCAAATTTAAATACACGCAATCAAAAAAATTAGTGAAAATAATTAAATATTTTTTAATTCAATCAAGTAAAATGCACAATATTCTTGATTATCATGTCTTTTTAAAGAGATATAATCTAATTGAAGTTTATTTCCTAAATATTGTACCACATAATAAGTATTATACATGAAGCATAATATTATTTCTTACAAAATATTTTGAATGCACTGTACATCGCACGAGTCATCGACTAGTCAATACCATTATATAATATTTCAACCTATAAATAAACTATTAAAAATCATAGGGAAAAAGGTTTTGTATACACATCAAATGGTTGGCAGGCAGTCAACTGTGGCTCCTGTAAACAAATAAAACACAACGGAATATTTGTCAAAGTACTAACAACTCATTGCTCGCATAAATTCAGGAAGACATCAAACATCATAGAAATTAATAAATAGTTATACACATCTGATGAGCTTTGACTTAAAGAGTAAATGGTCATTTAATTTTTTTTTTTTTTTTAAAATCTAATGCTATACATGCACATCAATTTGTAGTAGATATCCCATGAATAGAATTCTATTGTCCGTGGTACTTTTTGTGTTATACTTAATCATCTATCAATTGCAATAGCTAATTTATAATATTTTTTATTTTCATTTTAAGATGAGATTATTTTCTATATAAAAATATATAATAAATTATGATTAATCGACGCTCTATTTATTTTAGAAATAATGTTTTCTAGAAAATGAGTTATTTTTCAAAAAATATTTTCTATAAAACTATCTCATTTTCCTATATTTGGTAGAAACCTTAAATAAGTTAAAAACAATCTTTTAACTTCCATTATTTAATCACTCTTAAAAAAAATAAAAAAATAAAAAAAAACTTCCCTTATTTAAATTGCTGAGAGATAGAAGCTGTTTTTCAAAATAATCTAATGGAAAACAATCTCTAAAAATAAGCCATATTTTTTTTGTTGACTGAAGATTTTTTTTTATGCTGCCAAACACTAGAAAACATGAAAAAAATATCTTTACACAAGATTTTTCATCAAAACAAACAGAACGAGAGTATAAAGTAGAATAAAAGTGAGACAGTTTTATTTGACGTCATAGATATAGAAAAATTTTCATGACACCCTAGATTAAGTAACAATATAGGAAGCAAATACCTGTCTTAGTCCACCACCAGCACTTCCTCCTATCAAAAGCATATTAAGGAGAGATGTCACAGCACCACCACCAACACCAAGATCATTTCTGCCCGTAGATCGAATGGCAGTACGCATGGAATTGAGTACACTCCCATACGTAGTTGCATGCCCACGCTCAATTGCTTGGATGAAGCAGTAAGTCATGGCTCCTGTCGATGTGATCTTTGATAGAGCCTGCAATCTCCATAAAAACATCATATAACATCTTCTTGTTGCCGGTGTCATTGTTATTATTGTTATGAGAAAAATCTTGTTTTACACACTCGCTATTGTATAGTCAGTACACACTCTCTTTAAAATTGTGTGTTTCAAAACACGATTTCAGATAAAATTGTGAAATTATGTTTTTAATCATTAATATTGTATGTTATCATCATCTTCATGTGATCATGTCTTTCGAGCTATGATAACTAGTATAGTTTTATAAAACATTTCCAAAGTTCATGTTCGCTTGGATTTACAAATACTTACAGATGATTCAACAGAGGTCTGATCATCCTCGCAACTACTAAAGGAAATAACTTCTCCACCACTTGTTCCTTTCCATACACCTGATCGAGGACGATGATCCTCCCATATATATTGTCCAGCCCTATTATTACCAAGAAGAAAGCGTAAGTTGTGGATAAGAAAAACTTTCTAAAATACATAGTAATTCATTTGGGGAAGTGTTTTACAATAAATTATGTTGAAAAAAGAAAAAACTGAAACTCGATGAAAATATGAGTGTTATCATTTATATTTAGATCATCCATGATACACAAAAATAAAAAATAAAAAAATTCAGGTAGCACAGACTTAGTGCTAATGATATAATTAAATAACAAAGAAAAACTTAATATGTCCATATTATGTGTAATGTGTCCATGTATATGGATAGCTCTCCTTCAAAATTGATGTTATCTAATTGTCATTTAAATATGTTGGATAAGTACTCATTCTTATTGTTAATAAGAATGCATACCAGAATTTATAAGAATTAAAGTCTACTGGAGGTCTGATTTTTCCTCAAATTAAAACAAATTATTTTCTCTTTTCCATTGTACAAATCACTCTAAATAAATAAAGTCTATTGTCGTTTCTGCAGAAAAAAAAAAAAAAAAAAAAAAAATGTTTTACATGCTTAAGCCACAATAACCCCACCAGGGAGATGTGTGTTGCTTGCTAAGAATGAGGTGGCCATAATAGTACATTTATAAACTATAAACATGTTTAATATTAGGGAAAATTTTCTCTTACATTGTTGATATACACTTCGTACACACAATATTCATAATTTCACGAGAGATGTCCATATTTTTTTTTTATTACTGATATCCATATTTAAAACATGAAATAGGTGATGTGTGTGGATGATGTATAATAAAGAGTGTGCAAGAATCAAAGCATTTAATATCACTAACCTATTCATCCGGCAAAGGAATGGCAAATCTAGTACCGTGCCACTATGACTAGCATCTATAATTGCATGAAGCTTAACACCAAGAGGAAGAGGTCTGACAATTGTTGCATTGATATCATCATCAACAATCATACCCTGAGTTTCGAAGTCCAAAGGACATAGAGTTTCATCGTATCCATCAACTTCATTTCCTCTAGAGTTCCTCTGTCGTGAACCATGACCAGAATAGTGAAACAACAGAGAATCTCCTGGTTGGCAACCTTGTACAAGCCAATTTAATGCCATCCTAATGTTGTACTTAGTTGGAATTCTGTATGGATCAATTTCTTCTTCTGCATTTCATATTTCAGGTGAGAATAATTACCACTATCATGTTTTAAGAATTACCACAGAGATAACTAGTAAAGTTCTATAAAACCTTTGTTTCTTAAAGCAGGGTCTGCTTAGAAAAACTGAAATAAAACTGTTTTCTAAATTAAGTGTTTGCTTTTATTGTTTCTAAAAAAAAAAAAGTATTTGCTTTTCTGGTAGGCCTCTCAGTCATGCAAAAACAAACATTGCACAAATCAACTTGAAAAGTAACACCTTGACATGGGAATCCTCCAAAAATCGCAGATATGTAACCTTGGTAATAATGACAAGTGAGACCAACATGTGGTGATGATTTGTATGTATCAACAGATCTAGCTTTGTTGCCTTGCACAGATTTATTCAATTATTTGAAGGCCTAGTGATGGAAGGAGCATATTTAAAATTATTTCAACATTTAATATTTCAGATTTTTTTTCTCATTTGAAATTTCATATTTTCTAAATTTCACTTTTGAATTTTGAATTTAATTTTGGCTTGATAAACGAAAGTTTACCGTATTGGCAAATCCGGTCTTAAAAGCCACCCAATTATCATATTTATAAGCAAGTACTAGTTTCCCCTAGAAGACCCAGGAAAGTCTCGTTTTTTCTTAAGAAAGATGATGCCTCTAAAAAGATGTCTTCCATTTAATCAGCAGCCAAGCCCAAGACTAGAAGACAGAGTCTTACCATCACTAGGGATTCAAGATAAAGAGATAGCAAGCCAAAACGATGACGGGAGATGATTGTTCAGACATGAGATGTGGACAAGTTTTAGCCTAGCTCTTAGAAGAAGGCACTCTCAAATCCTATTTAAAAAAGGCTCCAAGAAAGTTTGAGCATAGCAATTTGAATTCAAAATTTCTAATTAGAGAATAATTTTTTAAGCTTAGTGGTGACTCCAAACACCGTTAGGTGATGAAGTCTAGGGTTTCCTACATATTCTGGGTGGTAAAATCAAGAATTTGTTTGTTTGTTTGTTTTTTTTTTTTTTCTTTTCCTTGTTTCTATATTCCGCACTTGTCATCCTAGATCAACTAAGCGGTAGGCTCAAGCAAGATACAAGAGGCAAGCTCAATCGAGAATATACTGCACATATAATGCTTTACATAGTACAATCCAAATCAACCTAATATATGCTTAGACATATATGATATATCCACACTCTCACACATGAAATTTTGGTTGCAAAAGCAAGCTAAAGTATGAGGCCTTACTAACATACATACATACATAACGATCATACTTATGTTGCAAATTACTACAATAAGAAGGAGATGAAACAAACCATTATGATAAGAGTCACAGATGCATACATAGATACATGCCTAGCTACAAAGATACATACATACCGGTGAGCATGAGAATGGACTCTTGGGGGAGGTGAAACTTATTGATCAAGAGGTATCGCATGCATTTAGCGTCATTGATGCAACCTTTGAGCTCGTGCCGTGAGTACCTATATAATATCCCCACGATCACCGCCTTCTTTCTCCCGTGCGCATTGAGGGGAGGCCCTGGAGGCATGTGGTTGTACAGCGATGGAGGAGGAGGAGGCACGTTGCATAAGGGCAAAGTTGAAAAAGGAGGAGGAGGAGGAGGAGGAGCAGGCAGCATATTGCGAGGATTAACGATGTGCGTGACAGCTTGGCATAGTGCACATCGAATTGCTGTTGCACCTGCAGGGAGCTGCAATGGCGTGCGGCAATTGGAGCAATTCACTAGCATTGGCATGGTTCTTGATTTCTTGGTAATTTTGGGCCCAAAGGGCATTACACCGAATTCCATGTGAGAGGCGTTACACGTATCTTCGTTACACCTAATATCATCTCACAATCATGGGTGTAATTGATGATTAAACGCAGTTATTTTAATTTATTTGGTTAATTTTATAAATTTTCTGCTGAGAAATTTTGCAACTTACAAAGTTATAACTTACCAGAGTTAACTTTGAACTTTGATTGGAGGAGCTTGGAACTTCTTGTCCTGGTTGGACCTCAGTTCTTATTAGAAATCCGACGTATTAAGAAGGTTTAATCCTTTCTTTTTGTTTTGGATCAGTCTAGAACTAAGAAGTAATTGAGAACCACAATGATAAAAACTAAAAAGTTGTGCAATGACACTAGGATTGTTACACACTTATAATTTAATTTATTTGCTACTGTATTGAGAGTATATATAGGAAATGAAAGGAATCAGGAATGTAATTGATTGAACAAGTTGGACTCGGTTGAATAAAGGAGTTTTACACATGTACGATTGGCCTTGGTCATAGAGGGCACACATTTTGTTTTCATTTGTATAATATTCTATTCTAGTCTTATCTTTTTTCTTCTTCTTTTTTGAGTAATATTCTAGTCTTACCTTAGGCAAAATAAGGAAGTGGGCACTAGAAATTGGATATGCTTTGTGCTTTCTAATATTCTATTAATTTATTTGTATATAAATAGATTTAATTTTATCATATAAATAATAATTGAAATAAATATTTTTCAAAAAAATAATTTAAATAAATACCAACATAATGATATTCAATATTTATAAGATAACAAAATCAAATTCACTTATTTTGAAAGAGTTCATATTATATTAAAGTCAATGCAAAATCATAATCCGAAATTGATTTTAATTAGTTTTTAATTGTTGTCTAATTTTGTGCTACTATCCTTTTTTTTTCCCGAACAAAATGCTATGTATCTAATTTTCTTTTATAAAAAAATTTTGGTACCAAGCGATCCATTCTTAATACTCAACCTAAAAATTGAGATAATCGCCTTGCTCATCTAATTAAGACCACATCATCATTACCATTGTTAAATGTTTCCGTGTATATGCATGCATAACAATCTAGTAAATATAGTTTTAAGAACTTTGTACGGTGAATATGTTACAATCTGCCAAAATTTATATCACACTTGGGAGGATATGAACCATATAATTTGCTTGTAGAATTCTTTATATAAGGAAATTTTTTTTTTCCTCACTCCATTGACATAAGATTCGGAAATTGAATCCCTATTAAAAGAAAAATAAATTTACTTTTCAACACAAGAGACAAGATGGAGGAGTAATTTATACAGCCCTCGAAAAGACCTATAGATTCTTTATACAGCCTTATGACACAATAGATTCTTTATCGATAAGTTTAGAGTCACAAAAATTGTCATAAAAAATTCTTAATAATTGAGATGGTAAGTTATACAACCCTCGAAAAGACCCATCACTTTGAATCAAGTGCCAAGAGGTTGTGGGTTTAAGTATCGAATACTGACTCAAACTTCAAAATGCATAAAACATGGTAATGGGGTTAAGTAGCGGTACGCCTTGCTATGCATTGGTGGTACCCATGGGAGTAGTGATATGCCTTGATATGCACTGGTGGTACCCATGAGTTTACCAAAAAACCCAAGTGACAATGTACTATGAGGCGTGGGGTGATGACTACAAAAGCGAGTCCCCTTTTTTTTTTCCCTAAAAAATAAAAGAAATGATAAAGTGATATCAATAGTGGGCCTAGATAAAAACTAATAAAAAATTGCCAATGCAACTATATTGTGAAAAATGTCATGCAGCATTACTCATTCTTTAATTGTTATGTTTGGATGGTCATTAAATAATTTTAAAAAAGTTGAACATCCATAAGAGAAAAATATGACAACAAACGAGTTGAGTTGAGTTGAATGTTAAAGTTTTAGGATTTTTTTTAATTAATTTTATTTCGAACATAAGTTAAGATAGAACCTGAGCTTAATTTTATTACTAAACAAAATTACATGTTTAAGTTTGTTTTTATTTTATTGTTGAACAAATTCAAACTTTTTCACGAGTTAACTTATTATTTTTCTATAGATATTAAATGCTACAACTAAAATTCTATACTCATTTATAAATATATGATGATAATAATTAATAATTATATTTTATTTTAGTGAAGAAAATCAAATTTAGCCCAAACTTTATATAAGGTAAAAATTTGCAATTTTGTCTAAAATAAAATCCAAAAGAGAAGTAGGAACTCATAGGCCTTTGGGTTCACAAACCCGGCCCATGAACACAGGCCTCAAAAGAGAAAACACAAACCCTAGTGGCCTCTCTCTCTGTGTGTCTCTATGTATAAATACATATATATAAAGCAATCAACGAAACGATACGCTTAGCTTGGCCGCTCGTGAACAGAGAGAGTTCATCTTCTAGGGTTTCCAGCTCCTCCTAAGCCCCAACCAAAATGGTACTCTCTCAGCTTGTGATGTTCAAGTTTGAACTGGAAAATGGATCTGATTTATGTTTTGGGTTTTGAGAAAACTGTTAGATTTTAGCTTGAAATCGTGTTTGCTTTCATTTTTCCCTGTTGTTTGGTTGCTGAGAAAATAATAAAGGGGAATTTTTGTTTGTTGTTTATATGATGTTATTATGCTTACCCATATGCTGGTTTAGCTTGAATCTGAAGATTTTTTCCTGTTTGGATATTATTATATCGTTTTTTTGAAAATATTTGATTTGAAATCAGCTTAAGCAAACCAATTGAAATAGATGTTTAAGTAGCTTAGAGGCTTTGAATCTATTAAAGATTTTCTGGGTTGTTTATATTTTGTTGGAATTTTTAATTGCTGAAGTAATATTAAAAGAAAATTGCTCAATCCTGTTTGAACAATAGTATTATAGATGATTGTCTTCTTTTTACGCAGAAGACAATGGTTTAAGGTTTATACGTTTCGATGTGCTGTGATAGTGTGTATTGGAGTATAGGGTGGTTCTGTTTGTAATGGTATGGAGATCCTATAATTTTGGACATGCTGTGTTGGGTGGTAACTAAAGTTGTGATTCCAATTGGGTTGATATGAATAGGTTTTACTGATTTTTTGGGATGTGTACATTTTGCTTCTGAAAATGTCGATGCAACTTAAGAGTGGTAGTACTTGTGCACTGCTTTATGGGTCTACTTTGTAGTTTGATATCCTAGGCTGCTGTTTTATTGTCCTATTTTTGTGAAAGCATGTGTTGCCATCTGGTCTGTGTGATTGCTGACTGATTTTGTATGTAATGAGATGACTTATTTCATAATTTTTTGGAAGTCTTTCTTTTATTATATGAGTAATAGCAGTGTAATATTTTTTTTCCTTGAGCTTTTGATTCTAGTGTTGTTTCTTTGTTACTGTTTACCAGTAATGGATGTGTTTATTGTTGGTTGATGTTAATCATAGATATGAAAATGACTATTTCTGGGTTGCCTTTTAATTTTTGTTTTTCATGGTTTGTGCCTTACCTTCTGTCTTGATCATTCTGATGGTATGCAGACTAAAAGAACCAAGAAGGCCGGTATCGTTGGGAAGTATGGTAAGTTCTACATACAAATTTGTCTCTTTGATATACATCTCTTGAAATTTATAGATCAATGGGAAGATGTGCTACTCTTTTTTGCATTCACACTACTGGGCTAGAATAATTGTAGATGATAGGAAAAAAAAGGTTAATGTTGTGTAGTTAGCATGGTAGGTTGGCCATTCCCTCTTCTAAGTGGCTGGTTTGTGGTAAATGAGACTCAAATAATCTGACTTGCTAATGAAATCTCACGTTTGATTTTATGGACTAAATTTTGTGTGGCATACTGTGCTTAATATTACAAATTCTTGCAATTGGTGTTGTATCATTCACTCAGGAATCAGGATGCTGTCAGAAGTTTCATTTTTCAAATACTTGTGCAAAATTTATAGAAGCCATGAATACAAACTCAACTTAAACAAATTGAAGGTTCAAAACCTAAACAAACCCAATGTTCAAAACCATAAAAGGAGGACCTGACTTGTATAAAATCATGGACCAGCATGTGGCCAACCCAATCTACACTCCCAAACACTGTTACTTCTTAGCAAATTGGCAAGATTAATATAAGAACCTAACTGGATAAGAACCAACCACATCTTTTATTATTAAGGTTGTACCGGCATCTTTTATGATTAAGTTATCGTACTTATATTGTTTTATTTCAGGGACCCGATATGGTGCTAGTTTGAGGAAGCAGATTAAGAAGATGGAAGTCAGCCAGCACAGCAAATACTTCTGCGAGTTTTGCGGGAAGGTATCTCCCCTTGTGTCCATCTCTTATCATTGAGTGACTACTCAGATGCTGGACTCTGGTTAATGGCTTTACTGGAGTTCCATTTAAGTCTGCTTTAATTCAAGCTATCATTTTAATGAATGGTGTAATTTTACAGTTTGCAGTGAAGAGAAAGGCTGTGGGCATCTGGGGTTGCAAGGATTGTGGAAAAGTGAAAGCAGGAGGCGCTTACACATTGAAGTAAGGATTTTTCTCAAAGCTTTGAGTTTGTTATTCATTTAAAAGTTTGGTAGTTGAGCATTCTAATTTCTGTTTTTCTGCTTTACTTTGACAGTACTGCAAGTGCTGTGACTGTTAGGAGTACCATCAGAAGGCTGAGGGACGCGACTGAGAGTTGAACTGCATTTTCTTGTTTGTCTTAAATTTTGACATTATCGATCTCGATGTAGTTTTTTTTAAAGGATGTTAAACTGAGTTGGGAGTATCTTATTTTCATATTTTGTCAGATGTCCTGATGCAGACCTAGCAGATTCATCTGGTTTTGCTGTTTATTATTAATTTTTACTTTAAAGGCTGCAGCTTTGTTTCTCTTCTGTCTGGATTTGCATGATGTATGAAATTATGGTTGATAGGCCATCCTAAAGTGTCTAATAAGTCTTTTACATGCTAAACGCATTAGAGTAACTCTCCTCTTTTATATGTTATTGGTTCTAAAGTAAATCCACTATTGAAATTTCTTTTTTGCCTACCAGTAATAAATGAAAACTTATCACTTAAGAATTGTTGTGACATAGTATTTTTCAAGATATAATTTTTGTCTTAAAACTTTACCAAAAGCTCATTTGAAACTCTGAAATGTTCATTTTTCGTCCCTAATCTTTGTAAATGGTGCTTATTCAATAGTCTAAGGACAAAAATAGGAACAAAGAACTTTTTTCAATATATAGGAATAAAAAAAAAGAATAATATATATTTTTTATATAGTTTTGAGTAGAAAAGGTGAAACATTCAATAGGTTAGGAATGAAGAACCGACTCTTTAAAGTTTGTAAGTAATATATGTACCTTCGGTAATCATTATAGCAAGTGAGAAAGAGAATTGGTGTTTTAGGATATTAGTTGTTTTTGCCTCAATCTTAGCGCTAGTATCTAGTGAACACATGCTTTGATTCTTTATAAAGATTGATATCAGCACTATTTTATTAATTAATTTTCCAATTGTTTTATTTTCAATCGATAATTTTTTTGGTAATGAATGAATCAATGAATATAGGTAATAGTTGTTTTCGGTAATCACCTTCATTTTCAATGGTTAAATACCATGAATTTTTTTAATCAAAAAACTCTTACGAAAAATCACCCTGGTGAGGCATTTTCACCATTATAAATGTATTATCTGCTGTTGACTCGCATAATTTGATGAGTTTGCAAATGGTTTCACTAGAAAATGCTGTAGATAAGTGTAATGTATTCAGGGTTTCAACCAGGGCAGTTGCATTCAGTTTGGTCATGTAGGATTTGTATCTGTTGGCAAGAATCATATACGTAGTTTGTGGGTTACCATCTTCCTTTTCTCATTCCAGTTCCTTCAAAACACAGCAACATAGATCATTATTTATTCTTATGTTTGGTAGTGCAGAAAGTTCATACAAAAGATTCAATCACTTTGCTCGATTTATTTATTCTTATGTTTTCCTTTCCTCATTTTTGGATCCTTAAAACCTCTTTGAAGTTCTGTGTGGGTATTTTTGTTCTACACTAATTGTAAATACTCCATTCGTCCTAAATTGTTGGTCCTATATTCCATTTTTGGATGTCTCAAAATGAAGCACTTTTCAAAATTAATATATAAAATTTGTATCTTATCCTTTACTTTATTTAAAAAGTCAATGTCATTCTTTCTTTATAGTTTAAATTAATGAAAGTAGTTTGTGCCATTTTAACTGACAAATAATATATTAAATGATGTTTCCTTAAAAAGTTGAATTTTTTAAACAATACCAACATTTTGGAATGGAGGAACCATCTTTTCCTCCTAACTAGACAAACAACCCCCGGAAAACTGGAAATTCTTAGGGTTTCTTAAAGATAACTAAACAAGGTACATTGTTTTTTTTTTTTGATGGCCACAAAACAAGGTATATAAAGCAAATTATGAACCAGAGAATTTATAGCTTTACGGATTTGAGATTTGAGATAGAGAGCAAAAGGAGAAAGACTAGAGTAAAAATTTAATGACTTAATATCACAGGAGCAACTAGCCAATCTAGAGGATGAGCTCGACTGAGGATAGGTTCTAGAACTTTGAAATCATCACTTTCCAAAATGAATGCGCAGAAGCCTGCTTCTTTTGCTTTGTAAGTAATAACCAGTAGAGCAACTTTGGCTTCTACTCAACCTAGGTTACCATGATAAACGTGACTACATAGTACATAGTGATCTAGAACAACAACAATGGCCAAACATGTGTGATCGAGAGTACAATTTTTTTTTACTTTATTTTGATATCCAAGCAATAATATACAAAAACTTAACTATTTTAGATTTTTTGTAAAACTTTTTATAAAACGTAGTATGAACCCAATAACACTTTTTAGAATAATAGGCCTATGAGCTTGGAATCCTAATCCTAAATATATCTAGACACATATGACTTTACATTTACCCAATATGTGCAATCAAACCTATAGGTAAATCTTAGACTTTGAGCATGTGCCAGAAATTCAATGGCCAGAACCAAGTCATCTAACATGAGCCCCATTGATGTTTATTGACTAACGTGCCATCATGGCATATTCAAATTATTAACAACAATGGCCAACTGAGGTAAATTACTTGATTATATATATGGTATTAGAAGTTAGTAATTGGTTTTCATATGGTTGGTCTTATCTCTTTTGAAGGCTAAACATCTAAGATTTAAGGTTTATAATTTCTAATTCGCAAAACTAAATATACATGCCAAGAGATTAAAAATAAAACAATAATTGAATAGAGAAATATAAACTTATACTATTTCATATCTCACGTTTAATTTTACTTACATCTGAGTATCTTAATCACTTACAAAGATTAAACACTTTCCAAAAATATAAATAAAGACAAAAAACACATACCTTTTAGAAACCCCATATGTTGTTAAAGCATTGTATCAAGCTTTGATAGTGTTGTTAAGAAGTTTAGATCATATGCACCTGAAACCAAAGCCAATTTCATACTCTTTTTGACACTAATTTCTCACTCTGTCTCTCTATCTCTCCAGTCCTATTTTTCTTTTGGCCTTTTGATATTTTGTGAAACTGGAATATATAAAAGAACATGAAAAATTATAAATGTATACAATCACATCATATGTAAAATTCAAAAATGATTAATCACTTAAATGTAAAAGATGCAACTATTATTTTTTATAATTATATTATGATATAATATAATATAATATAATATAATAAGGTAGACATATTTGTACTAATAAAGAACATATATATGGTGAGACCATGGGCCTTATCCACCCACCCTAAAAGTTTTTCTATATAAATCTCACAAAAATAAATAGAATGTAGGGAACACTCAAAATTTATAAAGCAACTGATGAACCATATCAATGGATATATCAATTACCAACATAGTATCGTATTCAACGTCCTATGTCTCAAGCGCAGAAAGTTTTGTTCAATCAAATTAGCAAAATGCAAAAACATCATTTGTCTTTCCTAGATATTTATTAGAATTAAGAAATAAAATCAATCTTGAAATTTGTAGACAATAAAGTATACAAATATATTTAAAGCATTGGACTATAATTTAATATATATCCTTTATAAATTTAGTTTGTGACATTATATATTTGAATATATATATATTTTATTTAGTTTAATGACGTGGATGCTGACGTGGCTCAACTGGAGTGTAACAACAATATATACCACGCTTCAGCTTTTAAATATATACAGATGTCTGAATGGCGCCCCTCTGACACATATCCAACAGTTTGGCAGTTCCATCATCAAATCCACTGACAAGTGACAACAAGTGGTGGCCCTCTCCGAGAAGGACAGCATGAATTCACAAATGAGGAGTGTTCTGCCATTTTCTTGACTTGTTTTCCTGTTTCAACATTCCGTGCCCTTAGATTCTATGTGATGCTTGGACTTAAACATTGGCAAGCTGAATGAAATGTCATTCAGCTTAAATACTTTACAAAAGGATAATATATAAATAATTATGTAATTATTTAAATCTCTTTGGATTAGGATAAATAATTATATTTATAATTATATAAATAATTATTGAAATGTCATATGTGTCCAGATATATTTAGGATTAGGATGCCAAGCTTATAGACCCATCATATCTAACAACAAATTATAAAAGTTTTGTAAAGTATTTTTGTAATACTAGAAAATCCTTTTAAGTATTATATTATATATAATCACATTCTATAATTATCCTAAAATATAGTTCAAAAACTTGTTCTTAACCCACAATCCATCTCTTAAACTTAGAATCATGCTTGGACTATTAACAATCACATCTAACAATCATATATTACTAATTATATAATATATAATATTATAATATATATTATATTATAATCCACTTAATCACATAGAATTAATTATAATATGTTATAATAAATATTCTTGACTTGTTTTTCCCAATACTATATGATATGAAATATTAATCATAATTATTTTATGATTAACAATATAATATATTAAAGGTACCATCTAAAAATAATATAATCATATTATTTTATCTCATTGTCCTTCACTGAATTAGAAGTAGAGATACCCTTCCAATTCAGTTATACAAAACTGAATTAATTATAAAATAATTATCTTTTAATAATAATTATTAAAAGATTAATACCCTTCTAATTAATGTAATTAGAAGTAGAACTGATGGTTAGAGGTCCTTCATTATTGCTTTGGGATTTATAATGGATTAAGAAAACTCTTATTATATTTATATATATATATATATATATATATATATATATATAAAGCTCTTATTATCCACTCTCCATAAGAACTAAGGCTTTCGATTGTTGAATTATAAAAAACATAGTAATCTTGAATTTTGTTCTTAATTGGATAAAAAGGTTCAGCTGCTTCAATGATTTTAGGCAAACCTTTGATCATCCTTGCGTTCTGGGCATTGCTGAAGGGAAACACCCTCCTTAGAAACTTGCTAATGTGTGGGTTGTCTCTGTTATGGTCAAAATGCATTAAATGTAGCCAACCTCATTATGATCATATTTAGACTCATTGTTTAATTGCTAAAATATATACATTTCATCCCTTACTCCTATGCCTATAATTTGAAAGGATTAATAAACCTGTTTCGTAGGATCTCATTCAATGCATCAAATATCCAATTGTTGTTAGGCAGATAGTATAATAGTTTGCTTATTTACCTTCTTCTTGATAAGAATATTATACTAAATCCTTTCCATGTCTGCTATTTAAAACACAACTGACTGATGAATTTTCAGTGCGCTGAAAAGTACATAATCCCATCTCTATCCCTGGATTGTTCCGACTCAGAAGCCCATCTCTGTGATATAGTTTTTTGAATTTTTTATATAATTATATCAAAAAACTATATCACAGAGATTTGGGGTCGTCTCTAAAATCCTAAACTTTTATTGTGAAACTGCATTTCTTCTGGGAACAAATTTGTTGTTCAATACAGAAAAATAGAATGAATAATTTGTTTCAATTACGTGTTTCCCCAACATATCACACCACATTACTTTGAGATGTATTACTGCTCTTGATCAAAGGAAAAAATTATTTTATAAACACAATTACTTGAAATTTTTGCAGAACTAACCATTAGATGAATCCACACTAATAATTTTCTTCTTTATTTCTTTACAAATAGTTACTCTAAAAGCAGGGCTCAATTATGTTGAATTCTTAGGAGTTATTCATTTCGAGAGTCTATGGTCCTTGATATCCCATAAAGTTGACATTCATTTGTTCTTATGATCTCCAAGCTAACTGCTTAATGACTTCTAGCCCAAAGCCATTCTTTCTTCTACGTTGCACCTTGTCAATTCTTTAACTTTTTAAACTTTAACAAGTAAATAGTGGAGCATATATAACTTACTATCAACATTTTGCTTTGACTTCCTCTTCTGCGGAATTTCCCAAGCAAGCGCAACGACTGTCATTAAGCTGACAATTGGAACAACAACTGCAATAACACGCCGGTATGTCTTACTGGTCTCTGCAAGCCATAAGTGGGGTCGAATTAAAAACTGTTTGAACATGCAAATTCTCAATTGGTCTGCAATATAATTAAGTTGAAATACAAAGGTACTGTTCCAATTTTTTATTTTAAGGATACAAATATGTGACCCTTCACGAGTATGGAACCATTAGACTAATAATTAGAGCCTACTCTTTTTTTTCCAAATTAATAACTATAAATTAGAAGTAAAACTAACATTTTTTTTTATTAAATTGTTTATTTTTATTGGTGTGGGGAGCCACATCAGGTTGATATTATCTTCTTGATTAGTAATAACCAAAGAGGGAAAACAAGAGAAATCTTGAGTCAAACCAGTAATTCTCCGTCAATAATATATGTTAGGTTTTTTAGTGTTGGCTAATTTCATTCCATTTGCTTGTAATCAAATTCAATTCTTGATGTATTTTATTTGATGTAAAATGGGTTAAAGTGTATAGAAGAAAGTCTGAATTGTTGCTGAAAGAGTTTCACTTAAGCGGAGGTCAAAGCTGCTTAAACAAAGATAAACAGGCTCGCTCAAGTTAAGATCAAGCCCGCTCAAGAGAGACTGCTGGAAACAGTGTGCTTATTTATATTTGAACTCTGTTTTGTCGATGTTTAACCCTAATTTAAACATCTATTTAAACACTTCTTAAGCACAATTTTAACTGCAAGAGAGGCTAGTTGTTGTGGTTTAGTGAAGAAAACTCAGCCTCCATGCTAGTGCTTTCATGAGAGTTCCAAGCTACTTTCCTTATCATATGCGCAATCAAAGAAATTGATCACAAGTGTGTCATCTGTAGACCATGGAGGCAATTCATTTAGTTAAAGAGTCTAGAAATTCTGGTGCAGTGAAAAGTTTTCTCTGTAAGTTATTTATGAGTTGCAGAGTCTAGGAAAAAAACATTTCCTGAGATTGTAGAACTTCTCTTACAACAATCTTCTCTTACTATAGTTGAGCCATGGAAGATTAATTTTCTACTACTTTGCAAATTCACCTATTCAATTATTATTTCATATGGTCCACGTGTGAATTCCAATTGAAGTGAAAGTCCTGTGATTTTATGGGTCTAAGTATGAGACTAAGTATATATGATTGAATATTAGCATTCACTGTCTTATGGCTTTCTCCATTATAGCTCAAACCATATCTAAACATTCCCCTATATGACAACGAACAACAATAAGGTTTCCACAGAATGTTTTAATCAAATTAATTTTACATGTTACCAATTTAATTCCTCTTTGCTGTACTAAATCAGTGAATCCTTTCCTTGTCTATTGTTTAGGATACAACTCACACGATGTTTCAGTGAACCAAAAGGTACGTCGTCCCATCTCTATCCTTGGATTGTTCAGACTCAGAAGCCCCTGAAGTAGACGCTAGCAAAGTAATGTCTCGCTCTATGTCACTATATATAAGAAATGCAGGTCGTGCAGGTGTTGGGAGGCTTGAGCAGTGGCTACTGAGCATTTGAACTACTGATGCCATGGTGGGTCGGTATGCTACATTTTCTTGAACGCATAATAACCCAATATGAATGCATCTCATTATTTCACTCCTTGAACTGTCCCCAAGTGTCTGGTCTATCAGATTTGAAGCTGTCCCTTCTCTCCAATTAGTCCATGCCTGCAAGCAGTACATGAATTCATATATTGAAACTCTACACACCTCAGAAAAAGAGCACCCTCATAAAGAGTAATGTAGCTTCATGAAATATGACAGGGACACTTACATAGCTTAGAAGGAGCTCTACATCATCTGTATTGCAAAGCCAACTCTTCTTCTTACCACTCACAATCTCTAGAACTAAGATACCAAAACTAAAAACATCTGACTTCACTGAGTAATGCCCATGTGATATATATTCTGGAGCCATATATCCACTGTTCCAAAATCATTAATCAGAAAAGGGTTCAACTTGTTGCACACACATTATTTTATACAATTTTACACGTGCGCAAATAAACAACTGAAATCGTGACATGAGTATTATAAACACTGCTCGTCAGAAAAATCTAATTAAGAATTTAGTATGTCTATATAAGATATTCAATGCTTAACAGCTTGAACTAAAATTTATATTTCTTTATTATGACTTGGATTACCAGCCACTTGAAAATCAGTAATAAGTTAGAATCATTAGGGTGAGCTTGGTACTTACTATGTCCCCACACGTCTACATGTCTTGTCTTGACTCTGACCCGCATCAAATAGCCTTGCCAGGCCAAAGTCTGAAATTTTAGGATTCATCTCTTCATCTAACAAGACATTACTTGGTTTGAGATCCCGATGTATAATCTTAAGGCGAGAATCTTCATGAATGTAAAAAATTCCCCGAGCAATGCCACAAATGATATTATAACGCCTTTCCCAATTCATCTGGGCACGCTTGATGGGATCTACATATTCATATGATCAATTCCAAGTTGTGGTATTACTAGGAGTTACTGCAGAGGAATATTAATACTTTTGCAGTTAAAGTCATACCATATATAAATTGATCCAGACTTCCATTGCCAACTAACTCATAAATAAGGATTCTTTCCCTTCCTTCGGAGCAAAAACCTTGAAGGCTAACTAGACACTTATGTTGGAGCTTAGCCAACAACAGGATCTCATTCTCGAATTGCTCTTCAGTATGCTCAGTCTTGTGAAATAGTCTCTTCACAGTGAATTCTTGTCCATTTGGAAGTCTAGCCTGAAAATTTATATAAGCAAATAAAGATAAGCTCTTCATGCTAAATATAACAACAATTTTGAAAATAAATATGGGTGGTAAATGGACATAGGATGTCCATCAGAAACAGTATATAATGTTTTTGTGCTATTAAAATTTTAAACATCAGGGGAAAATTCATTGCATGAGAAATTCGAGTTCCCCATACACATAATTTTTCCAAGGTAATGTTTGTATCACCTTGTATACTGAACCAAATCCGCCCTCTCCAAGCTTATTGGCATTAGAAAAGTTATTTGTTGCTGCTTTTATTGTGCTGAAGTTGAATTTCAGTGCTTCCAGCCTTTTCATAGCATCATCATCTTGATAAAAGTGTCAAGTGAAAATGAGTTAGAGCGACATTATGACAGATCCTTTGTTATAGATTTCAAAATTTGCATCACAAAAATTATCTTA
Organism: Notholithocarpus densiflorus; assembly: GCA_030021035.2. Lineage (NCBI taxonomy): Eukaryota > Viridiplantae > Streptophyta > Magnoliopsida > Fagales > Fagaceae > Notholithocarpus > Notholithocarpus densiflorus. Next base: position 259,630 of record JARYZH020000338.1, read on the forward strand.
GAATCTCTACCTGTATATGTTATATAAATTTAGGGGTGTGGTTTGCACTTAAACCTATTTTAAACTATACCCATTCTAAATTCCTAAAAGGTTATTTTGAAACTGCATTTCATCAGGGAACTAAGCTTTTGTTCCATACAAGAAAATGGAATAAACAATATGTTTCAATCACGTGTTTTCCCACATATCCACACCACATTACTTTAAGATATATTACTTCTCTTGATCAAAGGGAAAAAAAAAAAAAAACTCTTAAAGCAATGCTCAATTTTGTTGGATTCTAGGAGTTATTCATTTTGGAAATTTATGGTCCATGATATCTCATAAAGTTGACATTCAACTGTTCTTAAGATCTACAAGCAAACAGCATACTGACTTACTATCAACATTTATGGTCTAAAGCCATTCTTTCTTCTAAGTTGCACCATGTCAACTCTTAATTTTGTCAACTTTAACTAGTAAATAGTGGAGCATATATAACTTACTATCAACATTTTGCTTTGACTTCTTCTTCTGCAGAATTGCCCAAGCAAGCGTGATTATTGTCATTAAGCCCGCAATTGGAACAACAACGCAAACAATAAGGCGGGATGTGCTACTGTTCTCTGCAAGCCATAAGTGGGTTCAAATTAAAAATTGTTTGAATGTACAAATTCTCAATTGGTCTGCAATATAATTAAGTTCAAACACAAAGGTTTTGTTCCAATTTTTTAAATTTTAATCATACAAACATGTGACCTTTCGTGAGGATGGAAGTATGGAACCTTTAGACTAATAATAGACCTCTAGTGTTTGTTGTTAATTCGAAACTTGGGGGTGAGGGGATTTGAACCCTAGACATTTCCATTAAAAACACCAAAAAGGTGACCATCAAACTAAAACAGGAAAGAAAATTAATCCTAATTTAAAATTAAAAACTCAAATTGGAAAGAAAAAAAAATGATATTGGCTTCTTAATTCTAGGCAGTGACTTTTGTCATAAATTGATATTCTCCTTGGATAATATTTTTGTTAGAATCCAGAAAGCGTTCACAAAAATTTTCTATTACAATCTTACATGTCTACTTATGAAAGCCAGATAAATATGGACACACCTCTGCTTGTTTTTGGGGGAGAAGAATTATCCGAGGTTGGAGGGATCATTGGTGTTGTGGGAGAAGAAGGGACAGAAGTTGAATGATAAAACTGAAACACCTCGTACCAAGCAATACAGCTAGGTTTAAGAACTCTTCCCCCTTCCTTCCCACCAGAACAGCTTGAAAAATCTGCTACTGCGCCTTCTAAGCAAATTCTGCAATCCATCTGGGATAAATCTGGGGTGCACTGCACAAGTCCATACACGTTTCTTGAGCTACTAACTGCAAAGTACTTTATACTAGAGGAACCCAATGAAGCCTGTGTGACAAGGCTCCCCATCAAATTATATAGTGTTTGATTGAACTGATCCAAATCCGTTGATGATATGTTATTGGGATTAGACACACACTGAGAAGGCAAAACCTGCATGGTGCCAAAAATGTTTCTGTTTGAGTACCTTAGAATACAGTCAGCCCCGCCCCCCCCATATGATTGCTTCTTTTTGGTCAGGACACTGCTTTGTGATATCTAGGGTCGAGGTGTTCGTACAATTGTAACATGTATCCGTATCAATGTCTCCTCTACACAGTGCAAGTGCATAAACTTTGTTGGGATCTTGGCCAGCAGAAGTGTTGTAAAAGCCACCATTGGCCGTGACATTAGAAGGGAGAGAAGAGAGTAAAAGATTGAGATTATTGGCATAGGTGCTGTTATTAGAGAAAGTGCCTGTGTTGGAACATGATTGTGTTTGTGCAACTGCAAGGGGAAGACAGAGACTGAGGCTTATGAGAAAAGCAAGAGCAATCGTGATTAAACTTGAATTACACATTGAGAAGGGTACTAACTTGTATGCTCTGTATTACAAAATCTAGACAGATAAAAAATGAAGTGGGGAGGGAAGGAAAAAAGTAATATATAAAAAAATAAAATAAAAAGGAAATAATTTTTTGGGAACGGTGTCGTTTTCTTCGTCCCCCCCCCCCCCCAAAAAAAATAAAATAAAAAATAAAAAAACTTGAGTGCAAACTTCAAACACACCTCTAGGACTGGAATGGACCGGAATGGACCGAATAGGACTGAGATGGACCGAAATGTACCTAACAAGACTAAAGTTGACTGAATGAACCGAACAAGACCAAAGTAAATCAAAATAGATTAAAGTGGTTTGAATGGACCAAACTGGAAGAATTGGAGGTGTTGATTTTGCCAACATATCAGTTAAAAAGTTGCACTTATCTTAGCCCAACTGCCATGGATGCAAAAATAGCTTTCTTAATGGCCAACCAAGCATTGGCCACACCCAGCAAACTTTTTTTTTTTGAGAAAGAAGACTTGAATTTATTTAGTTAAAGGCATGTCTACCTGATAAACACTCGAACAATGGACTGGAACATCCTTCATCCATACATAATAACCTATGACATGACGTGCATATCTAGCAAGGTTGTGAGCTACTTTGTTACCTTCCCTATCCACATGCTTGAACCTAACCCATTAAACCGATCTACCAATGTTTGTGCATTCCAAATTAGCAAACCGAAAGTTGCTAATGATGATGAGGAATCCGTTAAAGCCCTTATAACATTCTCGCAAACACCTTCAAGGATAATCCTGTCAAAACCCAGTTCAGAGGAGAGTTCAATGGCCCGATTAGCTGCCATGGCTTCCATTTCCAACGCTGAATTTGTGAGCCACACCTAACAAACTCGTTTATGGTTGTTGATGCCCACTTTGGCAAGGAGGCCCAATAATAGGAAGAATCCCAACAATATGGGCGGGAATAAAGAAGAAGAATTAGCAAGTTGAAAAGAAAACCATTGAGCCTGAATGGCAGGAATAATGGTTCATAGGCCTGTAAAATAGCAAAAGGGTCTCAAAGAAAGCAAGCGGGCCCAAAGGAGCCCGAAGAAAGAAGTAGTAAACCCATAGGCATTATGAGAAATGGAAAGTAAGCAAAAATGGGCCGAAGGAGCCCAAATGAAGAAACTAAGCAAATGGGGTTGGTGGGAAAGCCTATAAACCCCGAAAGTAAAGGATATGGTAATTTGGGCCGGGGAAGTCCGAAAGACTTAGCAAAAGCCCATGGGAATGAAGGATTGGAATGGGTCAAGGATGCCCGAGGAAATGAAACGGGCTGAGGATGCCCAAAAGAATAAAATAGGCCAAGGAAGCCCCAAAGCAATGAAATGGGTCAAGGAAGCCCAAAACAGCGTGAGTACAAGCCCAACGATAGTACTGGGCTACTAGAACTGAGCAGAAGGAAAGTGTACAACAGGCCCAAAGGAGGCCCAGCAAGCATAAGTCAAATAATAATATGGCAGAAACAACGAGGTGGCATGGCAGAAGTGTCAACCGACCCACAAAGAGGGTAAGGGTTGGATTGGAGAAGGAAAAGCCCATGCCCAAGCAAGACCCAGCCCAGGGAGGAAGCAAGATATAAAGAATGAAAGCCTAGTGACTCATCCATGCCATAAGAGGTTAAGAATGAGTAGCAGAACGTGCAACAAAAACTAGACAAGCCCCTAGGTCATGGCGAATGCATGAACAGTAGGCAAGCCATGGACACACATGGAAATGGAGCACGCACAAGGCTTAGGCATCACTCACTTGTACCCAGCCAATACAGGAGTGGTGGGCCATGGGTCAGAGGTAAGAGAGGGTATAGTTTGACGGTGGGGAGAAGGGAAAAACCTATTTTAGGGTTCCCGCTCAACCTCTTTTGGGAGAATGTCCTACTGGGATGACATACCACCCAAAATAGAGAAAGATGAGCTGAAATCACTAGGTGCATGCCATAAGGGATAGTAAGAGAGAATGCCCACCTTATTCGGATGGGAATGCCACGGAGAGTAAGAAAACAAAACAAAACTCTTTTCTCTGGGAATGGAGTATGGTACGGCCAGCACAGGTAAGTGGTGATGGCTGGGCAGCCAACAAACCAGTGGGTGGTCTGGGCAGGACACCTATACCAGGACAAAAAGCAGTTGAGGGGTAAAACAGTAAAAAACCCGTCATGGCAGGCAGTATGAAAAAGGCCTTAGCTATGCACAGTAAAGAGAACGGAAGAGAACAAAGTACAGGAGAGATAAAACAAGATAATAAAAAAAAAAAAAAAAAGTAAGAAAAGGAGTGAAAGATAAGAGGGAAAACAAGAAACTTAGAAAAGAAAAAGGAACCAGAAAGGAAAAACAAAGAGTGAGCAAAAGTGTGATAGTGGGCATGTACCAATAGGCTATTCCCTTCTCTCCCTCTAAAAACCTACTCTCTAGTGAGGATTAAGGAATTTGAGGATAAGCCATCTAGGCCCATTCTCTCAAAGTGGGCAATTTTTGTGGCAGGACTTCCCTGTGAGATTGTCCACATTGAAGAGTGGTTCCCTTCTCTGACTTGACTTCGTTGAGAAATCAAGCACGACAGACTAATCTTTCTTCCTTTTATTTTATTGATCAAGCATTAATATTTTTTCTTTTTCTTTTTTATCATTGTTATTAACTCATTTTTGCCGCATTTATATCACTACATTATTTCCTCATTCACTAAGATCATGATTTAGCTTTTCCGTTTTTTGGCTGACAGTAAGCATATTCTTCTTATTTTTGTCATATTACACTTGCCTGCCATAACTTTTTTGTAACAGCATCCTCTACCATGGGCACATGTCCAAGGTCCCAGTAAAAGGGTTCTAGCTTGTGCACAAGCCGGCTTGGAGTGTGTTGCAGTCAAGCCAGTCCCGACTCTCCTACCCCCGTAACGTGGTAGGTGACAGTCCAACCTGGAGTTGCAAAAAAGGCCCACCACAATGGTCAATCAATAACTTTTAACCTTTTTTATTTTTTACATTAAACTTTTACATTTTTTTAAATAATAATAATAATAATAATAAACTTCAATCTTTATTGGAAGCAGAAAAAACTAAAAAGAACAGCAATATGCCTTACAAAGATCCTATAGTTGTTGTAGGGATAAGGGCCCAGAATCATATATTGGGACTTGGGTTTTGTCCGAGGACGTTGAATGGTCCGAGGATGGACAAATAGTTATTAGGAGTTCCGATTTAAAGTCTCATGAGTAAGGAACAAATGGAAGATGGTCTGAAGAGGAACTTCTCCTTGAATATGATAAATGCAGTTCAAGTATGTATTCCAGCAATTAGAGTGACCCTCAAAGAAGCTCCAATGATAGGGACGTACCTCATGAACATACGAGAAGGAAGGAAACCCAAAAATATCTAAGAGAAAGCTGCTACCACCGCATTAAATGCACTGCAGCTACTTTTCTGGCTGCATTTATGTGGAGAAGACCTCTGAACAGTGCTGTCTTGGCTACTATAACTCACAGAAAGCTAAAAAGGGTATCTGATAGGACAGACACTCAAGTAAGGGCCCAGATGATCGACAAGTGTAGGATCAAAATGATCCAAAGGGAGCTATATAATGTGGAAGACCCCCCCCCCATGAGAATCAGATCGGAAAAAAGAAAGAAAAACACTGTAACACTCTAGAACGCAATTTGTAACCTCACTTAAGTATTAATAGAAGAGAAATAGTCGCCTCGGACTTGGCCGATGACGTTTTTCTCAAGCCATAACTTGTTTATTTTCATTATCCTATCATCAAGTCCTACCTCATTGGTTGGCTAATCTACTAAAGCCCAGTTTTTTGACTCATTCTCTACAAATTCATTGTTTTGGGCTTCTTGAGCCTAAGTCCATACACCTTTTGAGCTTAGGATCCAAATTCGGTCCTTACAGTTGTATAATTGCAAAATGCAATTATTTCAACTATCCATATCCATGTTATTATTATTATTATTATTATTATTATTATTATTATTAACACAAAAGCACGCCATAAAATTCATATTATTGATATCACATTAATTAAGCATGACTTATGAGTTATGAGTACTATTTTGCTAGCTTAAAAAAAATTGTGCAATAAAATTCATCATAAATTAATCAATTTTGTTATTGATAATCTCTAAAAATACTACTTTTAAAAAATAAATAAATAACCTATTTGAAAAAAAAAAAAAAAAAGTAAAAAAGGGAAATTATATATAATTCTCTAGGAACGGTGTCATTTCGTTGAGCACTCAAGAAACACAATAGTGCAAAGTGCAAACTACAAACACACCCCTAGCCAGCCCAAGGGTTTTGGGTTTTCGACTTTTCGTTTTCCCTCTGAACCTGGCCGACTCGTAGTTGTAGTTGTAGTTGTAGCTAGTAGCATTAGCAAATAGCAAGCCCAATAGATTCAAAAAAATGTGGTATCTGTGCATGTTCTTCCACAGATTGTTAGATTACAGAAAAGCAGAGGTCGAATCACTAGCACAACTCTTCTTAGACGACAAAGACAAGTGGTCTTCGTTGGAGTGGAGGCTTCCGCTACATCACCACCCTGACTCTCCTTTCCATTACGTCAACCTCCCCTCCGAGGATGTCGCTCGTAACATCGCCAATCGAAGTACCCATCACCCCCCTTACTCTGTCTTTGTCTTTGTCTTGTTTGTTTGTTTTTGTTTTTTGTTTTTTGTGTTTTTGTTTTTGTTAGTTTTAGTGCTACTATTTTCAATATGCCTTTACAATTACATTTTACCTTTGGGGTTTGGTAAATTGTAGGTATACTTGTGAAGGGTATATATGAAATTTGGGGAGAAGGGAGTAGCTATGAAGAATTGGAAGAGTCCATAAGGAGCTATCCAGATGAGAGGAAGTTGCCATATTTGGAGCATGGAACCACTTTCAAAATTACTGTTGATAGCTTTGGGAAAGTCATTAGCTTCCAAGACCAAAATGATCGAATCAAAGGATTTACCTACATTCCTTTCAAGGTATATGTTAGTGCTCCTGTTCATTGTTTTTTGTGATTTCAGTTTTCGAGTTTTAGGATAGGCTCAACTCTGCATCACATAGTTGATTTTTCCGTCATTGTACGTGTATTTCATTCGTTGTAGTTCGTAAGTTATTCACTATATTTTTAATGGGTCTGGGAGAGGTCATGGTAGGCAGCCTTAGGGTGCGTTTGGATAAGCTGTCGCAAAACGATGTTTTGGGTTTAAAATGAACTTTTGTAAAAAAAAAGCTATAAGGAGTTGCTGTTACAAAATCGAGTTTTGGGCTTTAAAAACTCTCTTTTGGGCTCCTAAAACACCTAACCAAATGGACCCTTATCCCCAATTTGTTTTGGAAAGGCTGATTGCCGAACTTGAACCCACGACTGGTTGCTTTTGGTGGAAGGCACTTGCTAGTTGCCATTGCACCAAGGCTCAACCTCTTACATTTTGCTTAGATTAAAAAAGAAAAAGAAAAAGTAGATGTCTTTTTGCAAAAATAAAATTCGTTAATGTTTCTTTATAAACTCAAAAGAGAAGGTGTGAGACATATTTATACATGTATGTATTTGTGTTGTAATAATTGTCATTGGTAGCGGTTTTGCTGACCTATATAGGCTGCAGGGTCAAGTTAATTTGAAGAATCCAGACCATAAGTTTTGGGTTATGGAAACTGATGACTATGGATCTAGTAATGGACTTCCACCAGTTGACGGAAGGAGAATCTTTTTTGGTCGGGAAGTTGGGGGTGCCGATAGGAGCCTTTTGCCAACGTATCAGTTAAAAAGCCGCAATTATCTTGGCCCAACTGCCATGGATGCAGAAATGGCTTTCTTAATGGCCAACCAAGCATTGGCCACACCAGGCAAACTTGTCTATGACCCATTTGTTGGCACTGGTAGCATTCTTGTTGCTGCAGCTCACTTTGGAGCAATGACAATGGTTTGTATTTCTTGCTCTTTTTCTGAATTCTGAATCATTTGAACTATTTGCATGTAAATACTTTTATTTCAGTATGAACTGATGTAAATTGTTCAGGGTGCAGACATAGACATTAGGGTAGTTCGTGATGGGCGAGGCCCTGATTGTAATGTTTGGAGCAATTTTAAGCAGGTATATGTGCTTTACAATTTTGAATTTCGGACATTTTTTTAGTACTTTAAAATGCTTTCCATTATCATCAACAGACAACTGAAAAAGAGAAATTTGTAGGTTGAAACTCCCTGGTGTGACTAAAAGTCAATTATGAGACTTTTTAGTCCTATAATTCTAGCTAATCCCATTCTTTTTGCAGTATGGGTTACCGATGCCAGTTAGTCTGTTGAGGGCAGATAATAACCTTCCTCCATGGCGCCCTGGATTGAAAGAGGTCATTTCTTGCAAACTTTCTTTTTACTGCTGTATATGAGTCATTACCTTGTTTGTTTTCTTGTAATTTATACGGTTCTTTTTCAATTCAAAATGCTTCTCAATCTATGATTTGTGCTATGCTATTTGGAGTTTTGAATTGTTTCATTGTAACTGCTTTTCCTATTATATTATTTAATACTTATTATCATTTGATTGAAACATATCAGCATACTAACTTTATTTCTTGATAATGACATTATGATAGATTATTAATTTTGATTATCGCAAACTGATAAAAGCAATGAGACATGGCATTATGTTAAAGGTCCAAGAAGACCTATAGTTGCATAGCACTTGATTCTCTTGTGGTTTGGTATTTTGTATTTTACCATTGTGATTCTCCATGGAGCCCCAACTCTAGCTGAGAAGCACCCTCCATCCACTCCCCTTTTCTGTGATGATGGTATGAGTTGGGTTTGCTGAATAGCAGTGCAGTCTTTTTGATTATGGACATTTACTACCCAAAGAAAAAGCGCATTGAACCTTTTTCAACATCTAATAAAGTATATAATATGATAAAATTTTAGCAATTTGTTTGGTGAATCCCAATAGCAGTAGTTCTTTCAAAATGTTTCAATTTGGTGATTTCATAGATGCTAATGTTTGGCAGGGTTTATTTACAATTTATTACACCCACCTTTTTTTCCTTTGAAGCATAATCACAGTACATGCGCTTTCCTTTAAGGTGATTTTTTCTCATTTTTTCTAAAGATTTGATGTTAAAACCATGAAATAGCTGATTTAAGGGATAATGAATGTGCCATTTCAAGTAATTTAATGAAATTGATAAAACTGTAAGTTCTGTTTGGTTAGTAATAACTAATAATTACTGTGGGTAAAATTATAAGGCTGAATATGGGCCTGGCTGAGGATAATAAAGCGGTTTATCATTGTCAAAAGGATAATGGCTAGATGTACTCTATAATACCATTACTTCATTTATGTCCATGCATTAAGATTTATTATTTTTTACTAGATTAAGCTTTGAGCTGGATTCTAAATGAATGAGCTGGGTGATCGAGCATTGCATTTTCTTTCATTGGTGTCACTGATTTTTACTGGATGAGTAATTGATAAGTATGACTTACTTCTATTGATGTTAAATATATTAGAGTTCAGACCTGGTTTTAATGTGATATTTGCAAATATGGGCACAGATAAAGTCTTCCTATTTAAGTTGGCTTCATGCCTTCTGAAGATATAATTTCATGCTACGTCACTTACAGATCAGCACACTAGGATTTATCACTTTAATTTGGCAATTTTCCCTATCCAACATAACAGATCTGTAGGGAAATGATTCTGTGTCTAAAAAAAAGAAAATTTAAGAAGAGAATGTTAGATGAGAATTTGAATTTATAGATTGTTCAATTATTTGGTGCAAGGACCAAGCTCAAGAAGATAAATAAGATTTTCTAGTAATTCTAGTGAATAAGGAGATTGTGTACAATAAAGTTGTATGTTTGCTTCTCTCTGTTCTGTTGGAAGCACCTGGTGTAATGATGAGGAAATAAAATCATTTTGGATCATGAGACTTTGGCAGAGACAAATGGGCTAGTAATATATATCTATATATGTGGATGACATTGAGAGTCACATTTTGATATGGAGATCATATAGTGATGTTTTCTGTGAGTGAGGAATCAATGTTAAACTCATGGCAAGGTATTCAAATATGGAATTAATGGATATGCCCCAAACTTGCAGAAGCATGGGCTATCTATTTGAATACTCTCCTTTGATTAAATTCATCCCTCCTCTTGGAGCAGAGTGTTCTAATTTTATTTTTGGTAAATCCAGATTCCAGACTGTATGCTAGGGAAGCTGATAAGATTATAAGATGCCTTGATGTGGCAGTGCTACTGGGTCACCTAAAAAAACTAAGGGTATTTCACCTGGCGTTGCTTAATTGTATGTCAAACTGATGATGCTCCAATGTGGTGGTGCATGGCATTAGAGGTAACGTGTGGAATGGTGATTGTGACTCTTGACAAATATACCATGTACCAGGGTAAGAATAGAAAGTTCCCTATATATCAAATAGGCTAAATTTAAGATGTTCAACTGTGCTATACTTTCCTAGTTTTTTTGCTAGGTAAATAGGGGGAGATGCTGGTGGGGTTCGAATCCCAGTTCCCTGGCTCTGCAAGAGGCGTTGATACCACTGGGGCATTGCTCAAAACCCATGCTATACTGTCCCAGTTTGGTATCGCTCAAACCTCATGCCATACTGTCCTAGTTTGTACTAATATCTTTTCTCTCCTGTCTATAAAGCTTTTGTATTTTTATTCAAGAGGCCTTAGATAAACTTATGATTCATGGAAGCTAACTTAGTTTTAATTGGAAATTTGGAGTTTGGACAAATTTCAATCTGCCAGATTCATGGAAGGTAGTTTCTTCCCGAATGGCTACTTCTTTCCAACAGAATTTAGATTTATATAGAATGTTTCATATTGACAGCTTTGGTTTAAATTAGCCAGATTCAGCAAATGCAGCTTCTTCCCTCTTTCCATAGCCAGTTTTAAGAAGCTGATAATAGCACAGGAAGTTATCAAAAAAGGGTCACCCAATGTGTGCCATTCATTCATAAATTCATAAAAAGGATTACTAGCCTTTTTTGTTTGTTTGTTTGTTTGTTTGCATTTCTTTGTGAAATAGTATATCAATTCCTCATTCAGCTTTATCTTATATTTTAGTTTACCCACATGGACTTATCACAGGATTTCACCCTGATGCCTGGGGAAGAAAATTACTAAATTTGTTGACCTAGAACTAAATTTTGATGCTGAATAAACCATAAGGCTTGAGGGTGCATTATGATTTTAAAAGTCTAGACAGAGAAGAAGGCATGTAGTTCCCTCTACCTTGGGGTGGCAATTTAGACACTGGGATACCATCCTATCTTCCCCTGATCTAATGGATTTGTGGGGTTCTTATCTGCATTAGGAGTGCATGTTAAAGTTCATGAGCATGTTTTGAATGGCTCATTGAGCTCGTGGTTGGGACTTGGGAAGGTCAAATGACCAGTGACCTGAATGGAGTGGCTGGATGTGTGAATCATTTTGATATATGCAATGATGTTTTTTTTTTGGAACATGCTATTGTCATTATTGCTGCTATCTTTTCACCTTTTGAAATTGAAGAATTTCAAGTTGTTTGTTTTGAACAATCTGAACTTACTAGGTTCATTTCATTACATTGGGTTGACGGCTCTATCTTTCAAATATAGCTTCTTAACTTGATTTTTTCTGCTTCTTGTTTAAGATGAGACTTGAAACGAAACTGTAAGAACTTATGGTGGCATTTTATGGTCCTATTTGCCAGGAATCTTATTGCCTACTTTAGAATTTGTAGCTCTACAATTTTAATTTTCCATTCAGTTTGCTGCATCCTCTGTACTGATTCATATGCTTTGCTGTTAGGTATTTGATGCGATAATCTGTGATCCTCCTTATGGAGTTCGTGCTGGGGGGCGTAAATCTGGTGGACGTAAGTTGCTGAAGGGGACTGTGGACCCTTATACTGTTCCTGATGACAAGAGGACAGACCACATACCATCCACTGGAGCTTACAGCTTAGTCGAGTGTGTCCATGATTTGCTTGACCTTGCTGCTAGGATGCTTATAATGGGGGGCAGGCTTGTTTTCTTTTACCCTGTATTAAGAGAAGATGATCATGTAGAAAACCATTTCCCAGAGCATCCATGTTTCAAACTGATTGCTACTTCCGAGCAGATATTGAGCTCACGTTATAGCCGTGTATTACTGACCATGGTCAAGATAAGTCCTTACACTGAGGAAATTGCAGAGGCAGCTCGGATAAAACATATAGATTTCAGGGAAAACCATCTGAAGTGGTTAGAAGATGGTAATCTTCATTCTGCAGTTTTCAGTCCAGATCCTCAGTTAAGTGCCACTGGCGATTCTAAACTCAGTAAAGAACCTAGGCCAAAATATAGAGGGAAATACGTATAGGCTTGAAAATTGCCTGCTTTCAAAAGCTGTGTTAGCTTGAGCAATTAAGCCTGCGACATTTATATGGCCTTCCATGTATCTCTCATATTTGAAGAGAGAGAGAGAGAGCTTGATGCATCCCTTATTAGTTTTCCTTGTTTTATGGTCATTTGTATTTGTAATTTACCATGGTGATTAAAGCCAATATGATGCACTTCTTGTTTTCAACTTTTAGCTAATTCAACATCCTCCAACTGGTGCGTTATCAGTTATAACTTATAAGATAGCTACAATTTATTCTGCACCACTTCGGGAATCAACCGCTTCAACAAAATAAAGGAGGAAGGGGGGTAAGACTACCTACTATGACCTCTCCCAAACTCTACAAATGAGAGTAATGTACTTCGGGAACCACTCAAAGTGATCGCTTTTGGGTTGTTTACATGATATGCAGACATGCATGGAGTTGCAGAGTTTTCTTTTTTCATTTTTTTGGTCACCAAAACCACATTTGTGAGTCTGTAACCGAAGTTCTTTCCCAGTGCTCTTCCTCTACGTGCAGCCCAGGAAGTCACCCCGTTGACCTCCTTACCAGTATAAATTGGGTATCTCTTGTATCGCCACGTTTACTTTTTGAAAGTTTTACTTTTTACTACATTAGCATTTTTACTTAGTTTTTAAAAAATTTAGAGCATAAGATTATTAGTAAATCATTATAAATTAGTTGAAAGTTGAAACCAATTAAGACAAAAACTCATGTCACGAGTTTTAGTTTTATGTGAATAATACTTCAACGGTAAATAAATTTTGATTAAATTATACTTTGTTGATCCTTCTTAGGATTTCCTCTTGTATTACCACACTAGCTTAGTTTGAAACCAATTAAATCTCAAAATCAATGTGTTTTGTATTAAACTAAAGCAACCTAGAGCTATAGAACGTCAGATCAAATCAAGTATGATTTTCTTGAAATAAATTCTATTATATAGATCATAAAGTAAATAATAAGCTGACATTTAGTGTGCATTTTTTTTTTAAAAAGACAACCCTCCTATCAAAAAAAAAAAGACAACCTGTAATTTAACAATAGGATTTTCAAATATTAATGTAATAAAAAGTTATTAAATGATATAATGTTACAAAGAGTGAAAGAGTTACATTAGGTATAACTTGATCATGACCTAAAATAAAATATTAATTATTTAACTCTTTTGCATAGTGCAAATGTAACTGTGTGTTTTTATATTTATATATAAAAAAAAATTATTCAAAATATATATCCTTAAGAAAATGGAGAAATTATTCAATATTTTGATTAGTGTATAATAAAAGTAATGTTAAAATGCAAAATTCACCCTCTAAATTTCACCATAATTCATTTCAATTCTCTAAATTTGTTTTTCTTCAAATCAGTCATTTAAGTTTCAAATTTATTTAATCAATATCTCTTCATCAACTTTTGTTAAGTGTTGTGGTTAATTGTCAAAATTTTTAATTTTTTTCTTAAAATTTTGTTAAAATTATAAATATCCAATTAATGATTGAATTTTTTTTTTTAAATAAATTTTAACGGAGCCCTTATTCTGATATAATTTGAGGGCGAACAATTAATTTTCACATAAAATGATATGAGTGCAATCTCCATAGTCCATACCAAATACATAAGCGTAGGTATATAACATGTATGTCTACGCATAAATAGCAGACATGTACCACAAAGTTTTTTTTTTTTTTTTTTTCAAATAAGAAAATCATGTTCTAAAATCTAAATTACTGTGGTATTTACGCTTCCCAACAATTATACGAGTGTTCCCCTCAAAAAAAAACAAAAAAAAACAAAAACAATTATACGAGTGTGTATTAATTGGTCCATCGTTTTATTTGGATAGGACATGGTTTTCCTCTTATTCATTAAGTGGTGGCCCAAACAAGTATTTATCTATAATTTCAGCGTGAACAGTGCATTCATGCACTGTTTATGAACCCACAAATTTCACTTTTCAGCAATTTTTTCATTAAAAATGGGTCCCACGATACTATTCACATATTTAAAAATTATTTTGCTACAGCGTTTTCAGTTTTCAGTTTTCAGTTTTCAGTTTCAGGAAAATAAGTTTTATCCAAACGGACCCCTAGTAACAACTTGCTATAGTTTGACCTCGTTTTGAACTGTACCTAATTATGACATAACCCGGCCAAATCAACTTAGCACGAACCATTCACTAAGACTCTCTTTCAAACTTAAAATTTCTTCTTTTATTGATTCGGTTTTAATGGATTTTTACATACAATATAAAGTCATATTAGAAATTTTCATATAGTAACGGCATTACTTGTTAACTTTTTTATATTTTATTTATTTATTTATGAGAAGGTATAACTTGTTATTAACTTGATGTGTAATTCTCAAATATAAATATTTTCTTTGTCAGAACTACTAATAACATTAAGTAATTTTTTTTTAATTGATTTTAGATTGTCCCTTAATTATTTACTTTTTTATATATATATTTAACATGTTATATTTTATTCTTAAAATTCTATATATATATATATATATATATTTAGCGTGAATTTGGATTAGTCTTTTTATTTAAGCTTTTTAGCTTATATGCTTATATAAAACTTCCTAAAGCCTTAATTTTTGTTAAGTACAACTATACTTTTGCCAACTTTCAACAACTAAGCTAATATATCCGAAAAGAAAAACTATGCATACAAAATTTTAGTAAAAATACTAATCCAAATGCATACTTAATTCCCCCTAAAAAAAAAATGCATACTTAATTGTTTTATATGTGATTTAACTTTATTTCTTTTCTTCTTTTGTAGAATTGTTACATTATAAGATTATTAAAATTAGAATTTATGTATTGTTCCATTTTTTAGCTTTGAGTGTAGAGATTAAAAAGTATGTAAAACTTTATTTTTCCCTTTTTTTACATTAAAAAAAAGGTCATATGTAGTTGACTCGACTCATCCAAGGCCAAGTAAGAGTTATAGAAAAACTAACAATCAATTTTAATCCGATAAGTTTCTAATCCGTAACTTAATTGGATCAAACCCAAATCAGTCCGACCCAACTCATTTGTTAGGTCTAGTATGTTTACATGATTTAACAATTGATTAGCTGAAGCAAGTGAGTAATAATGGGGATTAAGGTAGGAATTATGATTAATCAAATGGGATTGCTAAAATATCAAGTAGAATAAAAGAAGATAGAGGATGAAGGTGGAGACATGCACCACGTTTTTAATTAGTTAAGTTGCTCTTAATAGGATTCTTATTGGGGTCAACACAGAAGATAGAAAGGCTTGTGGTTCATGATTTATGTGTGGTTCCTCGAAAAGATTATAACTTAAGTACTTGACCTCAGTCAAACTTCTCTTGGAGAATGAATCGGTTTAGCTGTGGCTGATCAAAATCAGTTGACGGCTAATTCAGTTGTTTGGTAATGTTGTGCAAAAGCTGAGGTGTGTTTGAAAATGGAGATAAGATGTGAGACATATGTGCCATTTATAATTTGATAAACACAATCTACCAAGAAAAGAAAATGATAAACACAAAAACAGCTAGAGAAAGAGAGAGAAAAAACCGGTTCATTAGCTCTAAGCTCTATTTAATTAGTATATATCCATATACCAAAAGAAAGTTACCAACTTACTATATACTTCATTCTCAAAAAAAAAAAAAAAAAAAAACCTACTGTATACTATTAATTAAATAATCACATCTTTTTATAAATTTATAGACAAAATTTAAGTACCCCAAGAAAGATATCTAAGGATCAAATCCTCATTCCTCTAACTATTATGCAAAAAATCAAAATCAAAATACAATTAATTCTCAAACTCATCATATGGTGAACTTCAAAAAAAATTATTCCACATGAACCAGCATAACACCTATGTTTATCTTTATTAATTTTATACATACATACATATACATATATATATATATATATATATATATATATAGACACACAACACTGTATGTTTATCTTTCTTAAAAAAAAAAAAAGTATGTTTATAAAAAAAATAAATAAATAACAAGTTGTGAATTAAAAAAAAAAACTATATATACTATCAAAAAAAAAAAAAAAAAACTATATATGTAATAGGTTTAAATGGGAATATTGTGGGATACTGGAATAATGTACATACCTTATGGAAACCGAAGCCTAAGAGCTTTGCCATAGAAAAGTTGGCAAAGAAGACTACATGTATTAATTGTAGGAATAAAAGTCATTCATGTGCAATGGGAAATCTGTTACACTTTCGGAAATTTAATGAATACCGACTTATTTGCACATATTTTCTGAGATATTCTCGCTATATCACAGTCCAAAAACAAGTCCTCCTCGCTTCCCAAATCTTCTTATTCTTCTTCCAGCTTATTAAACCTTTTCCTCTCAAGTCTTATAACCTTTGTTTTCAATCTCTCTCTCTGTACCTCACTCTCTTTGCTTCTTAGCTGTTTATTCCTTTTTCTCGTGCCTTCTCTTTTCTCCTTCCAATGGATATTGATGAGCAAGAAAACCAGCTTGAAGAGATGGAGAAGGTGAAAGGGTCATCTTCGTTAGAGACTTTGGCTTATGGTGAAAACAAAAGGCCAAGAGCCACAAAAGAGAGCGAGAGCGATCAGAATATACATCAGGATATACGTATCTGTGACTTCTGTGGCAAAACGTTTAACGGTGGAAAAGCTTTGGGAGGTCACAGAAGATCTCATCTTCAAGCTATGAAGCTTGATCTTTCCAAGAACAGCATCAAGAAACATGTCTTTGAGGGTCATACTGATTCGGGTTTGGCGGCGAAGACTGTCAATTATGATCTGATGGCTGATAAGCTTACGTGCTGTATATGTAACAAAGATTTCCCATCAACGAAATCGCTTTCTGGGCACATGAGGTCTCATCCTGATAGAGATTGGAGGGGCATTCAACCTCCTCCAATAGCTGATCAAAACAGTCCTAGTTCGAGTTCGGGCAGGTCATATTCTGAGGACCATGAAGTGGATGATGATGTTGATCATCATTATAATAGCTCAGCTGTGAGATCTGGTGTTGATCTTCTGAGCTATGTATCTAACTGGTCTAAGTCTGACAAGAGAGGAAGGAAGTGTATTGGTAGCACTGAGGCTGCACAGAATCTCATGTGTTTATCTCGTGATAAGAGTTTCTTTAGTCTCAATCCGTACCAAGCTGCAAGAAGTAATAGTTGTGGTAAAGAAGAACAAGAAAAGCACATAGTGGAGCTGACAGAGAGCAAGAAAACTAAAGGTGGCAGTCCAGGTAAACCCTTTAAAGATAGTTATGAAGTTAGTGGAAAAAACATGAAGAAGAAGAAGGTGAAGAATTGGAAAAAGATGTTGAGAGATTTAGAACAAGAAGATCTTGGTTTGATTGATGATGATAAAGGCAGCTATAAGTGCAGCGATTGTGGTAAACCTTTCCCAACTTTCCAAGCATTGGGTGGTCACAGATCAAGTCACAACAAAGAGAAGAAGAAACAAGCAACAAACGCATTATTTGTAGGAGATGAGATTGAAGAAGAAAGCATTATTAAGACATTCCCTATGAATGGGGGTCTTGATGATGGGCATAGAAGATGTGATTCGACAGGACTAGTTGATGCTCCTCCATCCAGTGAAGTAGTGTCACCAGGAGGTACTGATGAAGCTAAAGTAGCTTCCTCTGGAGAAGTCAATCAGAGTGGTCAAAGAATATTGGATTTTGATCTCAATCAACCTTGTAATCTCATGGAGGATGAAGGTATTGAGTCTACCTTCGATCTGTTCTAAACTTGTGATATCATGATATTGGTCATGCATCTTCTTTCCTTGCTAGTTAGTGATGTTATTGAACTTTCTACCTTTGCTGCTTGGATTTTAGATTCAAGATTTAGTTTTTCAAACTTTGTCTTCTTATATCTAGTTATACATGTCTCTTTTGTTCTTGAATTTAGTTGTTTCTGTATCATAGACAAGTTTGTTTTTGTTGATTGCTTGGAGGAACCGAGCCTAATGAACTACTTGATTAGCCAACAATTTGTAACTTAAAAAATCATGATTATTCTATGTTCATTGTTAACAATGAATTCATACAAGATTGACTTCCAATTCGATAAAAGATAAATACTATCTTCCTATAATCAATCAACAAAACTTATCACAATTCATCATGATTTGAACTAATCCTAATCCAAACTAATTGATTCGAATGAATACAATTTATTTTTATTTATCCAATACTAATTAAAATAAATTAGGAACATAATATGCTATGCTTTTTTTTATTTTTTATTTATTGATAAGTTACACATGTGATTTCTTTGACTCAACCCTCCACTTAATACTTATAAAGGGAGAAAGTGTCATTTTTTTTTCTTATTGACTAGAAGGAAGTGTCAATTGAGCTATGGTTCATTGGCATTTCGAATTTGGAGCTTGTCCCTTGCATAATCATGTGGTCAGGTTTTGCTACAAAGAAAATATCCAAAAGACATCTGATTCTTTCTTTATAATGCAGATGTTAATTAGCCAGAAGAACATGTTCATATATTTGTTATTACCTGCTCAAATTATTTTGGGATAGCTCTGATATCCCTTTGCTTTATCTGACTTTGTTTTATGATGTTCGAGTATCAGTACTGAAGATGATTAGATTCAAAGTAGACTATTTCCTTTTCTTTACTATTTGGTGGTAATATCAAATGCTCATCTACTTGTAAAAATCTTGTATAAGCTCTCACTCAACACTAGATATTACAGCTGGTAGAGTTTTCTGGATTGCACAACAGGTTTTGGCAAGTGCGTGTACACCACTCAAATTTTTAAAAAAGTTTGGAGGTATTTATTGTATATGAAAGAGATTTTAAATCTTATAATTAGCCAATTAGGGCATGTTTAGTGGGTAAGATTAGATTTTGTAAGTTTAAACCTCTGACCTTTTGAATTACTGATAAATCATCAGCCAGAAAGAGCTAATTTTAGATATTTTGAAAGTTTAATCTGGATTAAAAAAAAAAAAAAAAAAAAACTTATTTGACCATTATGATAGGTGAGACTTGATAAGAAATGTGAACTCTTGATTTTTTATAAGTGCAAAAAAATCAATTCCTATTTTTTAGGTGATATTTTTCTTTTCTTTTTTTAGATGGTTAGAAATATTTAACTTGCTCTCTTAGAGAGGTACCAACTCGCCAAAATGGTGCGGTAGTTTTTAGGTGAGAAATTAGAATCACATATTGTGGTAATTCAGACTAATCTTTTCATATGTTTATGGGTTCCTTTATGTTAAAAAAATAATATATAAAAGTTTTGGGTCTTAAAACTCCAACAATGCATAAAATTAAACAATTTCTGTCAATCTCTCAGTAGTAGGATTGAGTTTCTTTCATTATAGTACGAAATCAAAAATATCAATTTCAATCGTATAATTTGATTGCACCAACGAAACATTAAAACTTTGATAAAAACAACAACAATTTTCATTATTCTTTTGAAAAAACTGTCTTTTCAAAGAATTTGAAACTCACAAATAACTTGTTAAACTAGACCATGATAAATTACTTAGCAAAATAGAAGAAAAAAGAAGTGTAGAAGCTACACAAGTAGAAAAAATTATCGTTGAATATTTACGTACACATGCTTCTAAGAAAAATAGACAGTGACTAAATTGAAGATATTGTAAAATTTTTGGAGGCATGGTGAAATTTGTAGAGAGAATATCACAGGTGAAGAAAGTTAATTGCTCATATCGTTTAAGTCTTCAAATTGAGGAAATATTGAATGGCAAAGCATGAAAAAGTAGAAGTTGAATGTTATATTATTGTTATTTTTAATGTGTGATAGTTGTATTGTGTCTTTACATTTTCTATATATTTTTTCATTGCAATTTTATAGAGAATATTTTTTCCAGCAGAGAAGCCGGCCTGTACATTAGCATTTAAAATCTAAAAGTAAAAAGAAGAAATAAAAACTGGATAAGAATAAGAAATTTTAAGTAACTTAAAATTTAGGGAAGTTAGATTAGATTAGAGTAGAATTTCTATCTTATAACTTAAAATTTTAAGTAAAAGTTTGTCAATAAAAGGAGTTTAATGAGACTTAAATGCGAGGTATTGGGATAGTACAAGTCAATTGTGTGTTTGTATTTACGTCAAATTAAATGACTTTTTTACCCTTTTTTTTTATCAAATTCTAATTTGTCTTTTAACCTTTGTCAAAGTTTCTCAAAAAAGAAATTTGTTAACCATTTGTGAAAATAATTTTTTGTCCTTAATTTGTGTTTAAAAAAAAAAATCAATTTGAAGTTAACAATAAGGGTATTTTGTAAATAATGAAAATTTGACATCAAGAGTCATATTTTCTTAATATATAGAGGCACTCCAAGATTTTCAAACTTCAACTAGGTAAAAATTCTAGTAAAAAAAAAACTAGGTAAAAATTAATTAGGGAAATTTTTTTTAGAAGAAAAATTTTTTTGAAAAAAAAAAAGGCGAATTTAAGGTTATGTTTGGTAACAGTTTTTGTTTTCTATTTTCAAAAACTTGTTTTTGGGAATAATGAAAAAAAAAATTTCTTATATTTTTGAAATAAAAAATATGTTTGGTTAGTTGAAATTAAAAATATAGTTTTTTGAAAAAAAAAACTAAAATATGTCGTTACTAGGATTTGAACTCTAATGTTAACTCATTAAATGAGACAAATTCATTAAATTAAATGCATGTTTTCATTGAATTTTGAAAATTAGAATCTGAAAACAGCTTCTAGCATGTTTTCAGTTTCCTTCACAAATTGAGTTTTGAGAACAATATTTGTTTTCTATCCATTTTGGGTTGCCAAACAAGATTTTTAGTCTCAAAAATAGAAAAAAAATTTTGAAAACAGAAAATAAAGGGAAAAAACAGTTACCAAACATACCCAAGTTTCTTTGAAAAAAACCAATTTATCGAGACACAATTATCACAATTTTTTCACAACTTATTGAAGTGGTTAAGTATAAATGGTGGACAACCACTTTAACATTAATCCATAACTTTTTTTTTCTACTAATTATAGTCGATCACTTCAGCAAGTTGTGGAATAAGTTTTTGAAACAATAATATTGTTTTTGTTGTATTAGTCAATACAATAACGTGGTTATATCCAATTAGGAAGATACAATAATGTGAGTATATCCAATTAGGAAGCTTAGGTACAACACTTAAAGAATTACAGCTATATTTTGACCAATTCAACCTATTATATCCATAATTTTAGTAACTCCCAAAAATTTAAAATTCTCACCAGCCTAGCATAAATAATTTTACAGTTGCATCCATTGAAAAGAACTTTGTGGGGTCAATGATGAGAAATTTGTTGAAAAATTAGGATAATTTTACAATTTAAAAATGTATGAATAGATTACCATTATATATATATTTTTTAAGGTGGTTCTCCGAGGACCTAACAAAGCAATAAATCCATTGATCATAATTCCTGTGTCCCCCCTCTTTCTTCTGAAATCAATTGTGCCTTCTAGGCCTTTTTTTTTACCAATAAATAAATAAAAATTTTCTTGTCTTCTCCATAAAGAACCAAATCGGCAAAATCCCTATCCCAAAACACCAAGTTTATTAAATCTCAATGCTAGACGTGACCTGTTGCAAAATTGTGAGGGGAAGTTGTGGTTTGTTTTGTTGAGAAGATAAAAATTTGGACAATAGATACTGTTAAATAGCACTTAAAAGGAGAATAAAGGATGACTATAACTTGTCCTCTCTATAATAAAAGTATATGCATCTCCTTTAGTGCTCTTTTCTTGTATGCCCCCCATGTACTTGATTGAGTCTCTGTTTAAAAAAATTATTCACTTATAAATTAAAAAAAAAAATAAAGTACATGTATTTAATTGTGATTATTCTTAATTGAACTCGTGCATATGACATGGTTTTAAGCTAGCAATCTTGTCAATTTTACTTAGGTTGCCATTCCGGTTTGTCTATAGTTTCTTCACATAGTGTTCTACCATATCATTTATCAATTCAAGATCAAATAATACACATTTAAATATCATCATTATATAACATGTCAACTATGATAAAGTAAATTTAAAAAAAAACACACACACATTCAAAAATGGAAAAAAAAAATGTCACAGGTGAGTTAGGTAATGAAAAAAGAAAAAGAAAAAGAAAAAGAGTTTTAGCAAAAAAAAGAGTTTGCACGCACCTCTTGGGTAGAACATGTGCATTATATTATTACTAAAACCATGTCTTCCAAGTTCAGCACCAAAGTACAACCAACCAACAACCATAATGTGCAAAGGAACAACAATACCATAAAAACTTTCCACCAACAGCATAAAGTTTGAGAATAAACTCCCTATCAATTAAAACAAATAGTTTCAAAGATGACTAAAGTCCAGGGAGATTTCAATAATCTTCAAAAAGTTTATAGTAGTCAAGAAGAGTTCTCTCATGCGCAATATCAAAGTCACATCCTTTCTTAATATATGCAATAGTCACAGCACCAATTTGCTAGTAGTCATTGCTATATTCTTCACCAAGAAGTGCCCCTATGGCATCTGTAAGAGTGGACTGATCCTTACCATGCTCATTAATATGCCCAAACCAACCCAGGTCAAGTAAAGCATCGGGCCTGGTAAAGTCTCCCTGAGTTGAAATTTCTTTCTTAATGACATAATGGGTTCGATCCTGATTGACTGTTTCAGGCATACTACTGCACCCTGCATAAAACATGTGACAGAAACTTTTTCAGCACAGCTATATTGTTCAATCTTAGAAAGTTAATGTGATGTAAAAAATTCTCACCCAGCACAGTTTCGACTGATTGGTGTTCGTCCATGGAGCTTCCACTTAGAGGAGTATATTCACTGAATACTGATGCAGCAGAATGACCTAGAGGTGAATTTGGCTCGCCATGTGCTTCGCATTTTGTCTTACAGGGATTCATGGGCGAACTTTCCACCACATCCGCTGGCATGACAGAAGTGTCTGATGTTTGCTGGGGTGAGTTCTTTGAGCCTTTTAAAGTCTGTGACTCATAGAGTATGGCTTCCAACAAACCACTGCTCCTTGGTGAAAGACAATCTGAATGAGTCTGCTCTGTTGGAGGAGACTGGATCAAACTATCAACAGACTCAAGTGAAGGCAGTGGGGAAGCAGGGGTGCCCCAGCTGCCAGGTTGAGTTTCTGAATATTGGAGTGAAGGGAGCTCCAACTTCATAGCCTCAGATATGGGCTTGGAAGAAGAAGAATTGCCATTTAAAAGGGCATGGCTGCCAGGAAGAACACCTGATGGTAACTGGTAATTGGTGTTATGATCAGGAAAAGTTAAAGAAGGCAAGTTAAAGGGTTCAGCAACATTCTCATAAGTATTATCCATGTAGTGATTGAATACTGGAAGAGCACCACTGACACTAACATCCGGACCAGGGAACATGGTCTCTGACTCTCGGAGGCGTTTGAAGGGATAAATTGTTGGGATTTTGAAGTTATATGGACGGGATGAACCAATACCTTGTTTGAGCAAGCTGCTTGCAGGAATATCAAGAAGTTTTGGCGAATAAGAGAGATACTCACGATCAAGATCCAAATCTTTGAATTTCACATCTGGAATCTCCAAATCATCTCCCTGCAAGTGATCATGATGGTGTGCGTCCCCCATTGGCAAAGTACTCTTTTGGTTGTCTCGACTCCCATTCAATACTTGTAAACACACTTCAGGTGGATAAATTGGTGCGCCAGCTCGTTGCAGTCTCTTAATCCTTGTATTCCAGTAATTCTTTATCTCATTATCAGTACGTCCAGGCAACTGTTAAAGGGAGAGAAGGAGAAATGTGAAAAGGGAGGTCAGTCTATCTCTGACCATATGCAAATACATCACCAAAATGAATAAACAACCAAGTCAGGAGGCCTTAAAAACCGAATGACTACAAATTAGA
This sequence comes from Notholithocarpus densiflorus, assembly GCA_030021035.2. Classification (NCBI taxonomy): domain Eukaryota; kingdom Viridiplantae; phylum Streptophyta; class Magnoliopsida; order Fagales; family Fagaceae; genus Notholithocarpus; species Notholithocarpus densiflorus. The sequence goes on from JARYZH020000338.1 coordinate 283,852, forward strand.
AGAAATCTAGAGTTTCAAGTACTAGTAAAAGATGAAACATAGTCAACACTGTGCTCTCTGCACAACTATCTTTGGCTGCAAGGATTAAAAATGTGGAATTTTCAGTACGACAACCACAATTATTTTGACCAAAACAATTAAATGAATAAGACTAAGTGGACTTAATTTTCAATAATGGATACTTAATTCTCTATTTACATAGAAAGAAAATCAAGTCTTCAAAAATATTGGAACCAATGCAAATAGATGAATTATGTCATGTATGATTAATAAAACCAGAATGTTTGCTATATTACTCAATTAAACATCCTGATGGGACAAGCTAGGCAGTTTGAGAAGGTTTACAAGAGATGGGGATCCAACTTCTAAAGCACATATTTCATTTGTGAGCCCGCCTGAGATTTATCTATCTAGTTTGCTTGTTTGAAGCTTTTATTTTAATGGGATCTTATGTTTGTTTCTTAGTTGCAGCTTATTTAATGTATTCTTCTTAAAGTGTTTTCTTCTATTTGAAGTCAGTTAGCATTTTAGAACCTTTTTCAGGTAGTTTTTTCCTGTAACTTCAGTACAAAAGCATATGCAGCCATCTTAAGAAATATTGAAAATTTCTGTTTTTTTTTTTTTTTATATTTTTTATACAGCCATTTGCATTTGTGTATGAAGCATTCAAACCCTAGGAGTGAATCCTAGAATCCCTAGTGTGAACCTAGGACCTGTTTGAGGATTTAAATACAATATTTTTTTTTGGAAACCATAAAATGGTGGTTCCCACAATTGAATCATTGTTTGGCTAATGTTTTCTAAATACAGTATTCAGAAAATTATTTCCCTATTCAAAACAAGATTTTGAAAGCAATTGAGAGAATGTGTTCAAGATACAAAAAATGTTTTAATGACATAGTTGTAAATAAATTGAAAACAGTAGGCTCCACAGATTTACCCAAACTCTTTTATCTCTTAAATTACGGAGCTTATTTTTATCACAAAAAAATTCTCACGTTTTAAATTTCAAGCTTATCATTATCCAAAAATAAAAAATAAAAAGAAAGAAAGAAAGAAATGTACATTAGTTCTATTCCCACACTTCAATTTAAAGCTTATCATTATCCAAAATAATAATAATAATAATAATTTACACGTGTAAATTTTTTTTTTTTTTAATCTCAAAGTTGAAATGGTCTCCCCAAACCATGGTTTTAAAATCCAAACTAGCCGGTCCAACCGGTTCCATAGGGAATCGGGCACCAATCCAGACTGATAAAAACCCTCAAAACCGGTAAAAGCCGACCAAAAACTGGGTTGAACTGGGAACCGGAGGCAAAAAGGGTTTTTGCCCTGGTCTGGTTTTTAAAACCATGCCCCAAACATCTTTTTTTTAATTTTGTTTTAAATATTTTGAAAATTGTTCTTAAAAGTGGGAGCCAAACACATAATGTAAAACTTATTATCTGAAAACTAGTTATACATTCATTTTTTGAAAATTATTTTCATATTGTTTTGAAAACAAAAACAAAAATCCTCCTACCAAACAGGAGTTGCTTCCTCTTGTTTTCCCTTTTCTTTATCTATTTTTCTGACACAAACTGTTCACTATATCCACAAATCCAACAATTTTAGCACTCACCAGAATTTTAATCCTAAATTCCTGAAACCTAAGTTAACATCCTAATCACTAACCCTAATTATAGACATAAATCCTTATTAATCCCGCTGGTACTGTGCCACATCCTCTTCACAGAAGGAGGTTGTAAGCTCTTCCTTATTTTTTAAGCACAAAAGCAATCGTAGTCTGACAGTTTCCAGAATACGTTTTTGAACCAGCTTCCTTCAATACAGATAGAGTCCTAGTGTGAAGTGACCCAGGAAAACTGGAAGATAAATTTCTTCAAAAGATAATAAGAACATAAGTTAAAAGCATCACAGGAAGATTTTCATATGGTATATCCAAAAACTTTGTAAAAAGAGAAGAAATCCTGAAATGTAATTAATTTGCATGCATCTGTATATCATATGGTTTATAAACATACTGGAATAAGGTTAAAAGCAAACCAATTATTCATACATCTTACAAGAATTATTACAGCCATTCTCACCCAACAGAACTCTTGTAGTATTTAAAGCATGACTTCCAAATTTCAGACTAAAATATAATAAACTTCAGGCCCTTCAATTATTAAAGAAGGGGAAGTATCTGAGAATGAGGACAGATGCTCAAAAATCCAGTATATTTGTTTGTGCTGGTGACATGTGTATGACATGTTTTGAGCATCTACCCCCATAAGAAATTTTGTTCTTATGTCTGCCAAACAAGAGACTATTAAGTGGTAAAGCCAGCCTGATTCTGAAGGGCAGCTCAAGAACCTAAAGAAGCTCTGAGATGGAAATTTAAAAGCTGCTCTAAATGAAGTGTGAATCAGTCTGATGTTGACAAAAGCTTGCCATAAAATCAGCATATTTTAAAATTAAGCACTTCAAAAGAGACAATATAGAAAAACAATGTACAAATATTAGAGTTACATATAGAATTGTGCCCTTTTGTGATTCGGACTAGCAATATTGTTTAGTAGCAAAGTACCAAAACTCTAGCCGTGGGAACAACACATTAATATTAAACACATATCATAGAGGCAAAACAAAAAAGTGAGAGAAGAGGTCAAAATCACAGTTTTAAAGGCATGAGAATAATTTAAATCAGAGTTTCTATCCATCATTCAAATGATAAAAAAATCAGAGAAAACAAGTGTTAGTGCCTCTCTGCCAGAATCACATTATTGAATCCATTATACTTGTGTCAAGAGCACCCAAAAGGTGGTATCAAAAAGTAAAAAAATAAAAAAAGCACCCCAAAGGAAAACTGGAATTATGAGACTATAGACAGTTATACAGCATTATGTTCACATCAGACATCATGTTCAGCATAGTACTTTCTGGACATGACAAGGTATATGTTTACTGCCTCAGACACGAATCTGGATAACATTATTTTGCTTTGGTAGGTTCAGTTTCCATATGGACACGAGAAGCTACTCTTGCCACATTCTTAGTAAGTGTGAGAAGCATGAAGTTTGAACTTGGCAGAGGCACCTATATGACGCATCATTTCAAAGTTTTAATGACCAACATCAATGTACCACTATGAATCATATATCAAGGATACGAAAAATCATTAACACATTGGCTAGAATAAGGTTACCTAGGCACCAACATGTACAACAATTTAGCTACAAAAAAATAAAATATTCTATTATAATTTTTTTTTTTGGGGTTAATTTTTTAATTTTTTTTTTCAGGTTGGGTGACTAGACAATTTGTTAAATACCAGCAAATTCACATCAATAGTGGCTGGTTTGAGGTTTTACCTAGGCACCAGCACTTTATATTACATCTACCTGATCTTTACAAAAATGTACTTAAGATGGAACAGCAAAAATGAAAAATATGGATGCCATCACCATCCACCCTCTCTATCTCCTCTCTATGTATACACAATCTTCAAGCTGTATAGATGACCGTTGCACACTCTTCAGTAATCTTCCCTACTACTCAGCTTTCAAGAGGCTCTACAAATCAAATCGTCCCCTCAAGGCAAGGAGCCAAGGAGACTACATAAAAACACAAAGCTACTTGTTGAAGAAACAAACATAAGCCACTGTCCTGATGCTGCCGTCTTGCACATTAAAAGAGCCAGAGCGACAGTTGGGAGTGTCACACAATTGGAATTGGAACATTGTTGTTACTATTATGGTGCATTTGTTTTTGGACAGCCTTAACTGCCGCTACTCTAGCTGCATTAGCTGCCCTATTGGCTGCTGCAACTGCCCTGTTGACCCTTTCATCCACCTTGGCTACATCATAGGCTTTGTCTGCTGCTCGCCGAGCTTCCTGATTGTAAATAGAATCACAGAACTAATCAGAAAAAAGAACATTACTAGTTATTTAAATTGCTAATTAACTTTCTGCAGTTTGTTATTTTGTTTCCCCCAACTGCAGTGCTGCCAAAATGCCCTTTTCACGTTTCATTTTTAGTTATAAAACAGTAATATTACACCAGTAACAAGTTTTTACCATACTAAATAACATAAAAACAATCTTTGAAGAATAAAATGTTAAAAAAGCATGAGGATAAGTAGAGAATTGTAATAATTGTAAAGTATATTGCTTCAAGTGAACAAATTCAGGCAGAGAATATTTCTTTAAATCATCTTGAACAAAAGAGTCGGACCCAATAACTAAGGGCTAATAATGTGCATGGAAAACAGGACATGTATGACTGGTGATTCATATCAACAGTAAATGGAAAATGAACCATAAATCACAAGGATCATAGCAAACACAACATGATTCTTTTCCTGCCATAAGATAAACAGCCAGGGGTACAAGAAGATAGGATCATGCATGGTATGATTGCAAAACCATGACAAAAATAGACATCAAATTATAACCATCAGCAGCTAAGATATTTACATCAAACACTTGCACTGGAGCTTTACATTATTAAGGTAGGAAGTAAGGAGTACCTGCACTGCATTGAGTACTTTTGAATGATAAACAGCAACAGGAGATACAGGATGGGTGGTGTTCTGTGTGCTTGGAATGTCAAGAATTCCATTTTGCCAGTGACCAGCTTGTGTTTCACCATTTCTGAATGTGTACATTCCAAGCCCTTGCCTTCTACCCTCATGCCAGGCTCCTTCATATCGATGTCCATTTGCAAAAGAATAGAGCCCAAACCCATGCATCTTGTCCGCAAAATATTCTCCAGCATATGTGTCCCCATTTCTTAATAAAAGAAAGAAAAAAAAAATTGATGAGTTGGGACAGAGTATAAGATGATTCTTTTTTAGTGCTGCAAATTCATATGCACAGATACAAAATCAACTATGAAATTCACTAATTGATACTCATTAGATAAGTTGGCATGTGTGCATGGGTGTGCTCTCTTGTGATATTATTTTTATAATAAAAAAAGAAAAATCACATTAACAAACTACTAAACTATGGGAACACATACTTAAGGTATAAATAAAAGAGTCTACTAGACATTGGAGGAGAGAAAGGTAAAGTAATCAAATCAAGGTAAACATTTATTCAGCAAATAAACACTGGATCAGGTATAAAGTGATATTTATTTAGCAAACTCAAATAGTAGAAATAGGCCTTTCTAAAATTTACTTGTGTTTGAGAAAAACTGGCCTTGCTTTAACTCCAATATGTAGCCAAATATTGTTCATTAATAAGAAATAGTGTGCTATCCATTTCTCCAACAGCCACGAGTTAAAAAAAAAAACCGAATATTTGATAGCAAATGAGGAATAATAAGTGTAAGTTCTGAAACTAGTATTAGCTCATTTCATCTATTTGGGAATGCAAACTATATTTCAAAAAATGTAAAGCGACAAATCAACCATAAGTGCATTCTTCTAACCTCACTTAAGAAACATAATAAATAAACACATGATAAAATAAACAAATGGGAATTCATTCGTATAATAATATCGATACCATTGGCTCATTGTTTTAATCATAACTAATCATTATGTTGCTCTGATAAGCATAGCATTATTACATAGTTACTTGTGCAAGTGCAACATTTAGAATTCAAAACCAATAATGACTTCTGAGTTCTGATTTTATGTTACCACAAAAAATCAAATCAGTCATCTGAAGAAGTGATAGTGCAGATGCCATTGCCTTGAAAAGCATAGTGTGAACAATAATTACCTATACTCAAACCTTAAATGGACAAGATACACTATTGTGAAAATAGATTAGTGTCTTAAAAAGCATAGTTTTGGACTTTGGATGATAGATATACGATTTGATAATAGACAAATCCAACTCAATTTCATATTGTCTCTAGTCTAGACGGGCCAAGAGCCTTGTAGTTCAATCGGCATTTCTTAGTGTTTCCAACGGAGAAGTCTAGGGTTCAAATGCCCATTCCCCCATTGTTGTAACTATACACAATTTTCTCTAATCTAGAAGGACCTGACTGTAATCCGCAAATTCATCAACCCCTAAAAAGTAAGAACTCCAAGCAAATTGCCACAAGATAGTGCTAAAAGATCAAAACATATGCTCAATTATTGAAGCTAGTTCTAACAAATACAACAAAATCAAAGCACTCAATAACCTACAAAACTTCACAAACTCCATACTTTAACCATTGATTACAAACAAAAACAAAAACAAAAAAAAAAAACAAAAAAAAAAAACAAAAATTCAATAAATCCATTTACCTGAAATGGTAATGCCCAAGACCATGCTTGACACCCCACTTGAACTCCCCAACATACCGACTCCCGTCCTCACAAGTATGCACTCCACACCCATGACTCTGCCCATTAGCCCATTCTCCAGCATAAACATCCCCTGTATAAAACCGATACACCCCAAACCCCTGTCGAAGCCCCTGGCGATACTGTCCCCGATACCGGCTCCCTCTAGCCCAAGTCTCAACTCCATATCCATCATACTTCCCATCCACCCAATCCCCCTCATACCTCCCACTCATATAATAGTAATACACCCCACTCCCTGAACACTTTCCCTTATACAACTCACCTTCATACACGTCCCCGTTGCTAAAAACCTGAACCCAACAACCCGAACTCGCTCTCTTTTCAGGTTTTGGCCGAGACCCAATTGACCAAAACACCGGCAGAGGAGGTCTAGATATGGAAGAAGCTTGGGAGAGCTTAATTGGGAAAGAACGAGCAAGGAAGAGACGAATAGAAGGGAGGCGAGGGAGAGCGAGGTTGAGAGAGAACAAAAGCGCAGCCGAGAAAGCAAAAGCCGAGAGAAAGTCAAGGAGGAAAGAGTGGCTCGGATGAGAGACCAAGAAGTAGAAACATGGAAGAGACAGCAAGAGAATGAGACGGAGATGCACACGCAACCGCCGAAAGTGCTTGACTTTCCGAAGGGTGCGAAAAACGAAGGTTTTTACGGCGAGAGAGAGAGAAAAAAAAGATGGGTTTTGCGAGTTGGCGAATTGCGGAGGTGGGTTCGAGTGGAATTGGTAAATGGTGGGAGATTTGGAGAGAGAGGACGAGTGGGTTACAAGGGTCGCTCGCTTGTACGGCGTGGAAGACGAGGAAGAAGATGGAGATGGAGACGGCGGGGCAAGAGGGTCATTTTGCTTTGGATGATGCTGATGTTGTATTTGTTGTTGTTGTTGTTGTTGTAATTGTTGTTGTAAGAACAATTGTTGTTGAGACAGAGATTGGTGAAGAAAAGAGGGTTGGGGCTGTTTGTGATGGTGAAGAAGATGAGTGGGAATAGGAGGAGGGAAGAGAAGAGGAGGGGATGGGTTGAAATCGGAAGAGATGCCACTGCTTTCTTTTCCGATCTGAACTTCCGATTTCTTTTGATGCATTACATATATGAATGATTGATTGAAGGAATGAAACAATAATACAACAACAACAAAAAATACCTTAAACTCACCAAAGAATATTTTGCTTCCTCTTTGTTTCTTTTGTGTTGATTTGGTTTGGTTTGATTTGAATTTAAATGGGTTTTTGTGGGATTGGGATTGGTTTTTTTTTAATGGGGGGTAAATGTTTGTTGGTGGTGTTGTTGGTTGAGAATGGTGTGGATTTGTTTGTGTGGGGAGAGGGAGAGAAGGAGCGGTGTATGCGAGGAATTTATGGTTTTGGAAAGGGAGGAAGGATTTTGAAAGCAGAAAGAGGGTAATAGTGATACCCCAAATGGGCTATGAATCTATGACCGACCTCAATCATCTGCCCTTAAAGGCTTAAAACTCCAACTCCTCGAATTGGGAAGGATGTAGTTTTTCACATTTTTCACCTTAACTACTCACATTGCCACTCTTTTTTTTTTTTTTTTTTGGATAATATTTTCCAAGTTTTTAGGTTTTTTTATTTTTATAATTTTTATATCCTCTCTCTTTTGGGTTTGCTATAAAAAAATATTTTTGAAAATTCTAGTCTAATTTTATTTTTAGATGATAGAAAAATTCAAGTCAAGTTTTGACAATAAATCCGTTGTACAAATTTGAATTTTTTGTTTCAACATCGTTCTTATACTTTAAAATATTTCAAAAATGTCATCATTGTTATCTAATTGATGAAAAATACTTGCATAACAAGCAAATTTTTTGAATTTGAGGGTCACTTTGGTGACGTGGAGTTTATGATATGACATTAATTCTTTTTGTTATGTCTAAATTTTCTATCTATTAAATGATTTTAAGGATATTTAAAAATATATAAAAGTATAAGGGTTGAAATGAAAAATAGTGAAGTGTAATCATGATTTTGAAACAAAAAGTTAAAAGGTTAAATACTAATAAAAAATGTTTTAGAAATTAAACCAATATTTCATTTAATAGTTACACTTAAAAAAATAACAAGTAGTATTGTTTTACTTGTCAACTAAGAAATAGATGTTTGATTGTGAAGTTGTTATTTGACATGAGTGTTGGTTCTTTTTTTCTTGCTGTTTGTTGACAAAAATTTTAATAATGAGAAATATTAATTACATTACCATTAAACTAAGGTATATATATTTAAAATTAAAATTTAGAGTTAAGAGAGTTTGGAAGAGCATTTTAAATATTATCTAACATAATTCTATTAGTAAAGAAATTATACTTTATGCCAAGAGTATTGTAATTCAACTAGTATCATTTAGTGTTTCTAATAAAAACATACATCATTCTCAAAAAAAAAAAAAAAAAAAACATACATGGTTCAAATCTCCATCTTTTTTTTTTTTTTTTGAGAAAGAAATCTCCATCCTAATCCTAATGTAACCATCAAATTATAAAAATAAATAAATATATATACTTTACCTATTACATCATTAAGTGCAATTATAAAATTTCAACAACTTTCTTTGATTTTAATGAGAATCATTTTAATATCAGAAGAATCCGTGTGGAATTGAACTTCAAGACCTATGAAAGAGTATCAAGAACAATGCTTTAACAAGTCAACGAGAGAGAGATGCATGTCTAGAACAATACCATGCAATTCCATTATTATTCATTTGAAGTTTGGGCATTAATTTTTAAAACTGACTCGGTAGTGAAGAATAACTTCAAGTTTGAATTTTCCCCCCTCTCTTTATTTGAGATTCATTTATTTGGTGAAAATAAATTAATGTAATTTCTAGTAAAAGTGTAAAACATTGAACCAAATTCCAAATACAAAGGTTAAGTTAATGTAATTTATGGTCCCTCAAAAAAAAAAAAGTTAATGTAATTTATGGATCGAATATTCAATTTCTCTCTACAAACACAAGAAAGTGAGAATTCCATGGATCTCTGCTAGTCAGTAGTCATTAGGCATACCACACGTTCTCTGTCCTTCTTTGGATAATAAACGCCAAACTTGCATAACTGTGAATCTGTGAGAGGCAAAATTCCATTTGTTAGCACTTATTATCCAATCCTTTCCGATTCATATCTTGGTTTTTGCTTCTTATATTAACTAGAACTAAAATTAGTGTATAAGCTCATGCATATGCATGAATACATTTAAAAACAATCACAATTATTCACATATATGAGTTCAAATTATATTTGATATTAGAGTTACGACTTACACCTTTTTTAAAACATGAATTTCTAAAATATAATATATATATATACACTAATTGGATTTAAACTCTTTAGTTTTTGCATCTAATAATTTAGGTGTCACAAAAATTTAAAAATTAGATTAGGACATATGGCACAAAATTGAACTCTAATTTAGAATCTAATTATTAGATTTAGACTCTTCGATTTTTGTACCTAGTAATTCCCTTGACATAAAAATTTAAAAATTAGATGTGACACATAACGCAAAATTAGACTTCAATTTAGAAAATTAATTAGACTTTCTCTAAGTTTTGACTTTAATTATATATATATATATGATATTAATTATTACATAGTAAAATTTAGATATAATAGTTCTTTAGGTGCAATACATTAAGTTCCTTAATTAAATTTAGACACTTAAGTACATGACTAATAAACACAAACAATTTTTTTTTTAAGGACAACTAAATTCAATGCAAGTATGCAAGTATGTGTTTGAATTATTAATAAGACTCGACATTGAAATATTTCTAAAAAAAAATGTGTTTGAATTTAATTATGAAATCTAATGTACTCAACTTAAGGAATTGTTTTGTATTTAAGTTTTACCCTATCATTACCACCACGTTTCATAATTTTAATTTAGATGCAAGCTACATTTATATTAAATGTTCTCTATTTTTCTTTTGCATGGTAAATTTAGAAATGTATTGGTTTTTTTTTTTTTTTTTTGAGAGACTTTCAACCTATGGCGTCCGCTCCTGATAATAGCTCTTTATTATCAGACCAAGACACTAATCAGTTTTTGGTGTAGGCGGGAATTGAATCCCAGATCTTTTATTCAACCATCAGAGACTTATCAGTTGAGTTAACTGGAACCCACAAATGTATTGGTTGATTGCAAACAATATGGGAAAAGCAAAGAAAAACATATTAGGAAATCTAACTTTATGATGGTGGACCGAATTATTAACCATCGATTTTGTCCATGTTCCACAAAATTGTTTCCAAATAACTTTGTCAAAAAAATTACTTGAGATGGAATGAATTCGAACATTTAAAGAGCAATTAAACAATGCCAAGTTTCTACTTTCTACTGCACAAAGCCACAAATATATAAATCGTTGCCATATTTGTTTTTTGTCCTACTATGGAATAAATCAAAAATGAGGTTTCTAATTTTAAAATATATCAGTCGGCGGATAAAATAATCCACAACTATTTTAATTCGATTGAAAATAGTTAAATCCTAAAAAGAAAATAATATTACTATAAAACTAAAAAGTCTTCTAGTATTATTAAAACCCATTCAACAATCTTGCAACTTCTGCCGGCTTATAAGTTTATATAAATATATAAATATATATATATATTTATACACACATACATATATTATTTTTCATAAATTTTTAATTACACAATTTCATAAATTTTCATTGAAATATTATTTTTATGAATCAACTGTTGGATTTTTATACTCTCTATACTTGTAAAATATCAAAATAATTAAAGATTAATGATTATCTCATCATAAAATATTTAAATTTTAAGTTTTTTAATTTTAAAATTATATACAAAATATTACTTGAAAGTTACTTGACATAAAAGTTAGCTAGGCTTCTGAAGTGTGCTGTCTATGTAAGACTTATTCATTATATATATATATATATATATATATATATATATATATATATGAAATAAAACATGAAACTGGACATACAATTTCTTTTTTGATAATTTGATTGTTGGAAGAGGGAGAATTGAAACTCTAAGAGGATGTTTGATTAGCCAAAAAAGGTGCAATATTCTCTATTCATTTTCAATTTTCTGTGGGACCCACCACTAAAAAACTGGTTTGGTTTTAGTATTTATACTTAGTTTTTATTTTCAGTATCCTAAAAATTGGATTTGAAAAAAAAAAAAAAAAAAAAAAAAAAAAACTTTTTAGCATTTTCGTTTTCTATGAATACAAATACAGTGACATATTCGTAAATATTGTGAAACACAAAGTTACTTTGTTTGAGTGATGTGATTGTGTGTAAGTGAGAAAAGTTACTTTCTTTTTAAATAGAAAACAATGACCAAACCTGGTATGAAGTATTCTATACGCAAATTATATATTCAAAATAACTTACCAAACACTACCAAATGTGAAAATAAATGTTTTTTCTGTATTCAAATTCAAGATTTGAATATAGAATACAGAAAATGAAAAGTGGATACACCACTTTTTGAAATCAAATAGGCCCTAAATGTCTCAGTTGGAAATACTAAGAAGTGTCGACCATTTGAGTAACAAGGCTCTTGACTTAACATACAAATCTATATACATATTAATAGGTAAAGTTTAGAGAAAGTTCAATTAGAATTTGAAATTAGAATCTAATTTTGTGCCATGTGTCTAAATTTATGTGGGAACCACACCATAATTATTCACTTAAGTCTGTGCCATGTGTCCACTTAAGTTTTTTAATCTTTGTGCCAAGTGAGTTAATGAGTGTAAAATACTAAGAATATAATATTAATGATCTCTCTCTCTCTCTCTCTCTCTCTCTCTCTATATATATATATATATATATATATAAAATCAATCACATATGGTCAATAAAAATCACCACACTTCTTATCTTATTAAAAATTAGAGAAAAAAAAATGATCATAAGTAGTATTAAATTTAGGTAAGAATTTTAATATGTGACTTTTTTTTAGAAGAAAGACAGTGAATTTCATTAATGAAGGTTGGTAAGATCAGCCTGTAGTACATTAATGATATCTGGTGGTATATCTTCCATCCAAACTTGGAATTGTGAGGTGGAAACTGCCCGTCTCGCAAGCGAGCGAGCTACAACATTACAATGCTTGCGAACATGTGAATAATCTATCATTGAAAAGTGGGAGGCAAGATACATTATATATGTTACAATGTGGCCGGAGTTTGCTAAGGGGTGAGTGTCTTCTTTGAGTGCTTTAATGAGGATTTGTGAATCACCCTCCAGGACCACCCTTCCAAAACCCGTTTCCAAAGCTAGTTCAAGACCCTTTTGAGCCGCCAGAGCTTCAACCTCAATAGCAGTAAACGGCTAAGGTATACACTGAGAGAGAGAGAGAGAGAGAGAGACCATTACTTGCCCAAGCTCATTCCTGATTATCACCCCTATACTAGCACAATTTTCTGATTGAAAAAGAACGCTGTTAAAGTTGATTTTATACTGGAATTTTCCTGGGGTTTCCAAGTTGTAGGTGGAGGCCCCACTAGTGTGATCGTTGAGTTGTTGTGAAGTGAGTATTCATGTAACCTGTCTCGAGCTTGGCTTAATATACCTGTTCTAGCGTGCCAACATTTTTCCCAAGCCTAATGTTGTTCCTTCGAGTCCACAACGCCTAAATAACCATAGAGAATAGGGCAGGTTCTCGGTTTTCTACAAAAACACACCCCAGCAAGTCGACGAAGGATGTGGCTTGCTTTAGGCTACTGTGATTCCAAATGGGGACCTTGTTCCAAAGTGTTTCCAGTTTCAAGCATTGGTATAGAGCATGCTTCGCATCCTCTTGATGCTTATGGTAGGTGTCACAACTATCGCTCTTAATAATCTGTCGCTTGACCAAGTTCTTCTTAGTAGGTAAAGAATTTTTTACCGCTTTCCAAGCTAAATTTTTTACCTTACTCGGAACGGTTAGGCTCCAAACTACTTGCCACAGTGGGTTTAGTTGAGTGATATCAAATTGTCTTGGTCGTGTGTTCTGGAACTGCTCCTGCAGAAATTTGTAACCCGACTTAACTGTGTACTCACCATTGGGGTTTTAAGGCCATGTGAGTGTATCGGGTTGATCAATAAGGCACAAGGGAATTTTCTTTATGATCTCAGCCTCAAAGTGTAGCATTGTGGAATCAATTAATTCACTATTCTAGCAGTTTTGGTCCAGTTCAATAAGGTTGCATACCTTTGCTTCTAACAGTGCTTCAACCCGTGGTGATACAATTCTAGGAGAGTGCTTCACTGGTAGCCACCTATCACCCCAGATTGCTGTTGTTTTGCCTTCTCCTATTCGCCATATCGCCCCTCTTTGGATGACTTCTCTACCTCTAAGGATGCTTCGCCATGCATATGAAGCCGAGCTTGGATTTGCAACTTCCATTATAGTACAATTAGGGAAGAACTTTGATTTGAAAACTGTATAGAAAAGCGATGTTTTATCATGTAAGAGCCGCCATGTCTATTTAGCCAAGAGTTTGTCATTAAACCTTGATAGGTCTTTAAAACCCATTCCACCTTATGACTTTGGTTTGCATAGGTCCTCCTATTTGATCCAATGCACTTTTTGGCCTTCTCCTCTTTGCCCCCAAAAAAATTTCTTGATGAAAGCTTCTATTTCATGGCACAAAGCAATAGGCAATTTGAAGCAGGACATAGTATAAGTAGGGAGTGCTTGAGCAATGGCTTTTATTAGAATCTCCTGGCCTGCTTGAACACAACAAGTTTCCTTCCCACCCTTGGAGTTTCTTCCACACCCTCTGTTTGATGTTATCAAAGCTCTCCTTTTTCTTTCTACCAATGAACAAGGACAACCCCAAATATTTCTCATACTGTTGGACCACCGGTACTTCTAGAGCATCTTTTATTGATTCTTGCATTTCATGGGATGTCGATTTGCTGAAAAAGAGAGTGGTTTTTGTTCTATTTATTTGTTGACCCAATGCTCTCTCATATGTGGCTAAAATTTCTAGGAGCTTCTGACATTCATTTTCTTTTGCCTTGCAAAAAACAATACTATCATCTGCAAAAATGAGATGAGTTAGTTTGGGGCCATTACGACAAATAGAGACTCCTCTTATATCTCCCATAATTTTTTCCTTTTTCAACAAGCCATGAAAACCCTCCGTGTATAGAAGAAACAAGTATAGGAAAAGAGGATCGCCTTGGCGAAGGCCTCTGGTTGGTGTAATATTGCCATGTGGTTCCCCATTGACCAAAACTGAGTAAGTAGCCGTGGATATACAGCCCATCATCAATTTAATCCAAGTCGCATCAAAACCAATTTTTTGCATCAATTTCTCCATGTATGCCCATTACACCCTATCATATGCTTTGTTCATGTCAAGCTTGAGCACCATATATCCTGTATGATTTCTCATATAGTGTAAGGTTTCAAAAGCCACCATTATATTATCCGAAATCAAGCGATCCATCATGAATGTGCTTTGATGTTCAGAAATAAGATGGGGCAAAACCTGTTTCAACCTGTTAGCCAACACTTTAGAGAAAACCCTGTATAAAACATTGCTAAGACAAATAGGGTGATATTGCAAGATATATTCAAGATTTTTAACTTTGGGAATTAAGGTGATGAAAGAGTGACAAAGTGCTGATGGGAGGGTACCCGTATTTAAATATAGCAAAATAGCTTCAGTGACATCATTACCAACCAATGCCAATAATTTTGATAAAAAATAGGTGGCATACGGTCTGGTCCTGACGATTTTAATGGTGCCATCTGCTTTAGTGCTATCTCAACTTCTTGAGCTGTAAACTCACTCATCAGCTTAAATTCATATCTTCGATGACCATTTAAGGAATCTGGTCTAGAATTTCTTCAAAACTGTCCAGGTTGCTAGAAATGAACCAATTTTGATAAAATTGTATCACTATGTCTACCACTCTACTTGGTTGTGTGCACCATCGTCCCTCCTCATCAAATAGCCCTTTAATGTAATTCCTACATCTTCTTTGAGAGGATTTACTATGAAAAAACAGTGTATTCCTATCACCATCCTTGAGCCACTAAACCTTTGAGCATTGAGCCCACATCTTTGCTTCACAATCCAAGAGTGTATTTATTTCTTTTTCCAAAATTCGGACTCAATGAACATCTCCCCCTTTGCTGGCAGCCATTTTAGCTTTGGACAGCAGCTTCCTTTTTTTCTCTAGCTCACGCCTTACACTCCCAAAATTGTTCTTGCTCCACTTCATAAGCTCTTTCCCACAATTGTCAATCTTTTTCAAAACTCTTATACCATCAGGTTCCTCATAGTTCCCCATTCACAGTGCTTATATTGTTTCTCCACACCCCCGCTCAGTCATCCACATTTGCTCAAACCTGAAAGGTTTCTGCTACTTGTAGTCCATTCCCTTCGGTACAATCCACAACGGTTTATGATTCGGGGTAGTAACATCAAGGTGATAGACCTTTGTATCTGGAAATATAATGAACCAATCATTTGTTGTCTCCGCTTTGTCTAAACGCTCCCACATCGTATAATGTTCAAAATGTTTGTGCCGGGTGAACATATGTCCAACAAAACCCAAATCTATGAATCCACATTCATCAAGCACATAGCGAAAAGCTTGCATTTGGCAATGTGGTCGTGTTCTTCCCCCTATTTTTTCGGATTGCTTTGTAATTTCATTGAAGTCCCCAACACAAATCCATGGAGCCTTCCCTCCTAATTTCAAATTTCTCAACTTCCCCCAAGCTTCATGTCTTCTCTGTGTATACGGCTTACCATAAAATCCAGAAAAATGTCATTCCTCCGCTTTATTTATTGTGCTATCTATGTGATTCTTAGAAAAATTCTCAATTGTTAAATCAAAATCTTCCTTCCAAAAAATCACCAACTCCCCTGCTTTATTTCTCTTGGGAGTTATAAATTTATTTTTAAAATTCAAATGATTGTGAACTAGAACTAGCCTTGCTTCATTCGTCCATGTTTTAGCTATAAACACAACAAAGGGATCTTTTGCCCACACCATCCCTGCAAGCTGATTTTCTATTCGTTAGTTCCCAGGCTCTCGACAGTTCCAACATATGATACTCATTGCTTCTGGCAGGGCTGGAAACTAGCCTCTGCCAATATTTGTTTGCTTTTATTGCCCACCCGAGAAACTTTTCTCCTTTTCTTTTTTTCTTTTTTTTTTTTTTTTTTTTTTTTTTTTTTTTTTTTTTTTTTTTTTTCTGTAACTCAGATTGGCTCTCCGTACCTCTTGCACTTCTCTTCTCACCCACTGCTTCCTCCATTACAATATCTGTCCCTATATCTAATCTGTTAATTTTTTTCCATGTTCCTTCATTAGTCACTAGCTTACTGAGAGTAGCAGGTAAAACTGATGGTGGTATGCGTGGTGTAGTAAATGGATAGTATGCACTTGCTTGTTGAGTGAGTAGAGTTGGTGAATCATTAATTGACAAAGACTCCAAAAAATTTGCCTTACCTGTGCATGCTCTATTTTTGGGTAATACTTCTGCATCAGAGTCAAACATTTTTAATTCCTTATCTATCTCCTCAATTTTCTCCTCAAATATCTCAACTGATAATTTCCCTACCCCAGAGCCCAGTGAATTTAAATTCAAATTCATCAGAATCCCCTAATTTTGGGGATTTGATTTGAATGCTGTGTATTCTCCTCCTAAAAGTCTGCCACAATATTTTCCTATTGCAAGGGCTCTGTACTTTCCTTTTCGGGCCTAATTATCTCTGGTGAAGGCTTCCTTGTGCGAACCACCACTACTGGTGGCTTCTTCAGTGGTGTTGATGATGTTGCTAGGGTCTCCTTCATCTTTCTAGTGTAAAAATCCGGGACCTTGATTACATTCCTTCTTGAAGACGTAAAGTGTGTTGCACGTATCCAAGGACCGAACTGCCTGGATTCAATTGATAGACTTCCTTCACTTTCAATCCACAGATCACAATCACGATCATCATGTGTGAAAGCTCGAAATTGTGTGAAAACACAAGAGCTTGTTTAGACCCCCAATTAAAATTATGGCTAGATTGCTTTTACTTTAACTTACCTAAGTGCGGAACAAAAATAAATGAAGCGCAATAAACCGATAACTACTCTAGTACTTAAACATGAATAACAAACAATAAAAGTAAAGCACAAGAGATGCAAACACAAGATAACACGGCGATGTGTTATCGAAGAGGAAACCGAAGAACTCGACGAAAAACCTCTCCACCGCCCTTCAAGCGGTAAATTGATCCACTAGACAATAAGTTGGGATACACGAATAGCAAGAGACCCTCCAAACCTAACCTACCCAATGTACCTAAGCCCTCCAAGCTCCTACTCCAACAAGGCTTCTCGGAACCGTGTCTTGTCTAGCTTTCCGGATCCCGCAATACGCCAAATTGCATCCGCCAAGCCTCATCGGCTTCTTTTGGCAAATCCCCAAAGCTTCCCAAACTCCAAAACACTCTTTACACTCTGAATAGGTGTGGGTTGTGTTTGGGTACAAATCTCCTCTCAAGGTATGACAATGGGAGAGGGAAGGAGAAGAGGCTACAATGATTTCTCACTAAAAATGAGTAGCTCTCTTTCTAAAAGATGGGTGTGTGTGTTGTAGAAAACTTATTTAGGGTTTTTCTCTCTAAATGGCCTCCTTTACTTTTGTGGGTAATGAGGGTATATATAGTATGGGTGAAGGGTAAGAAAGTCACACTTAAAAAACCTCCAGGCAGAGAGTCTTGCGGGAAGGCCTTACCCGCAAAATACTCACGAAATTGACAGCCTGGCACGACTCTTCAGCTTCCAGTCATGTGCTTCTCATGTGGCTACTTCGCGGGTTAGCTTCTCACGAAATCCACTTGATCTTC
The DNA here is from genome assembly GCA_030021035.2 of Notholithocarpus densiflorus. Classification (NCBI taxonomy): domain Eukaryota; kingdom Viridiplantae; phylum Streptophyta; class Magnoliopsida; order Fagales; family Fagaceae; genus Notholithocarpus; species Notholithocarpus densiflorus. The sequence continues at coordinate 301,995 of JARYZH020000338.1, forward strand.
AATTAAGCTTGAGTCTTCACCAACTTAATACTAAACCGAATACAATAAAATCTCATAAAATACAAGGAACAAAATTAAAGCAATTACAACACTTTTTGTCATGGAATAAGCCAACACTAAAACATAGTTGTAAATCACAACTTTACAATGTGTAAGGCAACCACACCAATTACACATATTTGGGAGTCGTTCATATTTGAATGACACCTATAATTCATTACCATTCTCTAGGGATATAACTCTACCCCGGCACAAGGGTTGAGAAATATCTAAAGTAACTCGAACCCTAATAAAGCCATCCCCTTCCACCGCTGCGTCGACTGGTGCTTCGTTTACTGCCCCAATGGCTCCATAAATCTCTTTCGCCACCTTTTGAGTCCTAAATCTGATTGGTATATCATGTACTTGAACCCAGAATGTAGCCCTATTAAATTCCATATCTGCCAAGTCTTTTTCCTTATCATAGTTTTGCAGTACCATAAGGTGCTTATCAAAACTCCAAAGCTCAGTTGCTATAATTTTTTCCATCTCATTCCTATCGTCAAAGGTGAATAGTACAACATGATCACCTTCTTTCTTGACCTTAAAACCATTTTTGGATCTCCAGTTTGGTGTGAAGGTTTTTGCAATAGCGTCTATGTTGAGAGCACACTTAGTCAAGAATTTTGCCGGGAGAATAAACTCCACTGCTGCCTGTTCTTCTGTCAGTCGAAGGTCAAACCCTTCACTTTCTGAAAGAGTAAGACAACTCCACGATTTCGTAATGTCTTCCATCTTAAAGACTAAGAAAAAAAATTGTTTCCCAATCCCCGAAAAAAGAAACCACAAAGCCTAAAGGTAAACTTGTTACCTTTAGGGACAAAAGACACCTTTAGAAAAGGGATAGCTATTCTACGACCTAGGAGAAGATGGAGACCCTCCTTTCACTAGCGAAGATAAATTTTTAATATGTGACTAATTATGTTTACTTTTATTTTAAAAAAAATTTGACTAATTATTTGTATTTTTATGAGAAAAATTGTGTTTAATTTTAAATGTATCTATACGTATGCATGTGTTACACGCTATTTTTTTAATAATTTGACTAATTATTTATATTTTTATAATAAAAATTGTGTTTAATTTTAAATGTATCCATGCGTTTGTATGAGTTATATGTTACTTAAAAATAATGTAATTTGTAATCAAATAATTAAAACTTTAAATTATTAATTTAATTAAAAGTTAAGAACGGTTGTAATATAACAAAGAATTACATTAGGTGCAACTTACTCTTACAAAAAAAAAAAAAAAATCTTGGGGAAATGATATGCAAACAAACAATATAAGTATATAAAAAATAAATTGAGAGTCAAAATATTCCTTTTAAGGTGATAGTTCACAATTTATAAGATTTATGAAATTCATAAAAAAAAAATTATTTATTTTTTTATATTAAAATACTGAATATTTAATGATATATGATCATAATTTCTTTTTAGGTTTCAAAAGGTTTGGTCCATTCAAGAATAACCAAAAGCAATGCAATCACACATTTACCTGGCAATCTTACTAAGCAAAAGTCTTGCAGGCTTGGCTTCTTCTTTTTTTAATATCTTTTAAAACTTCATAAATACAACATTATTTTTGTTTAATTTATTTTTAAAACAAAATAAACCATACCAAATCAAACAAGCTCAAAAATTAGCCACAATCCATACATAATAATGAAAATGTAACCCAAACCTTTTCAAATTTGGCATGGATGAACAATTCTTTTATATATTTTTTTCCCTTTCTCTTAAATTTAGCATTTTTTTGTCTTTAGGTTCTTGGGAAAAAGTTAAACTTCTTAGCTGGCCAATAGAACGGTCCAATCATCTTTTAATTAGGTCAAAATTAGGCTTAACAAGCATGTGTTTAACATATTGATAGGGTTCCCCAAAAAAAAAAGTATAATGAAATAAAAGGCTGTATGATGTACAAGTTGAAACAAAGGTAAGCATACTTTTTAGCCGTTGAAAAGATGTTAGAGCTACAATAGGAAGTTGTAGAAAAGTTAAATTTCTGTATAAAATAAAGTTTTTAATTTCACTGTGCTCTCTATTTCTATCATTTAATCATAATAAATTACTAATTGTTTCAAAAAAAAAAAAAAAAAATTTATTCTAAAGAATAGAATTGTCCTAAAAGTTTAACTGTTGAGACATAATGAATTTAATCATTATTCCAACAATATATTTATATATTGTGTAGGGAACTCAAGGTTTTTCTCAATTAAAAAAAAAAAAATGACATATTAAAGCAAAAAAGTTCTTTATTAATGAAAATTGTCATATTCATGGCCAAACTCGGAAAGATCGACTTTCCAAAAAGGTCGATTTCCCCAAAGTTGAACCATATAAATATCTATATATATAATTGATACCAGTTGTAAACAAATTCTGAAAGCAATAGACTTTTTTTGTTTGTTTTTTGTGTTGGTAAGTAAAGCAGTGCACTCCCCTCTCAAATAAAAAAACAATGAAAGAATAAAGCAGTACACTTCTCAGCCATTTCAGAATTTTTGATCCATTTGGCAATATTGGGATATTGATTTCTTGTTTTCCTTTTCATATTTTGCCGACTTTATACAACACACAGTTTTTACTTCTATGCAAAAAAGCAAAGCACCATAATCTTTTAGAATTAACTTAATCTTTAGAGGGCCTCCAATTAACCCTCTTAGCTGATCAATAGCGTAGAAAATAGGATTGTAGTTAAATTTATAGGATTAGATACATAGTAATAGATTATGGGTGTGTTTGTATAAGTTATTGAAAAACTGTGTTTTGAGTTTAAAATGAGCGTTTGTAAAAAAAAAAAAAAAAAAACTATGAAAAGTTGTGGTTGCAAAATAGAGTTTTGGGTTTAAAAAAACTCTTTTAATCTTTCAAAACATCTCACCAAACGGATCCTATGGAAGTATTGATCATAACTTTGCTAAGTCAGAGTCTTTGGAGTGATTTCCCTCTCAAAATGTATTACCCTAAACACTGGTAATTTATTGACCAAAGAAAAACAATGGTTACAACTAATTAGCTAAATAACTAACCTAGCATCACAAGTCAAAAAAATATAGCTTCTCACAAGTATATAGTCTCCCTACATGCTTTTGTTGTTGATTGGAACCCTTTTTTTTAATAAATGAATGACAAAAAAAAATGAACTCCTTAATTTAGAATATTTGCAAGTACACAACCAACCATGAGTGCCCGTGAATATTTAAGTATTTGTTATAGATATCAAGTATTTAAATTTTATTGTTATTAATATTTAAGTATTTGCATAGACTTACATTTTCCTCTGAAAAGTTTAGGAATTTATCATATTTGCATGAATTCAATAAACTCTGGATTTATTCTAGTTTGAATCACAACCTAAAACAGAGGGGATACTAAAAAAAAAAGAAAAAAAAGCAAAAGTTCTACCTTATATAATTTTTTGATGTGACTTCCTTATATAATTTGGTGAATTGAACATGTAAAGCAGACAAAGAAACAGGTAGAAAAGAAATTAATTATTAAAAAAGAGAGAGAGAGAAATGAGAAAGTTACTGTAACAAAATGATGTCAATGCCTTTGAGAGTTTGATTTCCTTGTCAAGAAGGTGGGAGAAGATAGAGGCAGTGAAGCAGATTTTCTTTGGAAAGTTTCAAAGAAGTGAAAGCTAAGGTCATTTCATACTATTATTTTTCTTTTTCATTATTTTAAAATTAAGTTGTCATTAGTCAAGTAGGTTGCATTACTTTTTTATTAAAACCAATATTGTGATGAATACTATAAACAATGCAAGTCCCTATCATTCCAAGCATATGCCATGAATGTGTTTATATATTGAATGTTGCGTGCAGAACAAAATTTGATGATTAAGCTTCTTTGACTTTGAACTATAATATTACATTAGCTACAACATTAGCAAGCTCCAAACAAGTTTTTAAGAAATTTCATTTTTAGCTTATGTTTTTAGCTTAAATAGGCGCCCATCAAATCATGATTTTTCTGCCTCAATTTTCAGTGCCAGTTAGTTGATTGAGTAGACAATACAACTTTTTTGTAAAAAAAAAAAAAAAATCCTTTTCGTTTTCCATTATTCCCAAAATATAAACTTAAGGTCAAAAATGATTTTTACTTTTACTGTTTGGACAGTCTGGTTCATAGAAACTGCTGTCCTCTTCTACTATGGTGTCCCAAAATTGTATATTTGAGGCTTTTAGGACTTCATAACAGTGGTGATTACATTTAATCTATCCCACACACCGATTGAGAATTACTAGCGTTTTAATATAATTGTGTCGTGAATCAATTAAGTACATTTTGTGCAGTAATCCCTCCTCTCTGAAAGAGGAGTTCCGCCAAAAGTGACTAGTCACCTCATTAGTTGGGTACTCGAGTCCGGGGTATAATAATTACTGGGACAAATTATTATGTGACAGAAAAAAATATGACATTATTATACTCCCAGAATATGGTAGAATTACTCATTATCTATTATGAAATTAGTGTATTAAATTTTGCTGTCATCAACATTTTTTGTTTAATTACATCAATATTTAACAAACACTGGCCCTATCTATTTTGTTGTTGAATTAAATTATGATAATATGGTAACATACAATTTACTTATTTTATAATGAATATATAAATTTAAGATTTTGATGATAGAGTTACCTTTGAAACTCTAGAGAGTCTCAATCCAAGGCTGAAAAACCTGTATACAAAAGGTTCTGAATTGGATAACCTGAACATTACAAGTGTAGAGGATTTATTTTGAATGAATAATGATTATTAATAAAGAGATTTATGAGGCAAGGCTAGTTAGGAGAGCAAATGGTCTGACTTTGACCCATGAATATCTCCTTTGAATTTGAAAACAACAAAATGTGTCAATCAAATAAGTTGCAAGGCTCTTGACAAATCAACATATATTGGTTACACTAAATGTGACTTTTTTTCTAGAAGACAAGTGATTAATCATGTTGACTCTTGAGCTCCAGGACATTACAAATCTGCTAGATGAGGTCAACAGCTCCAAATGAGCTGAGCAGCTTGCAAACTGCTTGAGCTCAGCTTCACCTGGGGCTTAATTCGGTTTGGATATTTGACTCATAAATAATTAGCAAATTTAACTCCAAAGTCGAGCATACCGAGCATATGTATTCTGTCAAAATTATTTACACAGATTAACTTACATCCGTTTGATATTACTGACCAAACAAACGTGTCCAAACAAATAAAAATATAAATGACCAGATGAATGTGTTTCATTCTCTTTGTTAAAAGATCTGAAATGTTTAGAAGTTTGGAAAGAAATAGACTAGATAATAAGGTGGAGAAGAAAAAAAAAAGGAGAAAAATAGTCAGCAATTTGTCAGCTCCAGGAACATTGAAACTTAAGAAAAGAGATTATGTAGCTAAGTTCACAGTTTATCACTATTGCAAACAAGTTTAAAAATGTGATAGCTCTTGTTCCTGTGCGTGCAAGAAGATAATACATCATTGACAAATTGCAAGTGGGGAAATAGAAAGAGAAACTCAGCATGTTGGCACAATCTAGATAAAACTTCTCCAGCTAAGATGAATTAAAAAGGAAAGACATGGTTTCCTTGCCTAATACCATGTAGAGGAGTGAAGAAGTCTAATAGCCCACCATTTATGAGAACTGAGAAGAGGTGAGGATGCTGGACAACCAAATTGATCCAAAACTCTAAAAAGCCGTAGTATCGAAGGACATGAATGCTAAAAGGCCATTCCAGTCTATCATAAGTCTTCTCCATCTTATATGCTTTAAGCCCACTCAACAATTCATCATCCATAGTATACATTATTTCTTTGGGCAAGAATGACGTTATCTTGAATATTCCTACCTGAAATAAAAGCAACCTACCACTTAGAGATTAATTTGGGAAACAGAGGTTCCAGCCTATTAGCTAGGAGTTTAGAAATTGTTTTGTAGATCAGATTACATAGGCTAAGGGGCCTAAACTAGTTAGCAGAAGAAGCAAGACAAGAGATCGTATACATTGACATTAGATTAGAGCAGTAATAAATGTTGTTTGAACATGATTAAAATTTTAATAAATTGTAAAGGGTACAAAGGCAAGTACACAAATTCATTAAACAATATTTCCTCTCCCCCAATTTGAGGGAATAAAATAATTATTTGAGAAAGGTACTCAAAATACTCTGAAATCCTTTTTCCTCACTTAAAAAAAATATTCCCACATACCTGATTTTCACTGAAATCAATGGCATCGGACAGCATTACATGATTTACATCTACAGACACCGAAAGCAACAAAAAACAAAAGGCCTTTAATCCCTTCCTAGAATCCTCGAGTGCTAGTTTTGAGATGAAATTAATGCATACTCAACCACGAAATAGTGATAGATAACTCAAGCAAAGGAAACTACAAAACACTTGACATATCCTCAAACCTAGAAAAAGAGAGAAGTTTACAAACGCTCTGTTAAATTCGTGAATAAAATAAAAATATACGTTCTGCAATGCTAATAGGCAATTTTTCACTTTAAACATTTTCATTGTGAATCAATTGTTGTACTCTTGCATTTCATCTCGCTTGTTAGAGCCATTCATATAACAACATAGCATGAGATAATATAAGAACCATCACAAATGAACAGTGGGACAATTCAACACAAATAGTAACTTGCACCTCTGATGTCATGGCCTGTGCATCTTGAAGCCAAAAACTCTTGGAACATAGCTTTGAGACGCCTTTTGCGGCTTTAGGTGTCCATACGTCATTAAAAATAAGTGGGGAAACGTGGTTCCAAAATATGCTCCATCAATATCTTCATAAAGTCAAGGAAATTTTGTCAAAAAGATAACTTGCAAAAATTAGAACATCTCATACATTCAACCACAGTTACTCAATACACATCAACAGTCTTCAGCACAATGATAAAAACAAAGAAGAACAATTTAATGGAAATCACAATCACCCATTATCAGTCAACAATTCAAATGGAAACACCAAGTGCACTACACAAAATGTCCAATTCTCTAACCACCAATCATATATAGCTTAAGATTATTGGCACAAAAACTTAATTAATTTCGATTTTAGTCAATGATTAGTTTTTGCAATTATACTAATTGAGGTGATTCAGATTTCATGTATACAGCTCTGGGCTTAGGGATCACAAATGGTAAGCCTACTCTGAATCAACTTAAGCTAAAACATAAGTAGACTAAGAGATTCTTCACTAGCCTAAAAAAACATATAGCTTAACTTGGAACTCCAGGTTTTAGGCTAATCGGCAAGGTAAGCAGCAAAGAATCAAATGTCAGTTAGAATAATTGTGGCTTTAGCACCAGTAGAGCCAGCAGCAGTACGGCAACATCCAGAGCAGCAAATGAGCTGATATGATTGTCCTGTCAGGCTTGGCTTGTTTTGATGCTTGCCTAGGCTCACTCATTTGTTAACACAAGTAAAGCTCAAATGTATTGTCCAAACTCATTTAATAAAAAAGCCAAGCCACAGATCCCCCAATTCCATCTTTTAAGCTAACAAGCCTTGTTAAATTACATAAGAGCCCCTCCTTTCTATGAATGTTCTCCCTGTTGGTCAAGAATTCCAAGGTTGTCTCCTGGACCCCATAAGATATATGCGCATCAAGTAAATTTAAACTAAAGATTCACTGGTTAATAATTATAAAATGTTACTAATGATCCTTAGGACATAAATATAAAATACATTTTTAGGCACTAGATCAGCTTAATCACATGTTACATAGCAATAAAATGATAATGATGATGAGAACAAGAAATCACATGATATATAGCTTAATTTGTACTTCTATACATAACATACCAACCAATATATTTGAATTCAGGAGGTCACATGTCTAAACCATAAGAATTATTTATTAGCTTGTAACATACAATTTCATCCAGATGGAAACACCATAGCTCACTTTGTAGGAAGGTCAAAGTAAAAATTCCTCTTTCACACTTAAGTTATATAATAACAACATATTAATCAATTGGGACATACCACATTTAGCAGAAGAAAAATCTATTAATGAGAATTCAATGTTCAGGCAGATGCAGGCAAAATGCAAACAAAGTTTCAAAACAAGTAAAAACTAGTGCAATAAAAGGATACTGCCTTGGTACTTAGATCGCGGGTAATAGATATCTTCACATTTGGGGCAGTAGATTTTTACGGTGCTTGAGCGGGGAATGTCTGATTGGCCAACAGGGAGGCAGGGTTGTCCACAGCAGTAAACTCTAGGGCATCTTCCAAAATCATAATTTTTGTACTTCTCTAACTGTAGGAGATTTAACTATGTTTTACTCAACCAGAAACATAAGAAACAAATAAAGTAAGTATAAATTGGCTCAGAAATTTACCATTGCGGCCATTCCCTTGCTGGTGAGTATGTACCGAACATGTATCAGACCATACAGCATCTCTGCTGCTGATTCGACCAATTCATTCTGCTCTTCGGTAAATATGTCACCTGCTCAAAACCATACCCATACCATTAAATAAGGCTAAATGGCAAGATCCTTCACATAAACACACACACACACTTGGCAGCAGAAATTAGGTCAGAATTTTACTATAACAATAAAAGATATTTTTAAAATCACAGTCATAGGTGTCACTTGAATTTGTTGAAATGGATATTAGGTAATAAAATGTAGATACAGAGGACAACTCATTGATATGCAAGTTTCACTCAGAACCACCCACGTTAATGCTTGGATGTACTTTACTAAGTACTTTTTTAAATAAAGACATGGTTTGAGACGGAAGACATTATGATCTCAGTTTCTTACATGCTGTAGGCAATAGATCTTACCAAATTCTGACTTCCAAAACTCTAAATGACAAAATAGTTGAGATTGATAACTCCTTATCACAACAAAACAAAAATAAAGCTTGTCGATATGCTAAAATATTTTTATTCATTACATCTAGAATCAGACCAAAAAATTATAGTAGTTTGCTAAACAACACCTTTTAAGCCTAGCAATCATAAATCAGAGAAATCCTTTTTGTAAGAGAAATCCTTTTTGTATGACAAAACATGCAGAGATAAAGTTAATCAGATTTGAGGAATTTTTTTTTTCCGAAACCATGAAACAATGCTTAGTATAATTAATGCAGTTTCCAAACAACACCATGACATATTAGTAAAAACAAAAATTATATAAAATGTATACTTGTAGAGGTCACAAGAATAAGGGTGTGTTTGGATACCGCTTATTTTGCTGAAAACTAAAAACTGAAAACAATAAAAAAAAAAATTTCCGAATTACTGTTCACACCAACAACACTGTTCATTTGCCTATTTGCACTGTTCATGGGAATAGGCGCTGGTTTAAAAAAAAAAAAAAAAAAAAAAAAAAGAAGCCGAAAACGCAAAACGTGGGACGTAGATGCTGAATCCAAACGCCTTCTAAGATGAGTGATCAAGAGTACATATTTGAGATTCTCGTTTATAAGCACCAAGGACAAACCCTTGCTTCCTTACCACCCTCAAAGGGTCGATGGGCAACTTATCTATGTTGACAAAAGCTACAAGTATGAGGGGATAAAAACCCATTCGCTTGAAATTGGTTAGGAATTCAAGAATGCAGAATTATCAAATTATTGTTGGCAAAAAGAGATAATTTCAAAATGCATAAACCTAAATACAATTTAGAACAGGACAGTTCTTACCATGAGAAGAGTCAACATCCAAAATCAGATCAAGTGCATAATCATAATAAGGAACTTGACTGCTCAAGCCACAAAGATTGAAATCATCTTGAATGTATTCATCATCGACTTCACAGAAAAATTCATTTCCTCGCAAATTGCAAAACCATGAAATCCACGATGTATCATCTCCATCAGAACCGCTAACATCCGATTCTTCACTGTCTGTTTCAGATTCCTCTGAAATTGATGCAAACAAGGTCATCATCAGCAAAAAAAGGTGAAAATACCTATTAAAAATTTTCAATCAGACTACTAAAATAGCTAAAATTCTTTATGTTTCTTCAAATGATGTAATGTTTTTTTTACTCTCAAAATGTAATTAAAAAGAATCCAACTACCCACCCCCACCCCCCCCCCCCCCAAAAAAAAAGGGGGGGGGGGGGGTGTTAAAGAAACCAAATCTAAAATCACCCAAATTTCCAATTTTAATCATATTAACCTGATGATATCATATTACAATGCAAGGGAAGCGCCAGGGGGTGTAAAGTACATTTGTTAGCTACCAGGGAACATCTAATTATTTTCACTCTTATTACAGGTTAGATCTAAGCAGAAGTACATGGAAAAAAAAAACCCTTAAAAATCCATACCTGAACATGAGCATCAAGGACACTTGAGCTTCATACTATATACTAAAACATCAGGATGATACTCTATTACATGAATTATGATCAAGGGACAATAGAAAGCAATTCTATTTGTCAAACAAAGGCCAAAAGGTAGGATAAGGAACCTTTGTTAATTAGGAAGTCATAAATGCAGCCAATGGCAATTGAACCCAAGACCTCACCCTCAACCTTGCACTTAGAAGGGAGGAGGTAGGATGGAGAATATCATCCCACTTGTTTGACAAATAGGGTGGAAGACCATCCTCCTTAGTACAAAATGTATCTACAAGGGGCAGTGCTAATGCTAGATGACTCCCTTTACATTTAGTAAATTACTCATGCACTTGGTCGCCGGTGAGTCTTGATTCCACGAACTAACTTTTCACCTTGCTTTTAAATGCCACATAACCTTTTGTTATGATATCTATTCTTAACAATGATACATCCATCTTCCGCTTGAATAGTCTGATCCAGTTCAACACTCCAGCAAGGTGCGGACACTGGCTTGACTTGCACCCCTCGTTGAAGTATACACCCATCTGGCCTCTATCTTCACCAATGGCAATTGAAAGGGAAAAAATTGAAAGATTAAGGCTGATAGGCTCACCGATGTCTACAACCACCTATCCTCTCCATTGTTTGTTTTTATTTTCGTTTCAATGTTTTGAAGGCCGTTTTGTTTACTTATTGAAACAATGAAGAGGAAGAAGAGAAAATGACTATTTGAGCCTTGTTGGATTCTTGCTGTGTTCTTGATTTTTTGAATCTTGATTTTGTTTGGTTGTTAAGAAAAATGTAGAAAGTGCAGGTGATCAAATTTATGTTTTGATCTAATGTCAGGTTATTGAGAAAAATTTATATTAAGTACAGTTATTGTAAAAGAAAAATTTCTTGTCCTTTTGTGTTGATCAGAAAAATTTCGAGAGTATTTATTTGGGGAAAATTGGAACCCAACCCAAAAACCCAAACTGATGACCAGCCCAATGCCTACTGCCCATGTGAAAGTGGGGTCCGCACGGTTTTGTCCAACCATAAGATGGAAGCAGGTGAGTGAGTTCTCCACCCGAAGGGATCAGGTCGAGTTGCATTTTGGCACCAAACCCGATCCGGATCAACCTATGTGCACCCCTCCATAAACAGTTACAATTGCATGAGATTCAATAGTTTCCTACTACACCTGATTGCATACTTTGTTAACAGCCTGAAACTTCCTTCACTTATAAGTTCTAACATGCATCACAGAATCCATATCCAAATTACATCATATTGAAATTGTGATACATCACTAAACAATATACATACATACACTCACAGATTATATACATAGAGAGACATCATAATGGTCTAATTCAATGCTGACACACTTCAAAAAAATAATCTCGAAAAATTAACATATTTACGGGAGCACCCAGAAATTAACAAAGCATGAATGAGAAAATTTACATTATACGGAAAAACAAATAAAATCCTCCACCCAATTCCAGCTCAAGCATGTCACATTATTCTATCACTAAAATTCCACTATTGATAATCGGGGATAAAAACTAAAACTTCGCTAAATTTAGATCTCATTCACACTAAATTTGCTTCTAAACAAACCATAATTCACACTAACATAATCACAAACACTAAACTTTAAACAAGCACCTACTTCAAAGCACTTTTTTTATTAACCCAAACCCAATAGAAAGTTTAAAAAACATAAATTAACAAAGCATGAATGAGAAAGTTTACATTATATGGAAAAACAACTGAAATCCTCAACCCAATTCCTGCTCAGGCGCTTAAGACACATGCTATTACATGTCACCGTATTCTATCACTAAAATTCCACTAACGATAATCGGGGATAAAAACTAAAACTTCCCTAAATTAAGATCTCATTTACACTAAATTTGCTTCTAAACAATCCATAATTCACACTAACATAATCATAAACACTAAACTTTAAACAAACACCTACTTCAAAGTTCAAACCACTTTATTCAGCAAACTCAGATCGTACAATTCACAAATTTTCTTCATCAATCACTTTCAGTCCTAAAACACAATACCCCACTAGTCCACTACAAGCAATTTACTTCAGAATTCAGACAACACATAATTAGAAACAAAAACAACAAATTAACCCCAATTTACAAAGCAAAAGCTGAAACCACCAAAAACTCAACAAACCCAGATCAAAAAAACACACACAGAGTTCAAAATTGTATACACATAAAATACATACCATCGGAGCACTTGTTCTTCGAAAGCGAAGCGGAACGAGAATCGCGATGATCGAGCTGCTGATGCTGAGATTTACCGGTGGAAGTGGAAGGCACAGAGATTCTCTCCTTGTCCTTACTACTACTATTGATTCCGCCGCCGACTCTCGAAGTGGACGGCGACGATTTCTCGAGGTGCTTATCGAGCGCGTCGTTGATGATTCGCTTTCGATCCAACGGTCCTCCTCCTCCTCCAGCTACCATTTCCGATCTCGACGATCCTCCACCTCCACCTACTCGATCTCTGTACATAATTTACAATTTATACAAAAAAAAAAATTCCCTCTCCCAAAAAATCAAAGCTTTTTGACAATTGTTGAAGCAGAAGCAGAAACCCTAGATTTTCTTCTTCAAGCTTCGTGTTTGTACATTTGGGGGTTGAAAATTGAACCCTCGAATTTGTAGTGTTAGGGTTTTTGGGATCGGACAGCGACGTTTTGGGGAGAGAGAGTGAGAGATAAGGGGTTGAAGGAGTATGTACTTACGGATAAAGCTAGGGTTTGGAATTTGTGTGAGAGAGAGAGAGAGAATTGGGAGAGAGGGACACCGAGATGAGCTCCTTCTTTGGTTCCCCTGACCTCTTTTGTCTCCCTTTGTTTTGTTGTCCTTTTCCCTTGTGCTGATTTTTTTTTTCTTTCTTTCTTACAAGTTTTTACTTTTTAACCAACAAAAAAATCTTCATTTTTAAAAAAAAAATTTAAAAAAAAAACATTATTTTTTTATATAATAATTTGATAATTGAGGAAGTTGTAATTTTTTTTTTATACAATATAAAATTTCTACTCTTAAGTCTAACTTAATCTAAAAGTGTATAATTGGGAATTATGTAATTTGAAATTTGGAAACACTCAAGAGATTAACCAATTGAATTACAATAAACCTAAAAATAATATATATATATATATATATTTATATATTAGTTTATAAGATGATTTTATTAAGAGGAGGGAGGTCAAGCCCAAAAAGAACCGAAGATAACAATAGGAGAACTAATCCATCATCAATCTTACAAAAGACTCACAGAAAGATGGAAGATATGAGTTGTAATTCCCAAGTTGAAGAGAAAGAAGCTCCAACATACTATACACGATAAGCAAGTATAATATAATAATGTTTACTTGGGTTGGACCACACTTTCATTTTGCACAAAGAATGCATCATTTATATTTTTGATCCTATGTGATGCAATTTTTTTTTTGGCTGAATCTATGTGATGCAATTTTACTCCACAACATGCCCCACATGAATATAATTCTATAAAGTCAAATGAATGGGTCTTGAGTTAAGTTCACTTAAAAGCCTAATATGTCCATTTTTTCATTAATCCACCCATATTAGTCTTTTTACCCTAACTTTTCATGCTTTTCGGATCACAATCCTTTTCACTTCATGATATGGGCTCATGGCTTATATCTTTCTACATCACAAAATGGTTCCATGACTCATCTTTTTACATCATATAATGGGCTTATAGTGTGCTTTATTTTTTCATCACGAATTGAGCTCATGATTTCTATTATCTCTATATCATGAATTTGACTTTTGGCCTACATTTCTTCACTTCTTGTAATAGACTTAAGATCTACATCTTGCAACTTCTCGAATTGGACTCATGGTGGTTCGCATTATTGCCACCATCAAGCAATAAGCACATGGTCCAAATCTTTCTTGCTCATAGGTTGAGCCATTAAGTTACCAATTCTCACAACCCATATTAATTTTCTCACTTTTTAATAATGAGATTCTCTAACAAAAGCTCATATTTACACAAAGTAGTGTGGGTTGAAAATTGTCCAATTACAAGTCAATTAAGCTACTTGGGTTACCAAATTACAAAGACAATCAAGATTCAAGACCACTTATTTTCTTGAATTCCCAAACTTGTATGGGCACAGCATCACATTTGGTCCCAAAAGACAAACCAACTCACTAAAAAAAATGCCTAGTGGACATTAGTAAGTCACGAGAGGCTCAAAGAAGAAGAGAAATCTAGCTCATTTCTCCTCTAAAAGACAGCAAAATTATTTGGTCAAGGACCACAAAGAGAAGAAGATCAAGTACACTCCACTCAAAAATCTTAGCTCATGGATACCCATCCCTTTCGTCTACCACATTATTAGTGATATTATCACCTACTTTTGGAACCAGGAGGATTACAAGCTTCGGGTACTAAGCCAAATTTATTGAAGAAGTCATGGCTAAAACTCAAGAAACTTTTAATGAAGTTGCAATTTCTCAAATGCCTACAACTTTGTCAAGTCTTAAGGCCATGGTTCAAGCGCAGAGTTTTCATGGGAAAGCTTGGGAAGCTATGATTTGGAAGGCCAAAATTTGTATTCAAATAACTCCAATAGTCCTCTAAATTTATATTGTAGATGGAGCTTGACATTGATTTGGGCTCTTGAAAAGAGGCCTAGACACCCAATCACTCATTTTGGTCTTTATTAGTAACAATGGGCCTTCCTCCTCTCCCTTGCAAAATTAGAATTTAATGCTAAAACACACAGGCCTACCAGTGTCCAAGCCTATTGCCTAAGTTGGAGAAAACCACTCACACACTTGGTTTTTTCCTTTCTTTTACTTTTTTTTTTTTTTTTGGTCCTTTGACCTATATAAAGGTATCAAAAGGAACACAAGAACTATAAAATACCAAAATAATACTTATACATGTTTGAAGTGCTTTCCGTGTAGTAAAAGCAATTTTTGGTCAAAATATTAGCTTATTTGTCTGTTTATCCATTGTTTTTCAAATCTCTCTCTCTCTCTTTACAAGTTTTTTTTTTTTTTTTTTTTTTTTTTTTTTTTTTTTTCAAATCTCTCTCTCTTTACAAGTTTAATTTTAAATAAAATTAAACAT